>VMOF01000035.1:35787777-35850277 GCA_011764245.1 Trialeurodes vaporariorum
CGTGCAACAGAAACTATATCATCTCGTTTCAAGTTGTCCACGGGCGTGGAGTCCACACCCGTGGCCTCCGTGCAACAGATATTATATCATCTGGTTTCAAGTTGTCCACGAGTGTGGAGGCCATGCTCGTGGCCTCCGTGCAACAAAGTTAGACACAAGTCGTTTCAAGTTGTCCACGGGCGTGGAGCCCATACCCGTGGCCTCCGTGCAACAAGGGGCTCGAGTTCTTGTTGCACGGAAGCCACGTGCATGGAAGCCACAACTGCGACGCGACGCGCTCTACCTTTGCATGTGAGAACTGAAACTACTATAGTCACGCGTCACACCGTAGTGAAATACTCTATGTGTGTAGTCTGCTTGTCTTGTTTGTCGTCCGTCGCATGAAGTAAGAATAGACGGCCGGTTGCAAACGGTCAAGTGTGGCGTGCGGTGGCTCGATCTTGTTGAAGTATCTTGAACTCACGGCGTCCTCTGGTGATCATGAGGGTTGCGTACCCTACGGATCCGGGCGCTTGTAATCTTCACGTGCATTTGTTTTTCCGAACTCTTCGAATTTCATTTTAATTGATTTTCATTATTTCATTTGTTTATTTCGTGGATCTTTAGGCATTGACAACGACACCTTTATGCATGAACGACTGAGCGTCGATGATGCATACTTTTCTTTTTGATATTTAATTATTTTTTTTGTTTTTGTTTTTGTTTTTTTTTTTTTTTTGTCGCGTGATTTTGGGGCAATCTACGCTCAATAAGTACTGAAGCTCTGCGTATCAGCCTACTTTGATTTCTGTGAAATCCTCATAAGCAATCAGTGAAAGAAATGTATTAATGCACTTTTTTCTCCGTCAATTTATACGGATCCAAGAAAAATGCGCCTGTTAGCTGATGTGTTCACATCGTCAAATGCAAATTCTTGATAGCAAACAATCAGTTCTCACGGATTTGATGGCACCATTTGGATCCCACGTCCTTTACATAGGGTAATTACGCTGCAATAAAACTTTCAAAATTAATCTACTTTATACATTGAAGAAAATCTTATGTTTTGCTCTTGTCTCGCTCGCAGTTTCTTTGACAACGGATGAAAATTCAACTCCGCCATTTGATTTATCAAAAACATAAAACGATATCGACACGTGGTTTGCGCTAAAATGCTAACTGCTCAGTCTTAACCGATGGAATTGTTGATGACTTTAGAAAAATTTTCAGATATTTTAATAAACTATAAAGAAGTTTCCTCCGATTGAGAAAATATATTACAGATCAGAGTACAGTACTGTCATACCCTAAACTGAACTATGTTATCTTTTCTCAACTGATGGAAACGTCGGTGAATTGAAAAATGTCATTAATTCAACGCAAAACAGCAGCTCTGATCGGTTGTGACGAAACTCGCGTAGCGTTCCAAATTATCTCGCTCACTCTCCCGTGCCCCTCAATCATTGAATGTATGAATATACCTACCCATCTCTCTCTAAATTCGAAATTCGTGCATCGGGCCTTGTTTGGTGGCTTACTATCAACAAAATCGTGTAAAATGCCTTGAGGAGTTTATTTATGCAAAAAAAAAATTCACAAAAGATGTCTCTACTTACGTTTTTTGAAATTAGAGTGAGATAGCAGGGGGCTCGTGAGAGCAAGAAACACAATTTGTTTTTGGAACGCTCATCGCCGGATGACGTCATAACCAATAAGTCCTCACGAAAACAGGCTATACCGAAAGAAAAACGCCTCCGTGTATTTTGAGAGACTGGCCCACTAATATGACTGCACAAATTAAAAAAGTAATAGATCTACAACCAACTGAACCATTAAAAAACTACAAAAAATACTCAGGAGATCTATCGAAACATTTTCTTTTTCTAAATCGGAAAAACAGGCATTAAAAACATCATAACTAACCTTGCCAAAATTCGAACTGATACGAAAACAGCTCAAGAATAAACTTATAAATAAGCAAATCTGTAACAATATTCTTGGTTCGTTGGTAGTACCTATCCTTCGACGCATTTTCGAAAGAAAACCAATTAATTATATACTTTACTCACAATCAGTATCATTCGACAACATATTATTAATAATAAGAAAAGTATAACCACCGTCTCAACTTATCAATTATAGTCCTAATCATTTGGTATTTTTATAAATTCTAGAAACCTAGCTCAACTTTGCTGGGTTACAATCGAGGTATCGAATCAATTCACCGATCTCGTCAAGACATCGCTCGTTGATTGTAGTAGTATTCTGTAAATCTGCGTATGAAACAAATGATAAATATCGAAGCTCTAAATGTTGCGATACAGCAGCCTCGCCAAGCCATCAATCGACGAATGTACATTGCTGCCAGATTTAACATAAAATAAACACATTTTACATTAAGTCTCAAGTGCCTGTGAGCCATTATTTTTGTTACGGACGTTACATTTTTACTCTTCTAATTGGTATATAACACAATCTGTGTAAAATTATGGTGAACTGTTTAGGGGAAGTTATAAAACTAGATGGTTACTACTTCTCTGTCAATTTTCGTAGCAAAATATTGGTTCATTTTTCAGTTACGTTAAAAAATGAAGTGTTACGGACGTTACAAAAAAGACACCCAGTTTCCATGGACCTAATTTCGGTTGCTCTTTTTAAAAGCAATTCTAGTTTTTTTCCAATTCTATTTGAACTGAGTCATTCTTCATACCATCTATTTTTAAGAATCATTTTTGTCTAAAAAAATTTTCCTATGATTTTTTTGAGTTATTGCTCTTTTTTGGTGTTACGGACGTTACACGGCATCTGTTACGGACGTTACTAGGTAACAATCATTGGACAATAGATATGTTTTTACCCATTTTATCTTTACTCAGAGCTGCTTATTCCTACTAAATGACCAGGATTTTATTTTATCTTCAATAGATATGTAAAAATATGCCAACAACTTTTTTTTTTTTCAATTTAAGTCTAAATCTGAAATTAGTTCATTAAAAATGAAAAAAATTTACCGCCCTCCATCTTATACTCAGATTTTCATCTAAATTACAAAAATAAATTATGTAGTGACAAGAAAGGTTGAAAATAACCAACATGCAGCATAAGGAAGAAAAAATAAACTTTATTAGGAACAATAAACTAAATTATTTTGAACAAAATCAAAAACTTAAAATTACGAGGGTGGATTTTAAAGTAAGTTTACCTATTTTTTTTCTCAGAAACTATTAATGTCAGAAAAAAACAAACCCAGCGTTGGAACGTACGTACTCTCAGCTTTTTAATGAGCTCCAGTTTTTCAAATTTGGCTGACGCGTTGCGGAGATATCGTGGATTTTCCACACCCATCTCTCCTTCAAACGTGCCCACCTTTTTAGCCTCACAGAAAACATGAGTTTTAGACTTTGAAAAAGTAAAATAGAGCTATTATTTTATTGAAACAAGTCATAACATTGTTGTGAGGCATCTCACCTCATTTTTTGACATAGTTACCCGCTAGATTCTTGAATTTTTCATAAAAAAAAAAAAAAAAAAAAAAAAAAAAAAAAAAAAAAAAAAACGTAAAATTCTTTCCACATACTCCTGAACCAGGTGTTGACGCAAGCTGTTAATCCGGCTTCAATTCATGATGGTTGCTCTTTCCTTACTGACCGAAAGTTTGAAGATCGAAACAGATTGGATCATTTTCTCAGTAGTAGATTAGTCTATTCAGTAAACAACATGCACTCAGATATTATTGAGATGTCTGATCCGGAGATAAGCGCATCGTCTGCCGAAACTCGCAGTCTTCTGTAGCGCGTGAAAAGGTGGGCACATTTGAGGGAAAGACGGATGGGGAAAATCCACGATATCTCCGCAACGCATTGGCAAAAATTTGAAAAACTAAACCTCGTTAGAAAGCTGAAAGTACGTACGTTTCAACATTGGTTTTGTTTTTTTTTTTCTAGCATTGATATTTTCTGAGAAAAAAAATAGGTAAACTTACTTTAAAATCCACCCTCGTAAAGTAACGGCCCCAATAAACCCTGTATAAAAATAAACATAAAATAATAACACAATTTGAGGATCTTGAAGTGGTAATTGAATTTTTACTTAAATTACACTTCTGAGGAGCATCCCAGGTGGTAAAATTTCTCTTCCAGAAGTACCTACCAGTCATAATAATCTGAAATCAAAATAAATACCTGTCAAACTAAATGTTTTGTTTGAGATGCAAGTAAAAATGCAAAATTATTGACAAAAAATGTGATAATAAATGTAATAAACCTAACCTAACCTAACCTTTGCTTCTTGAAGGTGCACAGTTGCATTTCAGTTATGGAATAATAAGTAAAACAATGGTTATAACGTCCGTAACTGATAAAATTAGGTACAAGGTAATGAATGTAACGTCCGTAACGTTACGGACGTTACAAAATGTAATGTGTAATAAAATGGTCCCTAAGATATCTGTGAAAAAAGTGATCCACCTGGCATGACATAAACATCATGAATGTTTCTTTCACCAAAAATTAATTTAATATACCTACTCAAAAGGAAAATACACTGATTTTTGTTACTTTCCTGTTACGGACGTTACATTTAGAAGCAAGTTGGAATAATTATTAAAATATACTTTAAAACTTACCTATTTTCTTAGTTGTTAAAGGAAGATGTTATTAATGATCTAACCTCACTCCTACAATGTGTTTGAAGTTTGGATGATGCAATAATTAGTACAAAACAGTAATGTCAACTTGACTCTAAAATCACTAGAGCAAACACTGCACCAAAAAAAAGCTGAAAAACTAGTGAAAAAAAAGAAAAATTGAGTGAAACAACTTAGTTTCATAAAATTGAACATATAACTCAATGGAGAGAATAATTTTTTTTTCAGTTGGAATATACTTTTTTTTTTTTTAAAATGTCCCCTTTTAAAATAATGGCTCCTGTATATATTTTAACACATCTAGCAGCACTGTGACTGTCCCATTGTGTACAGGGTGTACCAGACCACCCGGATAGGTACTTTTTCTCGAAAACGGCTGGGCGTAGAGAGCTGAAACAAAAAAGTCAGATAGGGAATTGACCCCAAAGAATTCAATGAAAATATTTTCAAAGCCCCCCGAGGCTCCCCTGGGGGGTTTTGGGGGGGTTCAAAACACATTTTTCCATTTTTGGCGGGAAAAAGCCTATAAAAGGTACTAAAATAAGTTCAGATCCTGAAAGAGCAACTCATTGCCGACATTTTTGTTCCAGTAAATTTTTCCAGAAAACCCCAATTTTTGGGGTTATGGGCCCTTTTGGGGGGAAATTTTCATTCGGCCACTGTGACCACACTATTCAATATTTTTACAAAAACTAAAAACCACCAAAAAGAAGAGATCAAGACCTTTCGATTGATGTGCCACATAATACCTAAAAGTGAAAAATTAAGGCCCCCACTTAGATTCCAAAAATTGGGGGTCTTTGGGCCCCCCCACGTAAAAAAAGTCAAATGGCAAGGTATGGCTTGTGATACATCGATCGAAAGCCCTCAAAGAGTAGAATAAGATGGCGCAATCCAAAATCCTCTACAACCATTACTTTCAAAATGGCGGCCATTTGAAAATTATGGGTGTTCAAAGGTAAGTCCTGGGAAAAGAGTCCAAGGTTGAACGATACATGGCTTGAAAGGCCTTAAAAAAAGCAAACGAATGGCGCAAACCGCAAATCAATCCGCCTCTTCAATCAAAAGTTATAGCCAATTGAAACTTAAAGGGCTCAATAAGGCCTATTTAAGGCTGCTTAAATTTCAATCGGCCATAACTTTTGATTGAAGAGGCGGATTGATTTGCGGTTTGCGCCATTCGTTTGCTTTTTTTAAGGCCTTTCAAGCCATGTATCGTTCAACCTTGGACTCTTTTCCCAGGACTTACCTTTGAACACCCATAATTTTCAAATGGCCGCCATTTTGAAAGTAATGGTTGTAGAGGATTTTGGATTGCGCCATCTTATTCTACTCTTTGAGGGCTTTCGATCGATGTATCACAAGCCATACCTTGCCATTTGACTTTTTTTACGTGGGGGGGCCCAAAGACCCCCAATTTTTGGAATCTAAGTGGGGGCCTTAATTTTTCACTTTTAGGTATTATGTGGCACATCAATCGAAAGGTCTTGATCTCTTCTTTTAGGTGGTTTTTAGTTTTTGTAAAAATATTGAATAGTGTGGTCACAGTGGCCGAATGAAAATTTCCCCCCAAAAGGGCCCATAACCCCAAAAATTGGGGTTTTCTGGAAAAATTTACTGGAACAAAAATGTCGGCAATGAGTTGCTCTTTCAGGATCTGAACTTATTTTAGTACCTTTTATAGGCTTTTTCCCGCCAAAAATGGAAAAATGTGTTTTGAACCCCCCCAAAACCCCCCAGGGGAGCCTCGGGGGGCTTTGAAAATATTTTCATTGAATTCTTTGGGGTCAATTCCCTATCTGACTTTTTTGTTTCAGCTCTCTACGCCCAGCCGTTTTCGAGAAAAAAATCCTATCCGGGTGGTCTGGTACACCCTGTATATCTCAAAGACATTATAGAAGAAGACTGGCCTCTAGCGGCGATATTTGAAGCCGGTTACTGTCATAGACCGGGCTTCCAAGCTCGGGGATATGAACCAAATTAACATTGTGGCTTAAGGGGTGTCTCCACCTGCGAATGTAAAAGCGCGAATAAACTGATTGAGCCAATGAGCTGCCTTGAAGTCGATAGGTCGAGTCCGATGTATCGACAACATAAAGAAGCCCATTGGCTCAATCCGTTTATTTGCGCTTTTAAATTCGCAGGTGGGGACACCCCTTTATGGAGCCGAGCCATAAAACTACTTCAAAAGAACAATATTTTCGTTTAATTACTATAATTACTTCTTGGTTGTAATTAACTTCTAAAAATACTTTTATAAACATCCTATATTATATTTGTAAGAATGAAGCTAAGTTCCAGGAGAACCGATGCACCGTTCGGGAGGGGTCTGGTACCGATCGGTCGGGCTCGGCTCCAATGCTTCGGGAAAAATATACGTTTTTCCGTACGGGCCCCGCGTCCCTTTTTAAAATGCTAAAAACTATTCTCTCAAAAAGTTGTGCGAGTGCGAAAAGGATGCGAATCAGTTCGTTTTGCAAGGGTGGGAAAGAGATGCGAGATTTTGTCGTCCTTTTTTAAATGCATACGTGCGGAAGAGCATACGATTTTGTACGCGTGTGAGCGAGAAACGTGATGCTCTGACAATTTTAAGCGTGCCGTATATATACGGTACGCTTTTTGTTTTCATTTTCATATCTAATATATAAGTCCAATGCATTGCTTATGGCAAAACCTTGGCGGGAAAGGTTTGAAAAATTAAAAACGTGTTTTCTTAGAACTGGTTTCATTAATCATTAATTTATTGCTAAAATCCAGGAGGTCTCGGCGTCTATTTTCTTAAAATTGTAAAAGTTTTGGTATTCCTGTTAATTTCAATAAGTTATTAAGCGTCAAAGTCGAATTCCTTTGAACGAGATTTCCATACAGGTCCAGCAACCTAAGTCATTTGTGCCAACCTATGAGTCAAAATACCAAGGCAGGAGGGGGGTGGAAACATCTCCCGCAGGAACCCTCTTTGCCCCTCGCCTTTGGGCTCCATCGGTCACAAGATTTCTTCACGGTGCATTAAGCGGTCGGGCCCGACCGCTATAAATGTGTCAAAATCTATTTGACGAGGGTTTCGAAAAGAAGTGACGGCGAGGTATTGATGAAGAGGGGGGTGGGGGGTATAGAAAAGAGAGGGACTCATTCATATCTTTAAGTAGACCTGTTTAGTGATGACGTCACGATCAGAATTGGTTCCAAACAAATGCTCTATCTCTCACTCTCGTTGATTTACCTATAAGAAATCAGATCCAAATTTTCGAACGCAAATTCATGCTAGTTAAAGAACAGTTTTCTCAAATGTTATTGTACCATTAGATTCCACGTATTTTAAAGTATCTTTTCACTCTAGCATAATTCCTAACAGATCACAAGCTAATTTACAATCACAGTTACAGCGAAAGATGTTCTACATTTTGTCCTCGTCTTACTCACGGTCTCTTATGGGAGTATCACCGCCATGACACTCAATCATTCCAACTTCTCTTCGTATCGAAGCTATTGTTCGAGGCATCACACATGTCGTGATGGTGCTGATGAGCCTATATCCTAGAATTTTGTGCTCATAAGAAACTGTGAGTGTGACAAGGACAAAACATAGGACTTTCTTCGATATAACTGTGATTGTGCATTGATGCGCGATGTTTCAAAAAGTTTGTGGAAGCGGGCTCATATTTTATCACTGAGAAAAAAGTGGCTGTTAAAACTGTAAGAATAGAACCATAGATGATTTCGCCTTATTTCAATCATGAGACCTATCGTTGCTATAGTCAGCGCGCTTGAATCTACACGAATTCCGATTGTCTCTATGGAATTTCGATTATTCCTATGGGAAAAAAAGCGCTGGAATATATATCCTATCGGAAAATTCATTGAAACATTCGGAAATTTTTATAAGGGACGTGGAACCCAATGGTGTGATAAACATAACTGGTGCAAAGAACATGTTGTTTACTAGCACTTGTATTTGAAAATTTGGATCGTGTTTCATATGGGAAAACCCACGAGAGCGCGAGTGAGGCGGAGCCTTTTTTTGGAACCAATTTTTTTCATGACGTCACACTTAACAGGTCTTGGTCATTAGAAACATTTGAAATTCTAGGGGATCGGCAAATTGAAAACCCCTTTATGAGCGTCTATGCAATCAAGCGATTTTTGAGGAAATTTTGGGCGTTTTGTTGAAAAAAAGGTTTTTAAAATCCAGAACAAAGAGAGGGGGGTAAAATTCGCATTAATAGCTCTAAAAAGTCAGAGGGGCTGTCACGTGTCTTCCACCCCTGGACAGCCTCCTCGCTGCGGCTATGGAATTGACTCTGGAATAACTTATTTACCGATCCTAAAAAGTTTCTCGCGTGTACAGTATTTTTTACTGGAAGCTTCTTCAAATTTTGGAAATTATAGGTCCATATGGAACTTTGCTTTTCCAACACGAAAAATGATATCGACCGACGGCAACAAAAAAATAATAATATTACAATGCGTTATAATGAATAATGGCTTAGTTTCAACTGTAAACTTTCGATACTTTTCAAGAAAATAAATGGGGGAGGGGGAATTAAAATCATCAAACGTCTTAAACCTCCACACCTACTAATCTATACCCCTAGAATGCTTGACGTGTAAAGGGCACCTGAAATGGTTAGTTCTGTATATTAAAGTATTATTTTTTCATGAATTCGCAAGTGTTCCATTTATGTATATTTCATATCTACATCGTGACAATCGCAATAAGTGCTGACAGCACCTAAAACGGAAAAAAGAAAAAAAAAACTGTTTATTATTTAGAATCACGGCTTTTCCGAAAATGACACTCTTTGACTTCAAAAGAACGCAACCTCATTTTTGATCCCTGAACAAGCCGTTTAAACGGTGGAGGGATTTAGAAATATCTATTGTCTATACTTTATGTGGGTAAAAAAGATCGAGCCATATCAAATAATTTTCTCTTTTCAGCTTTCAATGGGTTTGTTGCAAACTTTTGCTACAGCGCTATAGAGTTTTGATTTTTATGTGAAATCGCCTGAAAATTACATTGGCGGCATCAAATAGTCATAAAATCCATTAATAAACCCACAAAACGCATTATAAAGAAAGCCAAAATGGCAGTCGTAAAGCCGAACAATCTGCGCACGCGCATACGACGAACATCAAAGACAGGCGATCCATTTTCCCCTTTTTCGTTGAAAGGGGGGGGGAGAAAATATCTCTACAATCAAACTGTGATTTTAAAAATTTGCATGGTCAAGATGTTGTGTTCTGTGAAGGGTGGCGGCGAGCAAAATATCAAGAATATAGGGTGTTGCAAAACTTAAGTGCCAAACTTATGGAGTGTATTTTTGGGGTCAACATATACCTATATAAGGCTTTATTTTCCTACATGAATATGTGCTGCAAATGTTTCTCTTCTGAGCTAGAGCCCTCCAAAGTTTTGAAAACAAAAAACAAAAAACAAACACAATAAAACAACGCCTTTGACTCATCTCCTTTTAGATACATCTGATATTTTATTTTTTTCATCATTTCTCACCAAAGAAGCTCAATTGGACAGCACTTGTCACAAAAGAACTGAATGACATTTATGATAAAATTGAGTTATTGATTGATAGACCTAGCAATACTGAATCTCGAAGCAACAAGTGCTTCTTCTAATGACAACTATTTCCCGTCAAAATTCCAGGTAAAAGTGAGCTGGTGAGCCTCATTGAAGTCATTGTCCATATGATGAAATTAAATGAGAACTTGGTTCCTTTTTCTTAAACCTTAATCCGAGTCACGTAAGGAACCAACTCCGACTTGGTTCCTTTTATAGAATTGGGAACGGACTTAAGTCCGGATTGACGGATTTTATAATATCAACAGTGTAAACCAACTCTGCCGTTTGGTTTCTCTTAGAGATTCGGTTTTCGTGATTATGCCAAACAAAAAGAAGAAAGGAACCAAGTCACTTTAAACGCTAAAAATTAAGTAGGTACCTTTCCTGCATTGGAAATTCCACTTTTCCGCTGTTGAAATGCAAAAAAATAACACGGTAGTCGAATGAAATCAAAACGTAAGTAATTCCAAGTTTTTTGTTTAAATGCTAGCTCTTCAACTTTGGACTCAATTTTCTCGAGATCAGCTCCATGTCACGTGGTTCCTCTTTGATGAATTATCATTGCTAGCAAAAGCATTAAAGCTGTTCAGACTTTAGTGGCACGCTTTTCCAACACCTGCGTGTTGGAATTTTCCCTGCTTGTTTTTTTTTTTTAATTCGATCGCACGATTTGACGTTACCATGGCGATCTTCATCATATGTTTTACTCGCGGAAGGAACCGTTCGGATAGACGCATTTTAATAGCGACTTCATGATATCGATGTATAGCTTCGACTTTTTATCCATGTTTTTACGTAGATATACTCAATGGGACGTCACAGTGCTGCTAGCTGTGTTGAGAAATATACAGGCACATCAGACTTAATGACGAAAAATGTGTATATTTTATGTTAAATACGGCAGCACTGTGCAGTCTTCGATTGATGATGGCTTGACGAGGTTGCTGTATCGCTTCGCGATGTATAGAGCTTCGATACTTATCATATGTTTCATACGCAGATTTACAGAATAGTACAATCAACGAGTGATGATTTGATGAGATCGGTGCATTGATTCGATACCTCGAATATAACCCAGCAAAGAGCTAGGTTTCGAGAATTTATAAAGAAACTAAATGATTAGGGTTATATTATTGATAAGTTGAGACGGTGGTTATACATATCTTATTAATAATATACTGTCGAATGTTACTGACTTAAGTAAATAATTGGTTTCCTGTTGAATATGCGTCGTTTACTTTAAATGTTTAAGTGATTCATCCAAGAATACTACTTACTAACGAACCAAGAATATGGTTACGGATTCCGCCCATGATACGGTCAAATGCGTGGATATTGCTGCTGAAATCGGCTTGCTACTAGCTCTCACCTCACAGTCAACCAGCTTATATTGAATCTTCGCGAGCCGCATTATTTGCGCAAGGTCGCTGAAAGTACTTCATACGAAGCCTAATGTCAGTGACGCTTCTATCAAGGGCCTCAGAATACCCTGATACTATGATAACCTACACTTATGGGAAGAGCCCCGTTATGATAACATTCGAAGTGTGAACCCGTTTTTGTTGTAATCTTGGGACCTCCTTCTCACAAGCTACCCTACCATGATGTTTCTTCATCTTATGTTTCTGTTAAATCTATTTTCATAATCAATATGCGATAAGAAGGGGTGGGGATATACTGTTCAGGGTTTTTAAGAATGTATTTGAACACGTGTGGGTTTGAAATCACATATTGGTTCTCTTTTTTTTAAAATCAGTAATGAAGACTCCGCCGGTTGAGAAAATATTATTGATAAGTTCATTTTAGTGCATTATTGTAATTTAATTGAAATTGACTGTCCCATAGAATGGATCCGAATCGAAACTCAGGCCTTTGAAATAGGCCCATAGTTTGCCTTCTCCTAATTTACAGCAAACGGAGTTGCCGCGTAGCGTAGCCCTGTCTTCGTGATGAATCACAGGAGGTCCCTCGTCGTTAAGCTCATTACCTCCTCTAGGTCAAGGAGGTCCAAGCCTTAGAGACGATACCTGTTTAAAGGGCCTGTTAGTGGGCTTGCTAAAAGCTTCGCAGGCCCACAAAATGTGCAGAAGAGTTTTCTAGTTTTTACCTTTTATCGTATAAAAAAAAAAAAAAAAAAAAACAGGTCTGTGGTCCACGTGGACTCCCCTGAGTCCCCCCTTCCAATATGAAAGTTAACCGCAACGAGGTAAACGACGGATCTCATTACAGCACCGGCGTTTTACATATTACCATCTAGGATCTACCTTACTACCAGTATATTTTCATATATCTTGATTCATCATACCTGAGGAAAGGAAAGAGAGGGCTGATGGGTTCGGGGAAGGGTGGTCTTTGCTACTGATTCGAATGCTTTGAAAAAAATCCGTCGGGAGAAACATACACAAACCTCTTCTGAGAAGAAAATAGATAAGCAGTCCGAACGTCTAATACCGATATCCTTTGGGGATATCTGGCGATATTTTAGGGACGCAGCGCGCCGCGCCGCGGACGATCGCATTAGTACACTCAGAGAAAGGGAGGGTGCGCGGCGCGGCTTCGTGCAGTCAGCAATCCCTAGCGATAGATTCGCTTTCTGTAAGACGAGGCTGGGGCTTGGGTGGGCCGGGCCTCGCCTGAGCGGGATCGACACTGCAAAGGTACCGGTAAGTGGTAAAGTGGGGAGGGGGCGGAGAGGAAGGAAGGGACTTTGCATTGGTCGTCTTGTATTGCATCCCGTCTTTGCCTTTGCGTGATGTGAAACGGATCCCCGAGATCCCGCGGCGTATAATGATCTTGGCGACCCGCGAAAGCGAGGACGTAGCGTGGAAGCGCGACTCGGCGCACAGCAGGTCGAATTATCAAATTTCCCCGACTTCAATCCATCTACCACAAAAATCAAGTTTGAGAACCCGGTGAATGGCAAGATAATTTCTTCAAAAAAGGAGGCTCATATTTAATTTGGCCGTTTGATATGTGTCAGATTACATGGTTTTTTTGCAAGAAATTATCAACATTTGGAGCATTTCTCAGTGAGCCAAAACAATTTTTGTTTGGAAAAGTCCATGTATCAATTCAATGTTCGGTGGATGGACGTCACGTCGCCGTCGCGTCGTCGAACTGAGCGAAAGCGTTTGCATAGGATTTTCTTCAAAGAGAGACGTGGAGGAGAAAACCGAAACAAGAAGAAGAGCAGGGGTTGGGGTTGGTAGAAGCGGAGTGGGTGGAAGATCGGGTTGGTAGTGTGTCGACCGCGTGCATCACAAAAGAGCGGGACTTTGATCAAGGGAAACTGCAATTTGTTGAGAGTTTTCCTCTGGCTCGGCCTCGGAAAACTTTCGCGCTAGTGGATCGAACTTCGAAACGCATGTCGCGGAAGCGGCGAAAACGGATCGGGGGATTCCCAGGAAATGCATTTTCTGTGGAATCTATTAAAGTATCACTTTACTATGTGATCAATGATCATCGCAAGCCTTCCATCGCATATACTTAAAACATCGCACAACTGAACTTTCGACTCCAAGCTTAATCAGTTTGAAGACACGATATGACCATTGTTTATTCTCAACGAAGCTTCTCTAAATGAGGATTAAATTCGTGGAGCCATCGATTTAAATGTTTAACCCAACGCGCCGTCACTCGCGCACGTGGGGTCGTTTTTTACTCCAAAGTTCTTTCGCCCTACTTTACAATTTTTATTTAAAATTTTGCTTTCAATAAAATAGAATGATGATAAGTACATTATATTCAAGCACTCCACTCAAAAACTCGTTTAGAAAGAAGAAAGTCACAATTCGTTATTGGTAAAATTCAATCGCGGTCAAAACAACAACAAAAATGCAATTTTTTCAGATTTTGCGCTGTTTCCTGAGGTTTCCACCGGTTTAAAAACCTCAACCGATGTTTTCTCATTTCTAGATACTATGGAGGATACTTTCATGAAAAAATTATGGGGTTAACACGACAATTTTTAGAGGTAATACTTCCTTAGTACTCCTTCTGTAATTATTCCTTAAATTTTGGAATGCAGTTATGAGTTTGTGAAAAGAGTGGTCCAGAAGTCAAGAGACGGCTTCAAAACTTTTCAACGGATGCAGATGAAAAAACCAAACTTTCGGAATGCTTATAAGTTATAACTCGTAAGAACTAACTTTTTGGTGTACTCAAAATATCCGAAGGGCGCCCGTAAAATGTCAAAACTAAACACTATTAAATAGCGATCCCCATCTGGTGATACTTTTTTTAAAATGGCATAATATTCTCAAAATCGTTTTTCGTTTCGATAAATCGAACGTCAAAGTTCGGATTGCACCCATTTTCAAAAAGAAATGACTACTTTTTGAAAAGTCGGAATTTAAAAAAAACTAGGAGTCCAAAATACTCTAAAAAGCAAGTCCTCTTAAAAAAAATAAATAAATAAATAATATACGGCTTGGATCCACATGTAGTCAAAAATAGGTTTTAGAGCCCCCAAAATTTTTTAACATTTTGGCCCCTCAGGGGCAGATATCTCAAGACTTTCGTGTGACGACCACTACCGAGTGATACATCGATCGAAAGGGCATAAAAAACTGAGAATTTTGGCGCAAATTGGAGGTCGATATCGTTTTTCGCGTTTGAGGTGTCGCGAATATGTCAAAGCTCGATTTAGAAAGTTCGATATCTCGAGTGCGAAAACCGATATACCGACCTCCGATTTGCACCAACATGCTCAGTTGCTTATGCCTTTTTGATCGATGTGTTACCCGGTAGGGTTCGTCACGTTCAAGACGAGGTTGCTATTTGAAACTTTTGAGTTGGGTTGAAACCTCTCATTACGGACACCCTCCGGAAATTTTGGGTACGCCAAATGTACAAATACATTCCGCAAGTTCGGTCTTTTTATCTGAAGCCGTTAAAAAGTTATAAAGCCGTCTCGAGACTTTTGCACAACCCTGTATATCCTTCCTGGCGCTTACCAGTGAAGTCATCAAGCGTTACAAATTATGCTGTTCAGTACCATAGCCAGTTTTGAAAGTCCTGCGTCGACAGTTTGACGCGACCCACAATTCGCGTAAAAACATCGGTCTATCGTTTTTACAATATTTTTTTTTTCTCAAAACGAATAAAGTAATTCAGAACACGCGTAGTGCGGGTTGCGTCAAACCGTCGTCGGCGATACAAGACTTTTATGAGACTGCTTGTACATGAGCGATCACATAAAGGGATTCTTAACATAAACTGCGAAGCAGCTAGAATTCGAAAATAATATTTGAGTATTTGAAATGCAATTCGCATATCTGGCACTTCACCAAGGTATTTTAATCCAGCGTATTACACATTGCATCGTTGCAATGGATTTGTCTGGAAGAGGCGGTCCTATAAGCTCGTGAGCGTCGTGTCAAGTCGTGTTTTGACTGGCAAAACGAGAGTGGCGCCGCGATGTACAGTTGAGATAAAATGATCAACTTGGCGGTCAAAAATCAGCAAGTTAAAATCGCCTAAACTTATCATTTAGAAGCTGTCAGGACTTCATTTTACCCACTTGAATCACTTTCAAGTTGCAACACTTGATTATAGCTGTAAAATGTGCATGGAAAGTCTAATCGGTTCAGCTTCAAAATGATAACTATTTAACGTGATTTCAACAAAAAGATTTTCGGCCGACAAATCGAAAAATTGAGTCCACTGTGCGGCGCGGCGTCTCTCGGCGGAAAGAAATTCATCAGTGCTAGGACATTGAACTACAGATGAGATATTTACAGTCAGCCAATAATACAATCTAGTGATCACTATTTAATTAGAGGTTTTCACTGTAGGAGGCGTACATGGAAGAAAAGGTTGCTGTGATTAGCCAAACGTACATCTGATATTGAATGAACCTTCAACTTTCGGGTAAATGATCTCAATTTTGAGGGTACCTAGCTCAATAGTTGAGTAGTATTTCGGATTTTTCGACTGTGGGCACCTGAAACATCCAAATTTATTGAGAAATTCATTCTGATTTTTGGTCCACATCTCTCCAAAGTTGATTTCTCCAAAGGTGACTCGTTATCAGCCTAAATTAGAGGAAATAAGAACAACTTTAACTTTTGGCCGCGTGGAACACTAAGAATTAGATCTTAATAATAATTTTTTCTCCATTTTCAGAACATAGGACGAAATAAGTTCTTTTCTAGTCGATGGTGTCCCCCCCCCTCTCTAATCAAAGCTAAGTAAGAAAGACAAATATAAAATAAACGTGATCAGAAGGGACAATTTTGAGGATTTTATGCATTTTCAAAACAGAAAAAATCACCGAATTTGAGACGTAGCATGATCATTTGTAAAAATGTCTGGCAACTTTCAGAAGGGGGGGGGAATAGTTTTTGAAATAAATTAAATATCAGCACCACGATATTAAGCAGCAAACTACCAGGAAACTTCTAAAAGCGGTGATTCACTCTTTCGAAGCAATATGAAATTTGACGTACTATCGACGAATTAAAGATGGTCGCGAGATTTCGCACAAGCTAAGTTTTGCCTTCAAGGTTCTTTCTGGTTCGGCCACTGTTCATACTCCTCACACCTTGCAGGTGAGGGGCCAGTGCGGGTGGGGCGGGAAAGCCGTTGCAGATCAGTTCCACACTCACACCCTTAACTGAAAATGTGTGAAAATCTCGTGACAATCTTTAATTCGTCGATAGTACAAATCAATTTCTGCTAAAGTAAGGACAAAATAATACAAATTTTCGTAAACATTTCAGTAGAGTGGTTCCAAGCATACTGCACCTAAAAGAACGTATTAGACATGTAGTTTGAATTTTGTGAAATCAGTTTCTATGAGGCAAAGTACACAAATTTGGATCGAAATATAAATCTATATTTTTGCGATAAAACAGACGCGGAAAACATCGATGCCAAATCTTGGTTAGTGTGTTTGAAATTAAAAATAAATCTGTACTCACTCTGTTGAGATGTCAAATTCGCATGATCCTGGGAGAACGAGCCTGGGTAGGACTATGCCCGCTTTCCTCCGACTGGTCTTGACTGTCTGCGTTGTAAATTGCCAGCACTCGGCCGACGAGCCTGGCACCGGTAGTTGCTGGATCATAGGCGAATGAGGCGACAATATGGTGAGTCGACGATGATCCCCCGGAGGCATCAGCGAAAGATGAGAAGGCACCCGTCGGGACGAAGAGGCGAACAGTCCGCGTTTCCTCTCGGCGATGGATTCGTCGATAGAATCCTCACCGGATATGGTTCGCCGGAAACGATTTCCCATCATCCGGATCTCTTTTTCGAGACTTTCCAACGATCGCGCTTCCACCGAAGTCGACACGACCCGCCTCAACTCGCGTTCCGAATTCGTCACGAAGCACGAACGCTGCTCGTGATTCCGAAGCGACTCCATGGACCGACTGTTGACGTTCGTAGATCCGCAATCGGTCGTCAACCACTGCTTCCGAGTCTCTTGCCCCAGCATCGACATCATCGCTTTTGCGCTGGTTGTTCTACTGGCCGAATGTTCTTCCTGATATGAGTAACCTCGATGACTAGGCCCGAAAGTCCTTTCACTCCTCTCCGCAGTCCCAATGGATTCGGCCGAACGTTGCTTGACGACGCCTCCGATCTTCTCCTCTTGGAAACACGAGGCACTGGCCTCCGAGCTTGTGCTGTTCTCACTGGTGACACTGCAACCGTAAACAGTGGCGCCTCCAGCACGGCTCAAAGAGAAGCCTAATTTTTCCTTCTCGTACTTCCCTTCGTTCATGTTTATCGAACTCATTATCTTTGCAGTTGCATCGTGCTTTTCTCGATAGAATATTTCTTGGTCACCGACGGGTCTTGGCGAGGATCCACTGCTGGACTTTCCGAGTACTTTATCGTCGAGATCGAAAGACGAGTCTTGTTCATCGATGGTGCTTCTGGAGACTTCTTCCCTGCTTTCTCGGCTTGAGGAGCTTTTATCACGCCAAGAGGGACGAGGACTTAACTCTAGTGTTGTTGTAGTCCTATAGCGTTTCGGCTCGCCGAGACTGTTTGCCGAGATGGCTTCTTCGGGGACGATCTCGACGATATCAACGCTTGAGTTGGTGTCTTGGGAATCGGCACTTCGGTTGCGGCCTATACCGCTGCCGCTGGCAAAACCGAGGAGGGGTCGAAGGCTTGCACCGATGCCAACGCCGACACCTCCCGCATAGACGGCCGAGGTGGAGATGGATTTGACCTTGGACGATTTGGTGATTCGGCTCTCGTTTGTCGAACTGAATTCGTGACACTCATCGAACATGCTCGAGTGTGCATCATCCGCCGATGAGGATTTAAAGACTTTCTCTTGCCGCTGTTGCTCGGTCGCTGCCGTCACAGTTGTTCTGAAGACCGTTGCCGATGTTTGTTGCGTCTGTTGTTCGGCTAGCGCGACGGCGTCCGGCTTGGGCAATGAAACTTTTTGGTTCCCGCTTTCGGCATTTCCACCGCCACCACCACTAGAACTATCTGGACTGTCTCCACCGCCCCCACCACTCCCACCACCCCCACTGTCCGAGACGCTTGGCGCAATAGCCAGTTCTTCTTCCTCCGATTCCGCCATGTCTTAAAATCACCCGCGAACGAAACCGCGCGCGACAGGAAACAAGTAGTCTTGAATGTTCTATTTTTTGTATTTTGAGTAAACGTAGAAAAACATGCTGATCCGCATCTTTCGGCTCAGTTTCTAACAAATTTGTCTTTGTCATAAAACTTTCGAAAGGCTTGAAACCTTTCTACGCAGTCTGAGACTTTTCGAATTACTCCTGTCCATTGACTCCATGATTGAAAACCTGCTGAAAATCAAAATTTATTTGTGACACCAACAAGAAAGTGTTTCGAAATTATTTTTTGTTTGCAAAAATGGATTAACTGAAGTTATTTTGAACATCAATTGACTGGTTGCAACTGCGCTGAAATGAAACGAAATCAACCAACCATAACAAGTGAGAGACAATACGTGAGCGTGTGAAGGTGTTACTTTCTTTTTTTTAATTTTTTTTTTTTTTTTTTATGATTCGATTTTTATGGAATTTATCATAAAGAGTTGTATATTCTGAATTCTGAATGAAACTAAGCCCCGCAATTAATTTCGGTTTCAACTTACAATTTAACATTTTACTTTCAATGCCGGAAAATCAAGAAAAAAGAGAGGGAATGGGAGCGTAGAACATGGTCGATGCCAGATAAGTGAGAACGGGTCATTTATATCTTTGAACCACCTAATTAATAGTCGTAATTAAAGCTCCAATGAGCTTGGACTTTAATTCCAAATCCGCGATGAAAAATACGCTACGCAGGGATTTATAGCAAGTTATTTTTAGCTCATTATTCACATCGCATGAATCAGAAAATTTAAAGGGCTTTTAATACACTGCCCAGTCTCCTCTTTCTTTTTTTTGCGTTCAGTTAGGGCAACGCACGGTGGATCAATGCATGGCTTTTTCTGGACAAGAACGTATTTCAATTTGTTGTTTTCTGCAACGCATAGATATTGAGAAGTGATTCAGAAACAACTAAATCATACACATTTTAAGTATACAATTCATCAACTACTCAACAAATTTCTATTGGAATTTCTTGGAGATAATCTTGATTTCTATTTTTGCGATGATGTCCAGAAAATTCCACCGTACATAACAGGGCTGCCGGATTTTGGCAAAAAATAAACACTTTCCATTTTAATCTTTGGTAAATTATGTATTTTGTTGCCAATTCTGGCAGCACTGCTTTCGTTTCGCGAAAGCTTCGCTTTGTTTATACCGTCATTGTTAAAGTCAACTTGCATCCACTGTGGCAGATGACCATAGAAAATGCTTAAAACCCAGCACTCTTACGTGTTGGCGTACAAGCTGAAATTAATGTCAAAGATTACAGTTTGAATTTTTGGAATTAGAGCTCTAAGCCAAAGCAGCTCACAAAAAGAGCCATTTACGGAGCTTTATTGTCATAATTCGGACAAGAAATGTTGAAATCAACTTCTATCGGTCCTGGAACAACTGAATTTAGGTTATGGACGATAGATCATAGGTTTTACAGAGTTGTCCTTAGTTTTCAGCTGCGAGAGACGCAAAAAGAGATGGAAAGAGAGAGAGAGAGAGAGAGAGAGAGAGAGAGAGAGAGAGAGAGAGAGAGAGAGAGAGAGAGAGAGAGAGAGAGAGAGAGAGAGAGAGAGAGAGAGAGAGAGAGAGAGAGAGAGAGAGAGAGAGAGAGAGAGAGAGAGAGAGGGAGAGAGAGATACCGACCTGGCAACTGAGGGCGAAACTTAAATAAAATGAATCACGTGACGGGAAAGAAAGTCAAGAGGATCGAGAAACAGGTGTCGTGATGGCGGGTGATATAAAACTATTTGCGCTATTTTCTTTTCTCTCCCCCCTCCTTACTTTTTTCATCATTACAATGGTCGGAGACCATTATTACGACCTCATGTCGTAATACTCAGACTTTTCTCATTCCTGCCGAGTTGCAATGAATTGTCTTTGACCCGGAAAGCTGGCCAAAACAAAGAAAATCAATCATGTATCAAACACCTGAAATGTTTGAGACTGAACCCTTCACCTCCTTCTACAAAAAAAGTTAACATCAAAACTTGGTCAAACCTACACGTAACAAAGAACTTTCATCCCAGGAAGAAAAAAAAACTATATCAATTCCTGAAGCAATCCTTCCGGGATGTAGGACAGCGTTTTACTATAGTTATAATAAGTTGCGTAGCTGTAAAATAGGTATGGCCAGCTTTATGGGTCAAATAATTCACATTCAGTTATTACAGAAAGGCGGATAGAGTGATAGGAGCAATAAGAGCTGGATTTTGTTGGGAAAATTTCATGTAAATACGGGAAGAAATAACGAGAGGAGGCAGATGGTGAGAAGGAAGACAAGGATTGTAAGTTGCAAATTAAACAAATCAGGTGAGGGGAGAGGGGGCGTGACGGTGTGACGACGGGGGAGGGGGGCGTTCATGCGCCGTAAGCAAATGAGCACGAACGGAACGTTGTACATGTCGACAAATGTTTTGGTTGCATGACAAATGTATCCTTGCGACCGGACTAGGAAGAAGAAAAAAAGAAAAAAAATTCATTTCGAACGACAAACACACATTATTAAGTAAGCATATTTTGTGCTGACCTCGGCCTAGTTTCAATACAATCATAAAACAGAACGTTATGGGACAATTTTTCGTCTAATACTATATTGCATGAGACAGAAAACAATACTCAACATCTTTAGTCTCACATAAGTGCAATACCACGTATCTGTAAAATACAGACTTTTTAGGGAGGGTAATAAAGGTTGAGCTCGTTTAATACTGACAATTGTTTCTTGTTTGAACTTTGAATGACTCAAAAAACCTTTCTGGGTGAGTAGAGCTCCATTTTTTAAGATTTTTGATAGATTGCGCGATAATTTAAAGTTTTCTTGTCAGTGTCCATAAGTGCGTCAATGTTGGTTTAATGTACTGTAAATGTATGTGTCATGAGTTGGTTTATTCAGTATTGCTAAACTTTCTTGCTATTTTTGAGGATGTACCGTAAAACCGAAAGATTTTCTCCTTCTATTTAAAGCAGACAAAAAGATAAAAAAAGAAAGAAAGAAAGAAAGAGAGAAAAAAGAGGAAAATAAAGAAAAAACCCCTTTTCCATGGAGTCTGGTGGTGCTGCCCTTTTTATTAAAAGTCTGCGAGATTAAAATCTTTGCTCCGGCGCGGTGGCGCAGCGTCATAGAGACTCTCTCCAAACACCTGTTAGAAATTGTTGTTTAATTTTTACTGATTTATCTGTCAATAGATTTATTTTTGGAATTCAATAGGTTTATGTTTATAACGTAATTTGACAGTAATTCAAAGCTGCCAAAAAATGTGGAATGCTACAATGATATTTCTCCAAGAAAAACCTGCAAGAAAACTCCAATCACAAGTAGATACACATAAAATCGTTCATTCAACTAATAACCCCCCCCCCCCCCTACTCATTCGCGCCTGACGTAGCAGCTTTTTATCAAGTACATCGAGGAGTTTGCCTATTGATTTCGAAGTGATTATACATTGCAATCATCATTTGTGTGTCTTAGCTTTGAATCACTTTTGTGATACCAATTCGTTTATCAAACCCCTTTTGTGATACCAATTCGTTTATCAAACCCCTTTTGTGATACCAATTCGTTTATCAAACCCATCACTTTTGTAATACCAATTCGTTTATCAAACCCATCACTTTTAAGATACCAATTCGTTTATCAAATCTAATTATGATGCAAAAGGTCAGTAAACAACGAGTTTCGCCCCTACGTAAAAAAGAAAACCGGATGATGTCTTATGGAAAGAAAGGAGAGTCATATTAACATCAACCGTGATGCGACGATTTAAAAAAATCAGGATTTCCATCCTTGGAAATCCTAATCTTGGAATCTTGGAAATCGCACCAGATCAATAATTTAACAATGTGTGCATTGAGAAAAGCGAAAAAAGTAAGGATCACATCCTGTTTTTCTAAAAAAAAAAAAAAAAAAAAAAAAAAAAAAAAAATCAATGTCAACTCCACAGGAACAAAGTAAAAATCGTCGTTTCGCCGTCTTGGCGAGCCCAATAAAACTAATTTACTAAAAAAATGTAAAAATCTCAAAAAATAATTTATTTTCATTTTATAAGATAGAATACGCATATAGTGGTGAATAATTTAAAAATTGCATAAAACAATGCGTTTTATAATTATTTGCTCTAATTGAAGAACGTGTCGCAAAAAAACGATAGACGAGGGCAAGTTAGAGGTGAATAATTTCTTTTCTTTTTTTCCCCCTTTTCTTTCTATTTATTTACAAACACTGCCGAAGGCCATTAATTTGTTTACATTTATATACAATTATCTTATAACTATATGGCTATTTTAGTTTTACATTATCTATTATGTACACATTAAATATACTTTTTTACCTATAAGAAATTCATTTCACGTTCCTCAACGAACATACTAATCGGAATAGCCGAGTTGAAAATGATGACAGAAGTGAAGATGAAACTCATGAAATATAGACAAAATTGGAGAAAACACGATCGAATTCAAGAATAATCCAAAGTAGCCGCCTTCAAAAACTCGATTGAACTCGACAGTTTTGATTCACAAAGGCATGCAGAGTAAGAAACAAGTTGGAGAATTTCATTAGAAAGCGTATCTTAAATAAACTTGAACATTCTAATAATTATCAGTTGGGAATTCAAGTTTTAGAGAAATTTATGAAGTAGAAAAAGAATAAATGAAAAAGAAGAAGAAAAAAAATATGGCACAGGGAGGTAACAAGTCTGGTTAAAGGGATGAATACCAGCGAACAGAGAATGAATTCCTCGAAAGTTCCTCGTAAGAACTCAAACTTAGTTATTTATATATTTTCCTCACTTTCTCAGGAAAGAAAAAGGGGAGAGAATAAGCCTTCTTCTTAATTTTGAGCTTTACTTTTGCGCACAAGTTAAAACTCGAATGGGACGGAGAAAACAGCTCCAGAGAAAAGAGGAAAATCCTTTGTAAGTGCCGAGAAGAAAAAATAATCTCGCTAACTTCTGGTGTGAGAACTCTGATCCTTTGTATCCGTGCATGATGTGCAAAAAGGTACGGATTCTCAAGTGATACAATTAGACTAGGCAATATAAAATCTTAGCTTGAAATGAAGAACTTAAACACCCTGGATTCCCCGGAAGAAAGAAAAAAGTCTTGAAATGTGAATAAAATAGATTAGAAAAGTTCTAGATTCAAATAAGGGGATACACTAACAACGACAAAAATGAAAGGTACCTCGCAAACGGGGTTTCCTTTGCGTCACCTCAGTTACAATTTACAAAATGTCTCCAATGAGCTGGCAAATTATCACTAAGAGCATAATAGTTATCACTTTCGATTGTTGACGATTTTTCTTTAAAATTGTGATATTTAGTTTGTTACTCATTCCGTTCGGTCAAAGAAAAAGCTGCTCCCAGACCCCGTGAGACTTAACCCCTTAAGGACCAGGTTAGTTCAAGAGAACACCACTCCTCCGCTTCTACAGGGAAGGTAGTTAACTTTTTGTACTTGATGGAGTTGGAATTGCCTATACGAAGAATTTAAGGCACCCGACGAGATCTTATCTTTTGTACGCCTATTGTAGTGTTTTCATCTATATTTGCGTTTATTCGAAATGAAGACGAAATCAATGAGAAAAAGAGTAGAGGAAAAAAAACGAGTATACTCGGGCTTGGCACATAAGGGGTTAATATGAGAGTATTGAAAAATTATTTTAGTTTTTTTACACGAATCGCAAAAGTACTTAACTTGCCATTGTATTAAATGCAGTGATGAAACGAGCAATTTGGCAACAGTCATTTTACTTCAGAGAGTTGTTCTAGGAGCATGCTTCCACAAGTTAGTATCGATTTATTTTACATCATTAGTTACCGATTAAATACAAGTGTCGCCCCTGAATGCTATTCCGAGCAACGAGTCCGGTTGATTTTTTCATCGGTATTTTGATAATAGTATAAAAAAGAAAAAACCAAAAGCATCAGAAATTTTAGACTTTTTTCGGCCTTCACGCCTAATACGAGTCTCGAGCGAACAGCCTGTGCCGGTGCACTTTATCCAGATAAGTGGGAGCATTTGCACATTGCCGATCTTATATTCGGGAAATTCTGCATTCAAAGCTACTCACATTACACAGACAAAAATAACTGATGGAATTTACCATCTGAATTGCTGATTTTGGAGTCTGCTATCAAGTATGGTAAATTTCACTGAATGATTGTAAAATGTACCAACAAGTCAACTTAATTTACCATAATGTACGTATCACTTTACCATCTACTTGATAGCTGACTCCAAAATCAGCACAGATGGTAGATTCTACCAGTGTTTTTTTATTCCGTGTAACCTGAGACAGCATAATCTTTTTCCATCTAACAATAATAAGTTAGACTGCCCGTCGAATATTGATGGGACAAACAATAAGCGTTCATAGATGCTAATCTGACGACGGCTACAGAGAAAACGATGGGCAAAATGTGACAATCATCCAGGGCTGCCATTTTGCGTATAATTAATGCTATTTTTCAATTCACCGATGATTCCACCGGTTGAGAAAAGATTACACAGTTCAGTTCAGTGCATGACTGTAATAAACTAAAATACTCGCATCTGTAATCTTTTCTCAACCGGTGGAATCGTCGATGGATTTATAAAACTTGCGGATATTTTAATTAATCAACGGAGTTTCCACTGATTAAGGAAAGATTACAGATCAGAGTATTTTCGTACATTACAGTCATACACTGAAATGAATTGTGTAATCTTTTCTCAACCGGTTGAATCATCGGTGAATAGAAAAATAGTATTGATTGTACGCAAAACGGCAGCCCTGCAATCATCGATATGCTAAATTATTGATCTTGTCATACTTGCTGATGATGCGTTGCAAAGCATCGAAGAACTTTCCAGCGCATCGCATCGTTAACCTTATTCGATGAAGTTGACAAAACAAAACAATAAAAGGTGAATGCAGTTGTTTCTTTTCCGGCAAATGACGTAAAATTCTTGAACATGTTCACATATGTATAACATTTTGTTGTGTAATGCATGGCAAAAACGTAAAAAAAATTAAAAAAATAAAAACTAAATCCATTTCGGCCGAAACCGTTGTTCATAAACAACAAGTTCACAAACAACGGACAGTAAAGCGGTCTTTTTGAGGGCTGCTTTCGTAGAAAACTGTAATTGTTTTTCTGTCTTTATTTTTTAATTTAAAGCTGTCGGCGCTCGAGAGGATTCAACCGATGTTGCCAGATTGCAGGTTAAAATTATTATACGTTACATTGATTCTTATGGGAAATATATGCCAATATGGGCCTAAATCCGCAATTCCAGCAACACTGTATTCAACGCCGGTAATTAATTCAATTTAATTTCACCGAGTAGATATGAACACGACGAGAGGGCCTGGGCCAGGGGAAGAGATCATATAACAGAAAAAAAAGTTGGAAAATAGTGCGGACAAATTTAATAAAACTATTTTAGAGGAGTAAAGCAAAAAATATGCGATTCTGATTACCACTAAGGGGTTTTCTGTTTTAAAATGTTATTCATTTCAATTGATGTGCTTCATTGGACAGGAGCCAAATAATGTTGCGGCATTACGCCACTTTCGGCGGTCAGGGGCGGTCATCGGTATATATTTTGTGTTCGCTATTAGGGGCTCAAACCCCCGAGTTAGGCCAAACCCGAATTGAGATACGCGCATAAACATTAAAAACTTCAGCTTTTGCTTAACTAGGGTTCGAACCCGAGCTAAAACGACGAACTCGGGTTCAGATTTTGAGCATAAACACCACGGAGTTCCGAACTCGAGTTGACACGGCATCGAAGTCACCAAACCAAGCTAGGTTTAACGTACGTCCAATATACTTGTGTTTATGCGCAAAACCGTAGAAAACCAAATCGGCGTTATCCGGGTTGAGATCTCTCGCATAAACTAGACCATTACTTAGCCCCAGCCATTAATGCAGAAAGTAATGTATGCAACTAAATAATAAATCGGGAAAAAGCTGTCCAATGATTTCATAAGTCACAAATTTCTGTTAGTCATACTTTATAATTTATATTTGGAGGCAAAAAGAAAAGGAAAATCACGTTTAGTGTTTCGGTCAAAGCTTTCATAAATCCACTCGTAGTATTAGACAGAAAAAAAGCACATCGCACAGAAGTTAAGTCTTCAATGAAAAAGAAAGGAAATGGGATGGTGTCAAGAATTAAAAATGCGTAATGTTATAAACAAATTCCAGCATATTTTTAACCTCAAAGGTTCAATCATTTATAACTATATACAGTTTTCCTTAAATCGCTTAAATTCGTTAACAATTGTTGCAGAGCCTGCGGCAAGTTAGACGATAAATCTAATTTATTTGTAAAATAGTCAACGTGAACACACTCACAAAATTTAGATGAATAGTTGCCAAATCGTGCAAAAAAATAATGACATTTTACATTCTAATTTAATTTAACTCATTTTAATCAAATCAGCAATTTGAAATTTTGTCTGCAGAATTTTGGAGCCGCGATTACGAAATTCTAATACAGTCCATCTCCATCACCGTATGAGTAGAGAGAGGTTGTCAAAACGATCATTTTAAAATGTATGTTTTATTTTCATTCAAAACTCCCGGTATACAATCTATTGAAACAAGTGGCAACCCTGGGAGAGGACGTTGTCCGGGTTCGGGTTTATTACATTGCCAGCCGATTTTATTTGCGGCGCACCACGCTTCGACCATAAATTAGTAAGAATATTTTGTTTACTCGATCGACTTTCAAAGAGAAATGTGTGCTTTCAAACACGTCGGAAGTTGACTTAAATGGAACATTTACAGCTGAATATTACGGTCAGGATTAAATGATCTCATTTTCTCAAAGCAAGGAATTTTTGCGAGGCATTTTAAGTTTAAAGAAAACGGCTGCCATGGACGGGTACAGGGAATTGTCTTTCTCTCTCTCCTTCCATTTGAAAACGTGCGTTAGAAAAGGACAGAAGAGTGGACCAAAGTCACGCGATGGCCCCCTTTGCTGTCCTTTTCTAACACATAAGTTCAAATGGAAGGAGAGAGAGAAAGATAATTCCCTGCATTCGCCGATGACGGCTGCAAGTAACCTCGACCGCAAGGCAAAATGCTTAACAGGAGCTCAGAGAACTTTCAGAGTGCAAATCAGATAAGTTTCTTGAACTTAAGCTTCCTAAAGTCAGGGGTCATCACTTTAGAGTGTTACAAGCATCACAATTAAAACCTTCCAGACTCGAAAAAAGTCAACGGCTCTGTCTAATATAATAAATATCAGCCCAAGAAAGGGAGGCGTCACAACTTACGATCAGATTATAACGGATAATTTGGTGGAGAACGAAGATTTTATCTCGATAAACAACTTTACTTCGGCGGATACTTTCATGAAATTAAACTGTAAAGACTGTGCAAATGAAAACCAATGCTATGATTTCGCATCTGCGCAAAAGCTGAGTGTGCACATGAATACAAAAATTTGGTGTAGACGTTGCGATTGTCGAAATCATGAAATTGAGTGACCGCGCTCGCAAAAGAACATCGACAACGCAACGTCGACAACCATAACGTCTACAACCACAACGTCGACAAAGGGCCTGTCGACGTTTCTTTCCGAGCGAGGTTCCGCGATTTCATGACGTCTACAACCAGAACGTCGGCACCAAATTTTTGTCGAAGTTATCAGTAGGCATTGTGGGTGTCGATGTTATCAGTACTACTATCAGTACCGTTATCAGTGGCGCAGTGTTGAGTCTGGCACCGTTGCAATTTCGTCTATCTGAATCTATGAAAGAGATCGAAGAAGGCGCGTCAATGCAATGGGCTTACACTGAACCTTTGCACTGTGAATCTACCTCCCACAAAGTTGACCTTTTTTCGAAGCAGCAGATGAAGCGGTCCAATAATTGTCCCTCTGTATAAACTCTGGTTAATACGATAACGTTGACTACACCGAAGTTTCACTGCGTAATCAATTTATGGATGGTGCGCCGCAAATTTGCCGGCAATCGATAAATACGAGGAAGTATAGAAACGGTTCAGTGTTCATACAGTAATAACATCGGGTCGGAGAATCGAGCGGAGCCAGCTCTTCTTTTTTCACGAGCTTTAAATTTGAGTTGCGTTAAAATCCACGTCTCTTGTTTCGCATGTTGCATCCCAATTATAAATCACGGCACGCTTTCATACGCATCAATCAGACCGCTAGCCCTTGAGGGTCTAAAAAGGATTCGGGGAAGAGCCCTGCGAAAAAATATGACTGGCATACAATCAAACCTCGAACAATAAACAAAAACGGCCGACGAACGGAGGGAGTGAGTTGAAGCCGAAAAACATCCCGAGCCGCCGTGGCCGTTTTGATTGATGATGACGCGTGAAATTTGCGTTTGAAATTTCGCGGTGTTGAACTCAAGTTATGACGGGGTTGCCAAAACGGCTTCTGACACAGATTGAATACATCGTTTAAGACGTCGATCGTCAAATGAAACCGATCAAAGCATCCTCTTTATTTCCTGACAAATGCGTTTTACAGACGCCAAACAACATTCAGACCGTTTTCGTTAAATGACTCATCGAAAGAATCAACGATGCAAAAATGTCAATTCCAGACGAAAGATGATACTGTCGGGAGAAAAATGAATGTCAGGCGATTCTTGAAGGTAATCTTTAGACGCGAAACTTATCTCGATGAATTTTAAAGCACTGCAAAGGGCGCTTACCCAAGTCAAAATCAAAGAACACCTCTGCACCCGAAAAACGCTGGGACGAAATGGTAAATCTACTTAGATGGATATGGATACTGACGGCGAAGGCTCGATCATGTTATTAAATGCTTATGTCCTCACCAGAAGTCTAGGAGGAGTACCATTTTGTCTTAACATTTTTCGGTCTCTGAAATTGTTATACTGTTCCTAACTAGGAAACGTAATTTTTCATGAAAAAAGTCAATTGACATTCAGATCCGAATTTTACGCCGCAAACCAGGGATCCTTGAGCCTAGGAGATCTTAAACGCTGAAAATTTGAATGTAAGCAACCTGGCAACGGCTCTTTTCGATGGCTTGGTCTCGCCCGCGGGCTTTGAAAATGCGGACCGTAAAAGCTGACTGATGCGAAAAGTTTCGGCACACGCATACACCACATTCGCCACACTCGCCACTACACGCTTGCCATGGAAATTACGCCTGAGTCACGTCCGACAGTTATTTAGTCGTCTTTCATGCTGATATATTATAAGACGCAGCAAACGACGACAAACGTCGTAAGGGGCCAGAGCAAGCGATGCGGCGTAATCGGTTCAGTCAAGATTTTTTCCTCCGGCCCGGCCATTCTGTTGTCTTCTTACGATTAAAGATACGCTAAGAAATGGGTGCCTCGCTTACAGGCAGCAAACTTCCCACACTAAAAAGAGCCGATCTCAAGACCTCTAGTAAAGAAGTGTTTTGGAAAAACTTTACTATGATCCAACACCAGTCAAAAGTGCTTTTTCTTGCAATTTTTGTTTGTTTAAAAGTGGATTTAAATAATTTATAGCGCTCATACCGCGTTGGCATGGGCGGTACGTGTAATATTGTAACAATGGAATCTCTACATTTAAACCTACACAAATTAATCGATTATTTTGGCGAGGTGCATCACAAAAAGAAAAGGCTGGTATAATTTATCATACGCAGAGCTGATTTTGGCGTCAGTCAAAAAGTATAGTTAATTTCACCACAGTATGGTAAATGCAACGTAACTTGAGGTAAATTAACCTGTTTACCATCAACTGGTGAAATTTACCATACTTTCTGGCAGACGCGACTAAAATCAGTTATGCGTATTAATTTTTTTTTTTTTCCGTGCGCACCTTGACTCACTTAGAATCGATGATTTTGCATATGTTTAGATGGAAAAACAACACACTTCATTCTAAAAATAGAATAAATTACAGCGGCGAAAAATCATAAGATACCCATTCAAAATTCTTACAGGGAAGACATATATGTTCTGTCAATACTGTCCAATCATACAATTCTCTGACAAATTGAATTGATTATTAAGATACTTATCATGAATGATCAATGACCCCCCCCCCCCCCGCGTTCCAACATCACGGTTGCCCCATTCCGATAAATTTGTCAAATTAGTGACACATCTTGTAAATACATGAGAGTAACGTCAGATACCGCGTCACTCCTCTGTTGGCAGGAGTTCCCTTATTTAGAATTCACTAAACCGCATGCGGTACGCACCGTTGCAAGATTTTTCAGAAAAAAAAAAAAAGGTTCACACTGTTCCCAGTTGAATCAACAAGAGCGCAGGACAGTTTTAGTCGAATCTGGCAACAAGACCGAGGCACGGCAAGCTCAGAATTTTTGCGAGGCGAGCGGCACAGCAGCGCAGCGTGCAACCGCATAGACATACACCAATTAATATTCGACAAGTTTCAAAATGACTCCCGGAGCCTGTCCATCCATGACTGTCCCACCGGTCATCACTCACCATTTATTTCGGGAAGACACGCGTTTAGTCGACTCGAATTCACTTCCACTCGTTAACTATTCGACGAATTCACTTCCACTCGTTAACTATTCGACGAATTCACTTCCACTCGTTAACTATTCGACGAATTCACTTCCACTCGTTAACTATTCGACGAATTCACTTCCACTCGTTAACTATTCGACGAATTCACTTCCACTCGTTAACTATTCGACGAATTCACTTCCACTCGTTAACTATTCGACGAATTCACTCCGCTAGAAAATCCAGAAGCGCAAGGTTGCCACTCTCTAGCATGTCACTATTTATCAGGGCTGCCGTTTTGCGTACAATCAATAATATTTTTCTAGTCACCGATGATTCCACCGGTTGAGAAAAGATTACACAATTCAGTTCAGTGTATGACTGCAATGCACGAAAATACTCTGATCTGTAATCTTCCCTTAATCAGTGGAAACTCCGTTGATTAATTAAAATATCCGCAAGTTTTATAAAGTCATCGACGATTCCACCTAGGCCTGTGCGATGTTCGATACATCGACGCTTGTTCGATGTTTAAGGGACATCGAATGCGGTTCGATGTCTCATGAGATGCATCGAAACATCGATTTACATCGAAACAACGATTAACATTGAAACATCGATTCACATCGAAACATTACAACTTTGATCCAGATCGAAAAATCGATTCATATCGATTTTTCCGACCAAAGGGTCGTGTTGGCCACTGTTCCAATCGATCTTTAAAACAAAAATCAAGAAATATGACCGTTTTTTGTTGACGTTTTGGGATTTTGATGTAAATGTATGCTTACATGCAGATCGATTTTTCGATGCGTATCGATGTTTCGATGTTTTTAAGTAAATTAACGATTCGATACCAATCGATGTTTCGATATTTTCCGATATTTTTCGATTTTTCGATGTTTCGATACATCGCTCCGATGTTGGAAATCGGCATCGAAGTGACTTCGATGGACCGAACGAGACATCGCACAGGCCTAATTCCACCGGTTGAGAAAAGATTACGGATGCGAGTATTTTAGTTTATTACAGTCATGCACTGAACTGAACTGTGTAATCTTTTTTCAACCGGTGGAATCATCGGTGAATTGAAAAATAGCATTAATTATACGCAAAACGGCAGCCCTGCTATTTATGATAGAGTTCTAGAATTCTTCGGGGAAATCCATCTGGGGAATAAAGATTTTACAGTTGTGTCTTGAATTATACTCGTATCTATATACACTGAAAAAATTGGCCTCCAGATTATTTCCTCGGTGAATTTCAGAACGCTACCTACATATTATGAACAAACGGTTTGATGCGGAAATTCAGCCCAAAAAATTCCCGAAAATCGGCTCCGAACTCCTAAGAAAATAATTTTTCAAAAGTTTCCGAAGAAAGACCCGTGGCTCAAGGTACTTATATTTAACAGGTATGCTCGACTCGCTTCCCGCGTCATCTTCAGTGGCGCGCAGTTCAAAAATCATTCCAAGATGGCCGACAAAAGAAGAAAACATTGTACACTCTTTCCAGAAAACATCGGACTATTTTCTGATTTTCTAGAGAGGGAAGACCAATGTTTTCTGGAAAGATTATACAATGTTTTCTTCTTTTGTCGGTCATCTTGGAATGATTTTTGAACTGCGCGCCACTGAAAATGTCGCGGGAAGCGAGCCGAGCATAGCTGTTAAATATAAGGACCTTGTCCGTGGCTCTCCTTTTTTCACCTATACGTCTATATGTCTCCCTGAGTGAAAGTAACTTTGCGACACCATCACCATCTTTATAAAAAAATACTTAGAAGATAAACTACTTCATTCACACAGGTGAATTAAAATCCAGATAATCTTTTAAGTAGATTCCATGAATCTACTTATTGCGGAGGGTGCGATGTTGGATTTTTCGGGAAATTTTATCAAATGAGCACGTTTCATGGTCCCCTGAGTGAGAAAATACCACTCGTTGAAAATTGTATATATATATATATATATATATATATTTATATGTATGTTTCAGCCAGTTTTACCGTTTTTATGTACCACGATCCTGTTCGTAATTTTTGGTTTTTGTTCTTGAAATTTTTCTCAACTATTTGTTGGGTTGATTTCTTGGATGAGTTCGAAGATGGTGTAAATCCGATTGTTAGTTTTCGCGCTATGGGCCGTGTTTGAGTCGTGAAATGTGTTTTTGGCGTTTGTTTTTAGGAGTGTTTGTATTGAGCGTTTTTTTTGGGAAAATTTATGTTAACCGTTTTGTTACGCAACTTTTTTACTTGAGTCATTTTTTTGTGTTTTGCGTTGTAAGCGAGTTAAAGTGATGTGTTTTTCGGGTTTTTTGGCAGTGTTTTTATATGAAGAAATTGTTTTTTTGGTTCAAAAATTTCAGTATATATCGTGGAGGATGTTTTTAGTTCATATGCTCCATCCCTTAAATTTTCCTTGTGTTTTACGTGTTTTAGGAGCTATTTAGTTTCTTATGGGATTTTACATGTGAAAGACAAGGATAGAGTATTGGTATAATTGCTCGTTCTTTGTTTTACACGTGCACTGTTGCTTAGGTACGTTATTTATTTATTTTCTTGTTTGATCAGCTGCTCTTATTCAGATTTATTCCTCATTAGCGTTACAAAGATTACACATTTTTCTATCTTGGTACTATAATCTTTTTCTCATGGGTATTTTTATTTAAATGTTGAACAGCTGAAAAAAAAAAAAAAAAAAAAAATGAATAATTCAAAGAAAATCATAACATAACCTATTTATTGAAATTTGTGAAAAACTTATATAACCTAGCTTTCATTTCTCACTTGCATTGTAAAGATTACACATTTCTCTATTGGTAATATAATCTTTTTCACAATAATATTTGGATTTTGAGCAGCTGATGAAATAAAAAAAAAATTTAACGAAAATTATAACCTATATGTAAATTTTTGAAAAAATGATGTAACCAAGCATGGAATCTACTTCGTCTTACCGGCCTGCCGGGAGGCATTTTTTTTTTGTTTATTTTTGTTTTGTTTTGTTTTTTTTTTTTGCGTAACTTTTCTCTAAGTACAAATTGGCAGCTCTACAATTCGTATAAGCAGCCTAGTAGACGAGGAGCGAAAAAATATATACCGCCCGGAAATGTCTGAAATGTCCTACACAGGTGCGTGGGTGTGGAAACACGCCGGCCGGCCGTCTGCCCACCTCCACGCGCTAAAAAGGAGTAGCACAAATCTACGGAGGCATCATATAACCTACGATGATGTATTGGCAGGTTGTAAAGTTCGTAATGATGGCAATTTATCAACAAGCCGGCAAAACTCTTTATCTTTCAGGCATTTCGTAATCTGGACGCTGTGCGGTTTTATTACCCTAGACTGAGATGGAAAACCGATGAAATCGAAATGGACGTTTTGGCTAACCAAGTAAAACAGAACAAGATAAACCTAAACTATTACGATCCACATTGAAAAAGTTGACAATGTTTCTTTAGATGACATTTTTAAAAGTGTGATTGAGGGAGTTGGGTGTAAGAATAACGCGATGCGATGCCAGATACGGCTCGTGCAATTTGGCAACAATGTTTTTCCTCAATTTGCCTCAATGTAAAACAATCAATGCTGGTGAAGCGATGCTTTACTATCGTATCGATTGTTTTACATTGAATCAAATGGAGAAAAAACATGGTTGCCAAATTGTACTAGCCGTCACAGCGTGATGCTACGCTTCTCCGATTTAATTTAAAAGCGGGAAGAGGAGCGTTCTGGAATTCATCAGACCGGTGAGATGTTGAGTTGAAACGGAGGTGATAAACATGCAAAATGGAGGGCAAGTTATAAAATCAGTCGATGGATCAACCATGTTTACATTTCTGACCAACATGCAACCCAACATATTCTACCTCTTTCACTCTCACGTGACCCCTCTAATCCTCTAAACACTAAACAGCCATCTCACTGTACGTTTCTAAATTTTTTATAAAAAAAAAAAAAAAAAAAAAAAAAAAAAAAAAAAAAAAAAAAAAAAATTGACGTTTTGGGCCGACTTCTTTGTCAGAAATTATATTTGTAGGTGATTTGAAAACAAAGTGAGCGACATTAAATACGGCCAGTTTGCACCAAACACACCAAAATAATACGACTTTCATAAAAATATTAAGTAACAATTGGACTCATTTATACGAAAGGGGTCTAATCGAATCCAGACGTTGCCATTTTCACCTAACTTTTTAATTCCCTTAAAAACAATCTGATGGATTAAATTTCTTGAAACTTCTAGGAACTCCCTTTCCGTACGTTAAGTCCCGTTCCTAAAAATACGAAGCAATTATATCCACCAGATTGTTTTTAAGAGAATTAAAAAGTCAAGATTAAATGGCAAAGTCGACTAGTAGGTCTGTTCAGTAAAAATGTGTCCAATTTTTGTGTGACACAGTCACTAAACTTATTTATATTGAACGGACCACTATCGAATTGGGGTCACAGTAATTCTATCGGCATTGTAACATAACATCAACTATCAAGGCCGGATCATTCGATAGTACTAGCAGAGCCATTAGTTCTGCGTCGACGCGTCGACGCAACCCGCACTACACGTAGCCCAAACCTCTGTCGGTCTTGAGAGAACAAAATAAAAGAAATATAAGAGAGCGTTCATTTTGCGTGGAATCGTCGACGCAAGACTAATGGCTCTGCTAGTACATAAGGGGACAAAAAGAATGTTAGACGACTCCTGCGTGTAGGCTACCCGCAATATCCATCTTAATGAATTTAAGTATTGCAGGTGGCCAATCTATGCCAAAATCTTAGAATTTGCCTAACATTCTTTTTGTCTTCGACTGTACACTGTACAACTCGAGCATTGTCAACAGAATGATGACCTCATCGTTCCGCTTCTCTTATAACTTTTACAAGTAAAATAAAATGAATTGACGTTTAGTGCACTCTGAGTTATTTCCGCCTTAATTTACGTTTGAGTCTATTCCCAGAATATATGTGACGAAAGTTCAGACCAATTTACGTACTCGGGTTGGCAAATAGAAATGCTGGGAGCGCAGCGTTTGACGCAGAAATGCTCTTTTATTATTCTAGCGCTATCGCGGGACCGTGGACCTGCAAGGCAACGCAAATAATAGCTGGGCTACATTTTATGAATATTGCACCTTTTGATGAACTGTATACATTTAAAATGCATCAAGCTAATTTTAATTAGCCCTTGTCATTCGTTTAAGTTGAGCTGCCCCTGCTCACCCTTGTAACGCAACCAGCTCGCCGCCGCGCCGCGCCGTTTGTCCGCTTTTGCTCTCAATCATGATTACTTGATTCGATTTGTTTTCATCACTCAGTCAAGTCGACTCTCATTGGCCAATAATTAAGTGGCTCCATCACCGGGCGTTGGGCAGTTTCATTGCTGAAGTTAAAAGCGAACTCTCCGCCGATCAGAAGCTGGCTCGATGGATATGCCATCCAATAAGATACGTAAGGCTATAATAGGGTTCGCATATAGATGTATCACTCACACTAACACAGGTTACTGATTGACGCTGGAATGTAAAGTGGCATGGCCGTTATAGTAGAGCCTTCACGTTATAGGCTCACTCACCATATCCACTAAAAACTTGTTAATGAGCTTATATACGATCAAAGGGATAGATATATCGATGGCTTAACGTATGTGCCCATTGGGTCGTTAACGACCCACTTTAAATGTTTTTTTTTTGGCCCAAATTACAGTAAATTTAGGCCCATTTAACTCAAAAATCAATGTTGTTACCATTCAGCACCTATAATTTAGCTGGACAAGAAAATTTCACAATTTTTAAATTTTAAATATTTTAACTCTGAAGTGGTGTTTTTTGAGAAGAACACCAAAAAACACCCAACATGTTCAAAAAAAGTTGGGCATATATGGGTTTTAATATGGTACTCTTAAGGTTGGAAGATTTTGAGATTAGGAGATCACCATCAGGAGCTGTAAGAGTCGGAGCCACTGTAAAAATCGAATTTTAAGTCTCTTGAGGCAGAAACCCAGAAAAAAAGCATTAAAACCATTCGTTGTTTCAGAAATGATTTTAGGTGTTATCGTATGGTTAGAAATTGATTAAAGTGGTTACAGTTGGAATTATTGCAATCAAAGCTTTAAGCTGGATCAACTCCCAAAAAAGCTCCCATAGTGCAACCATGCAAACTGTGATAGTTGAAATCAGTTTTTATTGGTGCGAAAACACTTAGATTAATTTTTTGAATGACAAGTAGAAAGAGTAAAAGTTATTTTCCATGATTTTCTGCCGAGAAGAGACCAACATTTTATTTTAACGCTATAGCTTCGGCTCCAAACCCCAGATCACCAATGAGATCGTGAAAAAGAAGAGTGCCTTTAGACGTATTTTTTTCCACAGTAAATTGAAATTCACTCTACGAAATGTTCTGGTTGTTCCATCGGATCGATACTTTAACCAGAAATTAACGAGGTATTAAAGCAGCGGATTTTGATTACAAAGAACAGGCGAAATTGAAGGGATTTTAAAAATACCAGGCTTCCATGAAACCATGAAAATTCAAACTCTTTTATTTTATGGATAATAACGTTTATGTCCTTATTTCACCGGGCCTTTCATCCGCCTCGAAGATTTTCCGGACAAAAACCAATATCGTTTCGATACGACGGGAAACAACAGTTTACGTTTTCGAGTGAAGGATTATACGATTCTTTCTCAACCGGAGTAAAAAAAAATAAAAAACACGGTTCGTTTGGCATTCTCTATTTGTTGGACTCAACCGCATTTGAGTTTGGATGTTTGCCACTCAACAAGAATCCACTACGTTCGCTGTCATTATTTTTGCTTTTTTCAATTATTGACGCCACCCGTTCGGAAATTATTATTTTCTGCTCGCTCAGTTTGCCAACTATTTTTCAATTTTTAATTTTTTTATCTTTGAATAAACTGGACGGAGGAACTCAGCACAAGTTGCATACGGGGTGATAAATAATTTTGTTTGAGAATTTAGAAACTTCAGACTCCCCATAGTTAATTTACTTCTGTTTTCACCAGTGCATGGCGTCGCGTGAAATCTTGCAATCCTGCATGGTGTCCATTAAAACCAATATAAAATATCGTTATACAGATATGTACTATGCGCATACTCAACAATTTGAGGTTTTTAATAGGTTTAAATGGATTTCATGCAACGCATCCGGATACACAAGACGCCACTGGTTTTCACCATGGCAAAACCGCTAGTATAGATCTCAGATCTAACAATAAGTGAGGTTTGAGGTGGTCAACAAACTTGCTATAGAATATACGCAATTTAAAATAATTTAAACGGACAGCAGACAATCGCTAGAAAACCCACTTTGTGGAAAGGGTTTTACGAGCCACCCTTAAGCCTTCAGACTTGGCTGAAAATCAGCCCTCCCGTGAAAGCGAAGGTGAGCTGTAGAATCCGAAAAGAACGAAAGTGATGAGGAAGAAATTATGGTCCACTTTGTAAAATTTGACCATTTTTGGGTCCAAAGGTCGGCCTTATTAGCGCTCCTTTCTTTTTGCAAAACTCAAGTTATCGTTTCTCCAGATTTTGTGACTCAGACAAATCGTTTATGAAATATGATGATTTTTAGAAATCTACTCAAGATCAAACATTTTTCATTGTATGTCTTGAAAATGTTAGCCTTCAGAAGGGGGGAAAAAAACCTAATAACAAAAATCCAAAGTATGAGTAATCCAAAGACACGAAATGGACAGTTAAGTTGGTCATGTCAGAAGGGAAAACTAGGAAACATTTAAAGCATTGATAGATTTGTGATTAAAAGACAATCAGTCAGGCTACCGGCTACCACATTAGGCCAAACGAGAAAACGGTCAAAGATTAGAGTGTCACCGGACGGACCTACTATTAAACCCTCGGCAATAGTAGCTGTTCGAACGGAATTTGAACGCTATGTGGTCGAGTGCGAGAAATGAAAATAAAGAGACAGAAGTAATGGAACTTAAAGAGGTCCTCTTGGTCGATTTCGCGACGAAAATGACACCCATGAGAATTGAACCCTCTTCAAAATTCAATCGATGGAAATTTATTCGTTGTTACATCGCGCTCGGTGCACCTTGGAGAGTAGTCAGCACGGTTGCCAAATGGCATAAATTCAATGAAATTCCCAGATTATAAACTGATTTTTATCAGCGAATGAATTGAAAGATTGTTCATTATAACATTATAATGAAAATACAAAATCAGTCTACAGTATACAGTCTACAGTCAGTATAAAAATGAAGTCATCAAAAATCATAATTTTAGACCTGTTTACCCTCTAAGAGGATGTGGTACACATGTTTAACCACTTAATTTAACATGGGATTCAATGGTATCTAAATGGACATTTTGCCAAAAATCGAATGACCCATCAAAGTACTTTGAACATTGTCATCTTTTGAAACGTACATTAAAATCTAAAAAAAAAAAAAAACTCTCACCCCAAAATGGGCGCCTAAAAGGGGTAAGCTTAACTTAAAACGTTCCAGCGACTTTTCTAGGTTTAAATTACTTGTTAAAAGTAGTTCTTCGTGATTTTTTTTTTTGGGTCTTGAAAGTTTAAAAATGAAAATTTGAGGAAGAATTTAATTTCTGAGTTTAGGCTACTTTTTTAAGATTTCACACCATAGTGCATTGATGCGAAGGAATGACAATTGAAATCAAACGGGTGACAGACTTGAATTCAACCGTTTGATTCGTCGATGATTCCAACGGTTGAAAAATAGATTGCATATAGTCTAGTTCAACAGTATGCATGAGGGTGACGCATGGAAACTTTCTGATTTATAATATTTTCTACCACCGATGGAAGCAATGCTGACTAAGAAATTTAATGGAATGTTGATATTATTCACCGAATACTAAAAAAAGACTACAGCTCAGAGCAATTTCGTGCATTGCAGTCAAACTGATGAAGTGGACAGTGTAATTTTTTTATCAACCAGTAGAATCATTGTCAATTAAAGAATTTCTTCTTACGAGTCGCAAAATGTCAGCTTTGGTTAAAAGGAATTCCATTCAAACCACGCAAAAATGGCAACGTGGGGTCGTCACGAATTTCGAAACGATCTCCAAGCCGCACCCTCAAAACGGGACGCACAATCAACGGAAAGCTTACATAAACAGACAAGACGGCAGCAGCGGCGTGAAATGGTTTAGTTGAGGGGAATCATGGTGTTTCTTGGAACAAAGAGTAACTTACTAGGAAAATTATTAAATTTAAATTAAAACAAACGCTGGGCTGCGGTCTCGCCAAAAAGAAAGATGCACAATTAACGATTTTCGGAAAAGCTTCCATACAGAAGTTTACTCAAAAAGGCACGGTAAAAGGGGTTAATTAGTTCTGAGAATAATGTGAAACTTTTCGGAGAAATGTAATTATAAGTAAATTCATTTTTTTATTTTTACTTTCTCACTCTATAACGAAATTAGAATAATTGAAAAAGTATTTCCATGGCACAGATTTTTTTTTTTTTTATTTTTTTTTTTCAATGATGTGAATTTTTTGGAAATTTTGAATAAATAAGACATTTCAGGTCAACTTCGAACTTTAAAAATGTCCTTAAAACAGCCTTCAGACATTTGGATCCAATTTTGATTTCCGAACACACGTGAAAGCCTCTTTTCTATCCTTCTTTCACGCATTGAATCTTACGAACAGAAAGAGAAACACAAGATCCCAGATGCACCAACGGAAATCTCACTAGTATATTGCATATGGATCGCACTTCTCCGCACCCTCCATAGGAATTTCGAAACTGCCAACTTACATTTTCTTTCCAAGTCTGTTAGTTGGAATCTTCATTATTGAGAGGTCAATTTGTCACGGCTGACAACGGATAGCTGAGGGTCACAAAGCGCAACTTACGTTTAGGTCACGACCTGCTGGTGACGGTGAGTCTTATACTCTCTTGCAGCCCCACCAAAGCGGTACATACACTGCCGATTACTCTTTCGTTCATTATCTCTTTCTGTGTCCCTCATTAATAACTTTGATTACGCAAAGTTATAAAGTTATAAAGTTAAATTAGGGTCCGCTATCTTCGGTATATACGTTCCACCCTCTCGCGTTTGCATGGTTGGCCAGATTTGATGGGAATTAATTTAAAGTTGGCGAAATTCTCCGACCCCAGACTTTTCGATAAGAGATTCATTTTGAGTCCTGTTGTTTCACGGCAAAACTTCCGTGATGCAAGGTTTCCACGACTGTGTCGTTTTAAACCATCAATTGGTATCCCAAGTCGAATCTTTGTAGGTATACAATCGGGCTTCCGTTTCAGCCAACTTGCCGGCTATGCGCTCCACACGGGAGCGTTCTAGATTTCTGGAATAATTCTTCGTACCAATGAGCTGGTGAAACTGCAATTTTATACTTACATATGTAAATAGAATGGAAGATAAATTTTAAAATTAATTTATAGCACAGCCGTTTCGACAGCGATTCTCATCGAAACAATGAAGATTTAGTAAAAAACGTGCTTTCTAGGCGAAAATGAAAGTTCGTTTCCTGTGACCCTTTTCATATCGATCCTATCAAAGCTAAAATCCGATGCAGCCTCAAAGCGTCGCAATAAGCAATTTTATTCTGTTATCTTTCAAAAAGGCAACATCAGGGGATTCTTCCTCTCTCTTCATTTCGTATTACTCGATAGTAGTAGAGTTTTTATACGTAGAGAGTTAAGACGAGTAAAACCATGGGCGCCGCCATCGTTTTTGCACAATGCCTTTACATTCCAAGTACCGTTGCGCTGTCGCGTTTTGGTCCATTGCAATGGATCCAGCGCCATAGAGTTTCTAACGGTGTAATCTTTCACTACCTTCGCTGATCGACACCTATACTCGTAGTTCCGCTTTTAAAGATTCTTATAGGATTGCAGATATTCTTGAGTTGCATTAGAAATAAAACCTTCGAATTCGTTCAGGTGGTCGACTCCTTTCAAATGTATAAAATGTCGTGTTGGTACTCCCTATAAAATATTTGAATCAAGGGATTCTAAGTCTTATTCGGTTGAAAACTGCCATGTCTAAACTCTCCACAAAATTATATACTCTAGATGCAGAAGTAAAAGAAACAGAAAATATACTTTGCCGACTCATTTCTCAAACGATAAAGAGATCCTCGGAGAAGAAAGAGAGAGAGAGAGAGAGAGAGAGAGAGAGAGAGAGAGAGAGAGAGAGAGAGAGAGAGAGAGAGAGAGAGAGAGAGAGAGAGAGAATTTCTTAGATCCACGAATGGTAGAAGGACGAGATAATTCGTTTTTCCTCTTATTCATCCTCTTTCTATGGCTTTGACGCCGAGTTGCAGACTGCAGGTGTAACAAGTGGCATTTACAGACATTTTTAAGAAAACTGCAGCAGGCGGCCGAACATCTTGAACGCATCTGGCACGAGGCAAAGGGGCAAACATTCGTCGTGCTTGTACCGCGGCCGCCGGCCATCCGGGGCGTTTGGCTTCCGTCCAAAATCCATTACCTGGGTGCATGGCTGAATCAACACGGCTCTAAAAGCAATTAGGAACCACGTGGATCTTGCCGGACTACTGCGCAAACACCTCGCACCTCGCCGTGTCAACGCTGAGTGGTGTCCGACATCCGTCCAGTTCGAAACGTCCCACTATGGTCTGGTATCGAGAAAAAACAAAAAAACAAAACAAAAAACAAAACACGGGGAAAAATCAGAGGAAAAAAATCTACAAAAATCATAGTTTTCTACCTTCTAAGCTTAATTCCAAACTTCCTAGTTACATTTTTAGGTTTAAATGGCTTTTTAATGCGTTTTTGTGATTAAAATTAGTCTTGAAAGTTTACGAATGAAGAATTGAAAAGAAATTCGTACTGTCTGATTTTGGTCTGATTTCAGACCAAAGAGCGACGCTCTGTCGGTGGAAAATAATGATCGATTCGTCACATTCGATTTTTCCATTAGACAATTCGTCACTCGTCACTAAAAATTGATGGAAAGAAACGTCCAATTGGATTATGCATTGAACGATGAGCAAAGATGTTGAGATCAGTAGCAAATGAGAGCGAAGCATCAGGGTTTGGTTAGTGTTGGTCAGCAGTCAAAGTGTGGTCCAATTAAATGTTGCTCCATACATATGTATAGTTATTTGGTTGAAATAGCGCGGGGAAATCTACTTTTCACAGTCTTCCAATCAGTGGCGTAGCGTGCAATGTGACAACGTTGCACAGCGTTCATTTAAACCAATGTAAAAGGTCGAATGCGAAGGTGTTCACCGAACACCAATAACCAATAGTTCGATCTTTTTCATGGATTTAAATGGACATAATACAACGTTGCCAATTTGCACGCTACGCCACTACTTCCAATATGAATCTATAAGTTTTGGAAAGAAACACAGAGGCACAGGCACCAGCACTACCAGCAGGGAGAGACTTCCAGATTTTATCCACCCTCTCCCCCCCCCCCCCATTGACATTGGAAAATACCGATTTTCACGCAAATTTTCCCGAAGATGAGCTGAAAGCAAGTAAAATTTTACGGAAATCGAGCCCTCCCCCTCCCAGGAATATATTCGACGGGCGCCCAAAAAAAGATATCGCTAACGAAGAGTCACGTGAGAAAGATAAGAATAGAAACCGGCGTGCATAAATCAAACGAACCTAAATCTTACGTATTCTTCCGTGGAAACATTAGGTAAACGATCTATGACTAAGTCTCTAAAACAGTCTATTCAACCACTTTGGAGTTTATCGAAAGAGGTGGGGGGGGTCTTATATAAGACGAGGCAATGGCCGAAATGGGCACAAAGTATCCTTTTCATCCCAATCTTATTTTCAAGTAAACTTTAATTTAAAGTTAAAAATGTAAGTATTTCAGATGTCATTTTAGCCCGTGCGCGTTTCTTTACTAAGCTGCTGATGTTGAGAATCGCCCATTCTCACTATCAGTCAATTATTGAACACAAAATTACGGCAGAGAAAGTGTATTCAGAGGGTAAAAACTGAGTCCATAAGAGAAAACCAGCCAGTCTCAAAACTATCCTTTTGCCATGGCGACACATTTTTCAAAGTTGTTTTTTAACATACAGGTAGTAAACTCGATTATTTAGAATTTCGATGTCTCTCACTGAAGAGTAAAATTTGCTGCGATAAACTTACTTCTTGAACTAGTTTAAAAACTTCAAATAAGTTTTCTTTCGTTATTAGAAGTGCATGTAATAAGGGAGTAAAACTATTATCGGTTACCTGCGTTCCCCATCAATGTACACTTTTCATCCGCTCCAGCAAGTGCAGCCGCGATGCAAAGTTGTGACGCGACGCGCCTTTTGCCCCGGCCGCTGCTTTCCACTCGATTGAGCGGTTTGAAGCTGCTTCGCGCGCGCGTTTCGCTGATCGATAGCTCCGATGGTTTGCGGTTTCATTTGCCGTGGGCCTCAGAGCGCGACGCGGCTCGCTGCCTCCGTGAACTTAATTTTGATATTGACGAGTCACTTCCTGACCTTACTCAACAAAAACATTTTCATACCTCAAAGGCAAAGTCTCTCTATGTATCTCTTGCTTTTTATCTTAGATCAAAGCCGCGGTTGGGGCAGAATCTTGTGGGCAAAATATTTACAAGACTTTTCTTGCGCGCGGATAGTACCCACCAAGCATTCTCACCGATGTTGTTTCAGACTTCCAGATTCACCACACTGAAAAAAAAGAATTGGTTTGCCCTACTAAATATTAATGTTTGCGCTATCAAATTTATTGGTTGTACTTACCCAAGAAATTAGGTACTCCAACAAATAAATTGGTTCTTAGTACAGATAAAATAATACCGGGTACCAACTGAAAGTGGTATAAGGTACACCCAATTTTATTTGTTGAACTTACCTGGTACCAACTACCAATTATTATTGGTTGGAGTACCTGTGCGACCAGTTAATTTGACTGCACTAATTTCACAAATATCTAATAATGACTCCATTTTTTTCAGTGCAAAAGATGGCGCTGAGCGTACAATTAATCACGGACCATTCCATTGCATCATATTAGGTAATCCGAGGTTTACGGGGATCTGTAGTTAGGGATCGCTTCAGAAGTGTAGGCGGACCTAGACCGATAAGCTTTGGAATTTGTCAATATTATTTCTGTTATTACTCGATGAAAATGAATAAAAATGAAATTGAGTGTTCACTTTTCAATGAAGGAAACTTTAAACACATAAGAATAAAGTCAGGGGCAAATTCGGTACTGATTTGAGGGAATAAAAGTTGAAAATTCGCCAAAGATTATGGTTTTGGTCCGCCTACACATCTGAAACGAGCTCTACAGCTCCGCAATTTTCAACGTTTTTGCTACTTTTTTGGCGTACGCTTTTAGAGAGTAAACTCAAGGGCTTGACAATCATACTTTTGTGTGAAAAAAGTCACATAATTTGGAGCTTTTTATCATTAATCAAACGCCAGCGAACATGCAATGCCATCTATTGGCGAATCTGGAGATATACATTAGTGAGGATTCGCGTTAAACTGGTTCCAGACAAAAGGCATGGCTTTTTCAAATCGTTAGTTAGCGCCACTCTGCACTTTCTGGAGAAAAAAAAAAAAAAAAAAAAAAAAAGTTTTTAGGTCATTCAAATGGGATAATCATGATAAGTATCGCAGATCTTTACGTCATTCTTCAATTTTTTATGGATTTCTTACGCTTAAGACACCAACTATCAAAACTCTTTGAGTTATAAAGTCGTTTTTTTAAGAGCGTACCTACATATTTAGGATTTATTTTCAACAGGTGCCAGTGAGATATACGTTGGCTCAATCGCACTGATAAAACAACGTTATTCCTGATGTAATTTTGATACTTAATTCAAGGCTCAAAAATCTGTGGAAATGTGAAGAGCACCGTTGTATGTCGCTAATAATTGGCGTAGTCATGATTGTCATTCCAGTAAAATTACCCAAAAAGCAGACATTTCAGAAAGTGACTTGTAGCGGCATTTAGCTGATTCCCACATTTTGTCTGGAATCACCTTGAGCTCGATTCTTATTGATAGAACCGAACGATCTCCCGTTGTGTGGTATGTTACTCAATAAGTGTTACCACTGTTACCAGTCAAATTGCGCATGCAGAAAGTTGAAAAACTGTTCCCGAATATTTCACGGGCGGATTTTACAGGTCAAAATAAGACTTTTTTTCCCTATCAACATGTGTCCGGAAATGCCCCCTTTTGAGCTACAGCCCACCAAAGTTTCAAAAAAATTTACGGTTTTTTTGAAATAGCGACCACTATTATGGACCAAATGCCCTAAACATTGGTGTTTCAGGGTAATTTAAGGTGTAAAATCCATTGATGACCTCGAGAAATTCAGAAATTGAGTCTGACTGTACTTTTCACGCAATTTTGTACCTTTAATGGCACGAATTTTATGTTACGGATTAAAAATTTGAAGAATAATTACCGAAATCAGATGCGAAAAATCCTCAGAAAGATTTTTGGTCCTCTTTGTTTCCTTCGATACGACGCGATTTAAGCGAGATAATCGCTGCACAGTGTGGAAGAGTCAGCGCTTTTACCATGAAAAGCGGCAGTGAGTAGGCAACCCGCCTTTCCGCTGCTTCTTTGGGCCGGCCGCGGCCGATACGGTAAAAGCACTGACTTTTCCACACTGTGCAGCGATTATCTCGCTTAAATCGCGTCGTATCGAAGGAAACAAAGAGGACCATAAATCTTTCTGAGGGTTTTTTCGCATCTGATTTCGGTAATTATTCTTCAAATTTTTAATCCGTAACATAAAATTCGTGCCGTTAAAGGTACAAAATTGCGTGAAAAGTACAGTCAGACTCAATTTCTGAATTTCTCGAGGTCATCAATGGATTTTACACATTAAATTACCCGGAAACACCAATTTTTAGGACATTTGGTTCATGATAGTGGTCGCTATTCCAAAAAAACCGTTACTTTTTTAAAACTTTGGTAGGCTGTAGCTCAAAAGGGGGGCATTTCCGGACAAATGTTGATAGAAAAGAAAAAATTATTTTGACCTGTAAAATCCGCCCCTGAAATATTCGGGAACAGTTTTTCAACACCCTGTATATGTCCACGCCAAATGGAGTAGCATAGCACATCGGCTCGATTCAGTTGAAATTTTTTTTATTTGATTACAAAAAATGTTTACGGTATCCATGGAGGACATTAATTTTAGGGAGGAGTTGCTTCTCCTTTGAATGTGTATTTGTGGTTTTGCAAACAGAGGCTAATAAATCAATAACTTTTACATTGGAGTTGTTCAATTCTTTTCGAAAATGAGAGCACGGAGCGTTCCATTAGAAATAATTTAAAGTTTTTCACTTCAGATAGTAAGTGAAGACAGCAACCAAAGGCTAAAAATAATTTCTCGCTTCCGTACTTAACATCAACAGCATCTGCTTGTAAAAGAGCCCGATGCGAATTACAGCAGTCCACAGCCTCGACGTAATTAGGATTACGAGGATTGTCAGCCACAATTATACATATCTTTTTACTGTTCTCATGGCACATATTTGGCTCGCGGTGAACGCATAAAAGAATTGAGAAAATATATATTTCTCTGTTGAAATGAGCGCAGTGAACTCCACTTCTATTGCGAGAGATTTAGTGCCGAATTCCGATCACAAATTATAAATAACACGTATCTCACTGCTTCTTTGCCCCGCGTATGAAAGTACTGTGTCAAAGACGTTTCTACATAAAAACCGTCCTGGTTCATAAAATTGAGTATGTAGCTGGAAAAAAGGATGGAAAATGTCAGAATAAAAACGGATGAAAGGGACGGTGCGATGCTATGTCGCGAGGGATTTTCAACAAGTTTTAGTTATAGCTTTAAAAATGGTGTTAACGCCGAACAGACTAGCATGTATGTTACATCAGCGGAACACTTAATTTTTTACATGCGTAATGTGTTATTTGTTCTATAATATCATGTGGAGAGATTCTGACGGACTTAAGGATGTAATTGAGGAATTCTCTAGGAGCATGCAAATTCCTAGAAATTCAACAGGTTCTTTAATTTGCTTTAAGAGATGAAACCTCTCTGATCTTACAGGGCGCTGTTAATTTTATTATAAAAGAATAAATTGTCTTACAAACAAGTTCATTTTGCAGACTTCTAGACGAAAATGTGGCAAAAAACCTCGAAAAATATCATAATTGCTCTGTTGGATCGTCAACGTTATTTAAAATGGGCTAACAGAGCACCGATTAAAATTCTTATTGTTAGATACATGCAATCTAAATTTATTTTGTTCATCATTTCTCACCAAACAAGCTCGATTGCACAGCATTTGTCACAAAAGAATCAAGAGACATTTTTGGTAAAATTGAGTTTTTGGTTGATAGAGCTAGCAATACTGAATCTCGAAGCAACAAGCGCAGCAATTCTAAGCTTTTTGTTTAAATGCTAGCTCTTCAACTTTGGACTCAATTTTCTTGAGATCAGCTCCATGTCACTTGGTTCCTTTCTGATGAATGCTATCTAATTATCATTGCTACCAAAAGCATTAAACCTGTTCAGACTTTAGTGGCACGCTTTTCCCAGCTTTTTTTTTTTTTTTTTTTTTTCTTTTTTCTTTTTTAGCATTCATAATTTTAGAGAAAAACAATAGGTAACTTTACTTATAAATCCACCCTCGTACTTTCAAATAACGTCTCGATTAGAGCGCAAGTCAAGACGATGATACAAATAAAGTTTAGTTTAATGCGCACCTTACTGGGGAGGGAGCGCGAGAGAGAGAGAGAGAGAGAGAGAGAGAGAGAGAGAGAGAGAGAGAGAAGAGAAGAGAGAGAGAGAGAGAGAGAGAGAAACAAGCAAACCCGGTTTTCGTGACATTTTAAAAGCTGGAAATAAGATTTTTTTATGCCGGGACTTACTATTTTTGATTGTCACGAAGTATGTTGATGACATGTTTAACTTCTCCGTGAACCCACACCGGCACCACCACCACCTAATCTATATAAAAGTTCCCCCTCTCCGGCGGCTTCACTCGCTTCTGAACCGATGACAAGCCCCTTTCATCCCCATCCTGCATGTACGCAGGGTTCTCGAAACCATGACATTTTGGCCTGCAGCTAAGGATGGAGAAAAATCTGGATTACAGCTATGCTCAGAGTAGATGCGAGAAAAGCGAGAGCAGCTTCAAAGATTTAACATTTCACACGAGAGAGAGCGCGCTCTAGAAATACTTTTCGAAGTTCACGCGTAACTTGTAATCCCTGTAACGGTTGTGGCGCGGCGCATACATGACAGTAGGGGAGGAAATGAAGCAGTGAGACACATACCATCATACCCGGCACCTCGAATGTTCCTGACCAGCCATCTCAAGCTCCCTCTCGAGGCTGCGTAATTCAAATGATTGAATATAATATGTGTATAGGAGAAAAATAAAGATGTAGGCAACCTGCGTGGCTCGTGATGAAAGACGGGTGTCGATGTCTCATTAATAATGAGCGATGAACTAAAAAATCAGTCGGTTTGACACTTAAATAATTGGAACCTATATTTTATCAAAGGTTTACGTGGAGGGGACATTAGTTTTTATTCAATCGAGTGATGTCCCCGATCATACCGATGTCTAATGACAGAGATGTCTCCGGCTTTTCGTTCGAAAATCCAAACCCATCCGTTGGGAGAACGGTTATTCTGTTTAAATGTTTGGTTCAAAAAGTTTAAAGATTTCCTGATATTTTACGTACGTCAGTTATTCTATTTTCTATGTATTTTGCGTGATACAAATGCTTTCTCACATAGTCTCTAATCGTGCTCGATTGGTTTTTCAAGTTTTTTAAGGCTCCTGAAACTCCGAAAGAGTGATCTGGAGATGTTTTGGCTTTCAGATACCGGTAATTTCGGTCAATCGGTAGAACTCATTTTTTTCTTCATTTTTCTTTTTTCCTATAAGAATCATTACTTGTGTGTCTTTTGTGTCAAAATCATTGGAATGCATCAATTTTTCCTTGTCTGATCCTATGGAGGTTACGCGGAAAGAAAAAAAATTACTGAAAATAACCATACGGATAACTGATTTTGGCACCTGCTAGGTGTTACGGTAAACTTGACCAGAAGTATGGTATATTTACCGATACTTTGAGTAAATTCGACATGCAATCACGTAACATCACCTAGTACCTAGTCAAAACATAGTATACTTCTGTTTAATATTACCATATCATCTAGCAGGTGCCAAAATCAGGTATCCGTATGGTTATTTTCACCGTAGTTTTTTTTTTTTTTTTTTTTTTTTTTTTTTTCAGTGTAATCAATATATTTGCGTACATTGGAATAGGATGATAACAAAAATAGATTTGACATGATTCGCCACAAACTGGAACATCCTGTACACTTTACAAATACATTGAGATAAAAAAAGAAGGCCAGCGGAAGAAAAGGCCGTCGCGTCGTGTCGTTTCGGTTAAATCCTCCTTATCAATCGCAGTGTAAAGGCAGCGCGGGCGGCTTATCCTACCCGGAGTCGAGATCTTCTCTTCATCAGCATGAAACCTTTTTGTCAGCCTCTTTTCCCTTCTCTACATCCAAGATCCGACCTCTGTTCCAATATGTTTTACGTTTAGCATGCCTCGAGGCGCAGCGCTTTATACGCGCCTCATACATTCACTCAAATCTCTAAGATCCCCGATGACGTATGAGTATAACGTAATCTCCTTCGCAAACAAAAGACACCGTTGAACTTAAGAGAAGGAGAGAGAGAGAGAGAGAGAGAGAGAGAGAGAGAGAGAGAGAGAGAGAGAGAGAGAGAGAGAGAGAGAGAGAGAGAGAGAGAGAGAGAAAGTAGAGACACTCAAACAAATAGTCAGGTTACGTTAACCTGCGATTTCTTGATTGGAAAGTAGGGCTGGCATTTTGCGTAAATAGTCATGCGCATTTTCATTTGTAACTCAGTATAAAATTATTGAATTTCCCGCAAAATTTGACAACACCGTTGTAAAGCAACTTTCGAAACGCATTTACGACGTCGCGTTTATCCAGAACGAGGACTGAATCAGTGTGAAATAGACTATAGAGGAAAAACACGAGTATAAAACGAGTATACTCGGGCTTGGCCCATAAGACGTTAAGAAAACGGGTCAGTTCTAGTATAAAATCACTTGGAATAAACCATTAGGAGAGTATCAAAAAGTTCCTAAAATAAACTCGGAATCTCAACGAGAGCATTCGAAAAAGTCGCAGATGGCTGTTGAATTGCGATTCACAACAAGAGGGGAGTTCAGGGGCGTAATTTGGGGGGGGGCAGTAGTAGCCCGCCTAATGATTCCAGGATACAGGTCATAATTGAGGCGGTAGCTAGAATAAGGGCCCATAAGCAAAAATCAAGTTTTGAGAAAAACAGCTTTGAAGTTTTCATTACCAATGTAAATGGTCCAACACCCACTATCTTCAATTGCTCTCCTCCCCTCAAAATTTCATATTTTTTCACAAAATTTTGAGGATGACAATTTGAGGGTACGACAAAGTGAATTACGTGTTCTCCGCAAAAAGGGCCCATGCGCCTATGGGCCGTTATTCCAGCTACCGCCTCAATTTTGATATCTTGTGGGAAAATATCACGCGGAGCAAAAATGGGGAGCAAAAAAAAAAGATCATCAGTTTTTGGTGACCACTGCCTCCTCCGCACCCCCCCCCCCCCCCTCCCCACAGGCAAAACCTGAAATTACACCCCTTGGGGAGTTCCATCTAATAGTGCAGCTTTTCTAAATGCAGAGGGAGGTGATTTATCATAGAGTAACAAACAACTTATACGTATAGATTGACTGCCTTATTGTGACTCGCTGTATGACAGCCATATTAGAATGTTGGTTTAAACGCATACATTGGGTTCTTGAGTTGAAATTAGAGCTTTTTGGTCCTCCTGACATTGCTCTCTCGTGATTTCACCCTGGATTGGATCCTCTTTACCGCTGTATAAACAGTTTGCAAATTATAACTTTTCGTCGCAATTACACGGGAAAAAAGACTAGTAGAATTTACCATGTGCATAGCTGATTTTGGAGTCCGCTATCAAGTATGGTAAATTTTACCATCATATGGTAAATGCAACGTACCTTGTGGTTAATTAAGATAACCTGTTGGTTTTCACCACAAGGTACTTTGCATCTACCATATGATACTAAAATTTACCAAACTTGATAGCGGACTCCAAAATCAGCTATGTAGATGGTAAAAACTACCAGTCTTATTTTTTTCGTGTATAGACTTTGAAGATGCAGTAATGAAAAAAAAAAGAAAAAGAAGAATGATTAATAAGAACTGCGGTTTTATAAAACGCACAGGTACACTGAAAACAAGTGCTGAATTAAACTTTTTGCGAACAAAACTTTAAAAAGCTGATAGTTTTTCCATTCAAATTAGTTAAATCAACGCACAGTACGGATGTTATTAAACTTTTTAAAGAGATAAAAATAACAGTTTTTAAGTTTTGTCCACACTTTTAAGTTTTCAAATACTTAAACTCAATACTTTTTTCTAGTGTAAAGTCCCGCTTAAGTGCAACACTTACAGAGCGAATCATGGCTATTGAAGCGTTCGCAATCAGCGGTCATGTTGCAAACACTTTGGTCGAGAGCTGCTTTAAAACACTGTTGCGCTGCGAGAGAGTGAAAACGGTTAAACCACAACCCTGGTAAAAAAAAACCTCAGGACCTCAGAAATGTCTGAGGGTAATTGGAACAAGAGGTCCTGAGGGCACCCACAGGATTTCTGAGGGCACCCTCAGGAATTTCTGAGGGCACCCACAGAAATCTTGAGGTTGCCCTCAAGATTTCTGAGGGTGCCCTCAGGACCTCATGTTCCAATTACCCTCAGACTCCTGAGGTCCTGAGGTCCTGAGGGCGAAGGCCATAAAGTATTTCTGTGTAACTAAAAAACTAAATTTAGGAATGTCTAGTCGAGTTTTCTGTAGAAATTCTTGATCTTATCACGAAGGCTGTGTACTTTACACCTTTTGTCACGCCGTAGAAGTTGGAGTCTGAACAGAAACTTTGCCCGTGGTGGGGTTCGAACCCACGACCTCCCGACTGGAGGTCCAGCACTTTACCACTAGGCTACACTGCCCGCGATGACAGATGGGCGAGAATTTCTCAATATAATGATATTGCGGGTGCCCTCAGGATTCTCTGAGGGCGCCCTCAGAAACTTTTGAGGACATTCCCTCAAGATTATTTCTGAGGATGCCCTTGGAGCCCTTATTTTCAAATTACGCTCAGACTTTTTTGAGGGCCTAGATATTTTTTTTGCAGCTACGGTTTTTATAATGGGACTTAGAAAAATTTCGTTTGTTGTAGATAATTTAATTTGTTTTAACCTTCTAATGAGTAAGGGCCCGGACTTTAGTACATGAATTACTTGTTCAGTGCAATAACATTAACCTCAAAAAATATTTATCAGATTTTTAACAACTATAGGTTTTAATTGATTTAAAAGGAAAATAATAATAATATGTATATCTAATAAATATGAGAATTTCTCGCTCAATGCATTGGTTTAATCAGGAATTTGTTTCATCTTGGACTTTTAACCCTCTTTGCGCCAAAATAGATCCAGCCGATGAAAAAAATATTTTTTGGATTTTTTTCTGACCTATAGGCCCTAAAGAACATGCTCAAGCAAAAACATTGAAAAAACCCATAGATTTTTTTTTTTTTTTTTTTTTTTTTTATTATTAATTACTTAACCAGTGGTGGCTTTGTGCCATGTGTGGCAAAAATGTTTTACCTCCATTTGAATACATGGTAAGCAATCGATTGTTTTTCATGGATTCATATTACATGGAATAAAAACAATGTTGCCGAAATGCACGAGTTACTATATTGAAAATAACCTCTAAAACATTTGAGATTCGAAAGTCCGAGTGCGAGTTTGTTGTCCTGTAAAAATGTTATTCCGGTCAGGTGCGCCATTTCAGATTTTCCTTTGGGGGGGGGGGGAGGCCCTCCAAAACTTTGGATGACCTTTTTTTTTCCGTGCATCTTCAAAAAAAAAAAATCTTTGTCTAGATTTTTCGGCCACAGTGAAAATCCTTGGGGGGGGGGCAATTGCCCCCCTGCCATCCCCCAAATGGCGCCACTGGTTCCGGTCGTCTTCAAAATGATTGAAACTCACCCTCGAAGATTTCTTATCAGAATTTCTAGAGTTGTAAGGGCCCCTCAAAAGATTCGGGATGCTCTGTGGGCGCCCTCAAGCGTTCTGCGTTCACCCTCAAGGCGCTCTGTGGTCGCCCTCAAGGTGCTCTGTGGTCGCCCACAAGCGCTCTGTGGTCGCCCTCAAGGTGCTCTGTGGTCGCCCACAAGCGCTCTGTGGTCGCCCTCAAGTGCTCTGTGGGTGCCCTCAAAGATTCTGTGGGCGCCCTCAAAGATTCTGTGGGCGCCCTCAAAGATTCTGTGGGCGCCCTCAAAGATTCTGTGGGTACCCTCAGAAAACCTCAGAGGCCCTCAGAAATCCTGAGGGTGCCCTCAGGATTTTCTGAGGTTCTCTGAGGTTTTTTTTTACCAGGGAATTGAAGATGAATAATGCAAGCGGGTAGTCAGGCGACGCGATGTGACGTGACGTAGTGAGGACTACTTTGTCCAAAGTAAACACTCGGCCCTCGGGTGCATAAGGCCAAAGCGAGAGTCTATTTTTCAAAAGACACCGATCGAACCTGCGGTGGAAAAAAGGGCGCTCAGTGGGACGAGCTATAGAAACTCGATGGTGGCTAGTATGCAATTGAGATCATTTCCGGGAAAAAGGGTCCATGAAACAACATGTGTGCTTATCAGCTATACAGGGTGTCCCAAAATTGATAGTAAATATTTTTACCACGTATTTTTGGGGCTAAAATAAGACTTTTTTTTCCTATGAACATGTGTCCGAAAATGCCCCCCTTGGAGCTACAGCCCCCCAAAGTTTAAAAAAAAATCGGTTTTTCTTCGATTCTAGCGACGGATCTACGTAAAAATGGATGAAAATTGGTTCCCGAGGGTAACTTTAGGCGCTCTTTCCGATTCCGGGGTCAAAAATTCCCGAAAGGGTCAAGAAAGGGGGGTTTGAGGGGGGTTCAAATTTTAAATTGAATAATTTTTTAGTCCTCCGTAAGAAAATGAGAAAAATAACAAAAGAATCTGATGAAACAAAACAAAAGGAACATTTTTGATTTCTTGTGTTTTTTTCATACGACACACCGGAAACGAGTAAAACCGATTTTTCGCCGGGAGCGCACAGCCCGATAGCGCTGTTTCAGTGCCGCGTTGCGGCGAGTCGATCGTTGAGTCATAGTTGAGTGCACAGAGCAGCGCTATCGGGCTGTGCGCTCCCGGCGAAAAATCGATTTTACTCGTTTCCGGTGTGTCGTTTGAAAAAAACACAAGAGATCAAAAATGTTCCTTTTGTTTTGTTTCATCAGATTCTTTTGTTATTTTTCTCATTTTCTTACGAAGCACTAAAAAATTATTCAATTTAAAATTTGAACCCCCCTCATTCCCCCCTTCTTGACCCTTTCGGGAATTTTTGACCCCGGAATCGGAAAGAGCGCCTAAAGTTACCCTCGGGATCCTCGTAGTTATCCTCGTAGATCCGTCGCTAGAATCGAAGAAAAACCGATTTTTTTTTAAACTTTGGAGGGCTGTAGCTCCAAGGGGGGGGGGGGCATTTTCGGACACGTGTTCATAGGAAAAAAAAGTCTTATTTTAGCCCCAAAAATACGTGGTAAAAATATTTACTATCAATTTTGGGACACCCTGTATATTAAAAAAAATGCCTCCCGGCAGGCCGGTAAGACGAAGTGGATTCCATGCTTGGTTAAATCATTTTTTCACAAATTTAAATATAGGTTATAATTTTCGCTGAATTTTTCTCTGAATTTTTCTTTTTTATTTTATCAGCTGCTCAAAATCCAAATATGATTGTGAAAAAGATTATATTACCAACAGAGAAATGTGTAATCTTTACAATGCAAGTGAGAAATAAAAGCTAGGTTATATAAGTTTTTCACAAATTTCAATAAATAGGTTATGTTATGATTTTCTTTGAATTATTCAATTTTCTTTTTTTTTTATCAGCTGTTCAACATTTAAATAAAAATGACCATGAGAAAAAGATTATAGTACAAAGATTGAAAAATGTGTAATCTTTGTAACGGTAATGAGAAATAAATCTGAATAGGAGCAGCTGATAAAACAAGAAAATAAATAAATAACGTACCTAAGCAACAGTGTACGCAAGGTATATGGAAGAACAGGTATGGACAGGAGGCGGAGCTTATCTCAGTAGGTGACGGCTACGTCACAGATGTTCTAGACGGTCGCGATAGAATTCGCCAACCCCCATCTCTTGCTACTGCAGTAGGTGACGGCTACGTCATCGCTAAAGCAAGTGTGTCGTCATCATTTGGCGGGAAAACTCGAAAGCCCCTTAAACCCCGCCTCCTGTCCATACCTGTTCTTCCATATACCTTGCAGTGTACGTGTAAAACAAAGAAAGAGCAATTATACCAATACGCCATCCTTGTCTTTCACTTGTAAAATCCCATAAGAAACTAAATAGCTCGTAAAACACGTAAAACACAAGGAAAATTCAAGGCAAAGAGCATATGAACTAAAAACATCCTCCACGATATATACTAAAATTTTTGAAACAAAAAAACAATTTCTTCATATAAAAACACTGCCAAAAAACCCGAAAAACACATCGCTATAACTCGCTTACAACGCAAAAAACGAAAAAATGACTCGAGTAAAAAAGCTGCGTAACAAAACGGCTAACATAAATTTTCCCAAAAAAAATACTCAAAACAAACACTCCTAAAAATAAACCTCAAAAACACATTTTACGACTCAAACACGGCCCATAACGCGAAAACTAACTGTCGGATTTACACCATCTTCGAACTCATCCAAGAAATAAACCCAACGAATAGTTGAGAAAAATTTTAAGAACAAAAACCAAAAATTACGAACAGGATCGTGGGACATAAAAACGGTAAAACTGGCTGAAACATACATATAAAGATATATATATATATATATATATATATATATATATATATATATATATATATATATATACAATTTTCAACGAGTGGTATTTTCTCACTCAGGGGACCATGAAACGTGCTCATTTGATAAAATTTCCCGAAAAATCCAACATCGCACCCTCCGCAATAAGTAGATTCATGGAATCTACTTAATAGATTCATGGAATCTACTTAAAAAAAAAAAAAACAACAACACTTCATTTATTACTCACGGTGCACTATTTTCAGGAAGAGCAAACCTACAGTCTTAGAGCGGGTTAGAATGGAAAGTTTCATCTAATTACGGCTTTTCTATGATGAATCAAGTCAGATCCAACGATTGTACACTTGTACAGTCACTACAGTCAGTGAGTTAAAAAGTGTCACTCAACTCCTTGGATTTTTGTCTTGGTAGGCCACCTGCAATACCCATCACAATGAATTAAAGCATCAAAAGTGGCCTACCTGAGCCAAAATCCAAGGCGTCGACTGACATTATTTTGTTCGCCGACAGTATACATTTTGTTTTGGACCCCTTGAATAATGAGGTATCGTAACTATACTCTGAGAGGGATATAAGAATTGGCATTTACTTAAAATGGTTTGAAACGTTAAAATAGAGAAAATGGGTGAACAAATGAACTCTGCTGAAAAACAATCCTATGAGAATATTTGGAATTGATCGTCAGATGAAATTGGAAAAAAAGCTAGTTATGGCGCAGTAAATTAAAGCGGCATTTTCTTGTCCGAAAAATAGTGAGCAAGGCTTACTGTGAGACAAGTCAATGGAAAGGGACAGGCGAGGTGGCGAGGTGATGATGACGGGGCATCGACAGTGAAAAATGCTTTTGATGTGGCGGGGAACGCCAGCGCGTCTTTCTCGCGCATGAAAAAGAGAAGACCGTCTCTCTATGTGCTAAACCGATTACACTATTTGATAACGATAAGTAATCAATTTAATTTTGGACCAGATACAATTTTTAAAAGAAACAATTGATCCGACCATCGAGTAAATTAATTCATTGTCGATTATTCCCTGGTAAAAATGGCAAGTACAAGTTAATACAAGCTCTGCTAACGTTCATACAGTTTTCACTAACATGTACTCACGTTGTTCCAAAAGATAGTAGACGTTAGTAGGAAGTTAGTAGAGCCTGTTTATCATTTTTACCAGGGTTTTGACGAACTTCAATAATTTTGATCCAACTTTATTAGCGGATACAGAAAATGTTTTCTGGTTAGTAGGGGTGACGTAAGAACCTTGACAGTTGAAGCGATCCATAAGGCAGTTTAGGGATATATTTGGTTGAACGAAAAATATAAGGCTTTGTGAAAGAGGGGAAGGGGCATGTACTGCCCCCTCCTAGGATTCGCCACTGGATTAAACTCCAAACGACTCGAGAAATTCGATGTCGACTAAAACGTGGTCTGATAGGAGATTTCATTAAAATTAGTCCAGATATTAAGAGTATTAAGGAAGGTGGTCTTATTTCGAGATTTTTGAAGCAAATGCCAGTACCTAGAAAAACTAACTTGAGATTTTTGTAGCAAATGCCTGTGAAACCTATCTTGATACTTTTGTAGCAATAATGCCTGCAGAACCACCTGACACATCCAAAGGGTCTTCATGCTGCGTGAGTTTCCGCCACAAAATTGTCCAAAAGGCCTTTAAGAACCGAGTTTGTTTTACTTTTCTCTCGAAGCAAAAAAACGAAAATAATCACATCCCGAAAAGATTCACAATCATTCAGAGACACTCTTTCCCCCGTGTGTGCGCCACGATTTCTACTAAAGAAAAGCTCTCTTTGATGGCTGTAGTTTTTTTTTTTTTTTTTTTTTTTTTTTTTCCCCCTACTCTGTGATGCTGCTGTTTCCGAGTAAATGAGATTGAAGGGAGACAAGAGGGAAACTAGATCTTGACTCCGCTCGCGGCGCTGCAACTGCACGTTCATCGCTCCTCCCGTTCCTGTCTAGGAACGCGGAGGGAACAAAGAGGCAAAGGAAATGTTTGATGAAGCGCACGACTCTAAGGAGAATATTAAGTTAAAGAGCTTCATTTTTCTCGAGCCGAACTTGGGGTAAATAGGGAAACTAGTCATGTAAATGCATACGAAAAGGCGTAGGTGTGGATGCAAATAAACGTTACCGAGATTAAAGCATCCAAAGATTAGGGAAGATTGAGAAAAGCGCGCTAGAGATTATAGAAGATTAGCAAAATAGCTTCCTTTTCCGCTATTCTTCTTCTCCTTCTTCCACTTTTTCTCGTTCTTCTCCCCTTCCTCTCCTCTTCCTTTTTTCTCTCACACGGACAGATACAACAAAAGCAGCAAGACAATATAACTGAGAAGTTACCGGTGCTATGGTGGCAAGTTGGAGCAACAATGGAGGGTAGCTTGGAAGGAAGGGGGTCAGGAGGGGGGAGGTGTCGAGCGAACTCTGACGCGGGTAGGATGCCTAATTAAAACCTCAATGAGAAGTAACAGAGTTGCGAAAAGGCGCAGCGGCGAGGTTGGATGTAAGACGAATGCAACAATAGCAAAGGCAGACAAATGCTTCGCACAGAGCCACGCAGTTGCCGCTCCCTGTATACTGTACAGTATAGAGTGACTCGGCGAGTATTATAGGTTTGTACGAGAGTTTGAACGAGAGGCTTTGTTGAGAAGGTCGAGAGTAAATTGGGAAACTTTTGACACTGTAATCTTTGACTCGACTTTATCCGGGCTAAAAAAGGGAAGGCCTGCTTATGTGTCTCGCTATCAATCTGGATCAACCCTTTTTGGGGTAAACCCGAGTCAGTGGCGTCGCGTGACATCTGGCAACAATGCCACTGCGCCATTTAAACTCATTAAATATATACAATTTTTCTTGTGCACTGTGCACCCCCTGAATTCGATATTTTACATGAGTTTACATGGATAGAATACATTGTTGCCAAATTACACGCGACGCCACTGGCCCGAGTTTACTCGTTTTTCTCCACTAGAGTCACTCACATTATTTCAGTATCTTCATTCCGGATAAACGCGACTCATTCATGAAAACAATTGCAAGATGAGGTGTCTTTGGTTGCCTTCAATTCATGGTATATGCAATTCCAACTCCCCTGAGTACGAACAGTTAACTACCCTCCCTATTTAAACGGAAGGGGGACATTCTTTTGAACTAACATGGTCCTTAAAGGGTTGATGAAAGGAATCTTTGCAAGAGTGATGGCGTTCTATCCTCGTTCCACCCTCGAAACTGGCCGCGAGGAATGGAATATGGAAATAAAAAAATATTTGGTAGGATTTATTTAACACCAACCACCATGATGACTGATTTCGGCACCTGCATTCAATGAAATATGATGTCTATTCAAGAATTGTAAATATTCAAATATATTCAAGAACTGTTGAAAAAGTACAACCCCCCCTTCATCAAATATGCAGTTTTGATCGGGATACTCGCGTGAAGAATATGATTTATTTTAGGATATTCCTGATCAATCTAAGTGATTGGATTGAAAAAATGCACGAGACGCGCTTATATTCGAAGTGACATTCGATTTTTCTGCCAGATTTTTGAACACGCTCTGAGAATGTTCAATTGTTCAAGGCTCAAAAGTCCGCCGGGAAGGAGCTCCTGACCGTTTTAAGGACATTCAAGGGGGTGTCCTCGAGAAAACCTTGAGACAGGTATAAAACCTTAAATTCAGCATATTAAAGTGAGTTTTTGAGAACATTACAAAGACAGGTTCTAAGTAAACGGCGTGGATAGATATTTACGCATGTTCTGCTCTTACACGACCACGTCTTGACTGCAAAAAATAAGAGATTTTAAAGGCGTCCGAAAAGGAATATTTTCGCCCTTTAGACACGAAATTTAGAGAATTTGCATGAGGCGAACATTCTGAAACGTCGGGAGAAGTGAAGGAATCCGTTCAAAGATTTTTAGCAATCGGTCGGAAGACTTCTGCGCGTGTAGCATGGAAAAACTTGCCTCTCTCAGCATTAAAGTATTTGTATCGGGATGGTTACTACGTTGAAAAATAAGGTCAGTTCTGAAATGACTTATTTTTACAATTGAATCCTTATCGCTATTAAATAAGTCCATTTTATAGAAGGGTCGACAATATGAATGGTGCTAGACGTGTCTTTCCGTCATTCAGAAATCTAGTGGGAGTTTTGACGCGCTCTAATTCTTCGCATGTAAACCGACGCACGTAGCTCGGTCAAGAATATTCTAAAGTTGATATTATCTTTCACACAAGCAACTCCGATTAAAACTATGGCTTTAGCGAAGAGGTGCGGGCGGGGAGGGGGTTACTTATTGAATGAGCATCTTGATTAACTTGACGAAATATCGGGTTAAATAAATACAAAGCAATTATTTAAACATGCGTGAAGTTAGGTCAAATTCACAGAATAAACTAGAAGTTGCGAATTCAACAGAATTGTTTTCAAGTGAATCAGAATCCTGGTAATCAACTTCAATCTCATAAATCTGATAGAATTTGCCATCTTCTGTAGCTGTGCCCATTTTCAGACATCCGGGAGGGAAATTATGATGGAATTGTTGTTGCAAAAGCAAAAATTAGCCATCGTAATAGTACATTTTTAACCGGGAATTGTATAATAAGAATTAAAATTAATATCGTTATTTTCACATTTCTTCTCTCGTTGAAAATACAGTACCAACGTCATCGGTTGAAAGTGAGCGCGGCACTTACCTTCCGACTTCTCACGGAAATAGACGATTCAACTGCCTTAAACTGCTATCCCTTCTTTTCTTTAAATTCCAACAATGATGTAAGTACTATGTGAGTCATTTTTCCAGGGGGTACAGAGTGGGTACACTGATTTCAGTTTATGGTACAGGGTCATTGTAAAGTGAGTGACCGTTCCAACTTGTCGTGTCTCTTCCAATTTTTGAAGCTCCACGTACAGCATAGTGTGAATTGTTTCAGAAAAAACCCCAGTTGTATGGTCAAGGTTAAAGCATTTTTCTCTTTTTACGAAGAAAATGAATTAAAGAAAGTAACAGACACGATTGAGAATTGGCAGATCCAAGAAATACCCCCTCTTTTTCTCTGGCCATTTAAACGCAGGCGCTAGAAAATGGTAGAAGATGGGGTTGAAAACCATGAATGAATGCTCCTAATCTGTCCTTTACTGACACACTCGCTCTAATGGGAGAGGAGAGAGAAGGCAGATTTCTGGATCAGCCGGAGCGGTTGAGCACTCCTCTCGACCAACGAAGAGTTAATCTGAAGGTGAAGGATCTTTGGT
>VMOF01000035.1:35852777-36151330 GCA_011764245.1 Trialeurodes vaporariorum
ATTAGTGATCAAAATTACACTGTAATTGTGGTTCACTGTATAACCTTTAATTGTCAATTTCGATCGAATCTCAAGTTCTCTGATCTGTTGACTTTTTCACGCAGACATTTCTATTTCGGAAAACAAATTACGAGAGCATATCCAAACCAACAACAAATAAACAGCGCAGTTCACAAGAGTACCCAAAAACGGAACGCGAGGTTTAGAATCAAAACTTATTTTGTTTTCTTTTTCTTTTAAATTGGAACCACTCTCAACCAAGAGTTACCCGCGGTACATCGTGTTTCACGCATTAAAAAGAATGTGAAGTCAATTGAGGCCCAAAATTTTGCTTGTGTGGTTTACATTTCGTGACAAATGAAACAAGGTTAGCCAAATAAAAGCAGTAACCTCCTCCCGCATTTTTAAGCTTTGAGCATTCCTGTTTTGTGGTAAGTATTTGCTTTTAGTGATATCAGTTTCGCGTATTCGAAAATCCGATTCAGCAAAAGATGAGATAAACATCGGATTGCTCAAACTATAAATAAGTCGTCTTCAGACCACAATATTATGAAGAAACCTACCAGTAGTACCATAGTTACGATACAATCTTCAGGCAACAAAGTCAAGCTATAAAGAACCATACACTTTTCAGACGACGAAAATTGGAGCCGTTTTAAAATACCTACAACTAATTGCAGTTTGAAAAAAAAAAATCATTGTGAAACATTCATTCCTCTCTCGTTTAGTTTTTGTGAATTTTTCGTTCTTAAAAAAGAAACACAAATTCTTGAGACTTTAGCGTTGGAAATAATATTCAAAAACATATCAAGATCAGTCCAGTCATTGGGGGAAAAAACTGGAAATCCTCGATAAAATTAGGTTCGATAGAAACAATATTGCATGAGATGGGTTAAGCTGTAATAAAATGTTTGGTTTTTTCCAGGTATTTATGCAAACTTCCGCCCAAAATCTAATCCCCTAATTCCCAAAAACGTCTCGTTTTTGCTAGCGGCATGTTTCCATGGAGAGTAACCCTTTCTGAAGACGAGGGCTTCCTGTAAAACAAATGCAGGGTGGTTAAACTGTCGAGACGAATGAGATAAATGAGGTGTTTTTATTGCTTCTCAGTGGAAACGATTCCCGTCTGCAAGATCAAAACAACTGCGTTGAGAACTGATCGGTGAATAGAAAAACTGAAGGTTGATTAGAAGTGTCTAACAAACTCAAAACAAAATAAACACACTCGAATAATCATAAATAATGTTATATTCCTTGAATTTCGATTCAGGTACAGGCTCCAGCATGCAATAATTACCACGATGTAAGTACATGTTTAAGCATTTTGTGCAGGTAGAGCCTCCCTAAGCCGAAACATTAGGTGACGGCGGGGAAAAAAAAAAAAAAAAAAAAAAAAGACAAAAGTTGACATTATTTCATACACCGACAGTAGGTACGCTCGTCGCTCATCAGTGGCGGCTCGTGCAATGAGGCCACAATGGACTCCCTCCATTTAAACCTATGTAAAATAATCGATTCTTTGGTGAGGCGCTGTGCCTCACCTAGAATCGATCTTTTAGCACAGATTTAAATGGCAAAATAGCTCTGTTGCCAGATTGCACGAGCCGCTTGTCGCTCATCCAAATAATCCAACAATCATTTCATACATAGAACCAGTACTTATAAAGTAATTCCAAACGTTATAATTAACTTCAGGGAATTGTTTTGTTTCATTCTTGTATACTGTATTACTACTGAGGTGAAAAGAGACAGGCCCAAGACCCTGTCCGAGAGCCGAGGAAAATGGTTTGACGCACGCTACAATTCGCTGTCATTTCAAACGGAGATATCTCGGTCAATACTTGACGGAAAGTGGTATAAATTGAGCCGCGACTGTTTCCTCAAGATATTCTTCGAATTCAAGCACCAAATAAAGCAGTTACACTTGTTGACCATAAAAACTGAATCACGGCGATCTATGTTTTGATGAGCCGAATAATTTTTCCAAAATACCGTCACAGAGTCAATCATGTTTGGTCCTCAAACTCGTGGCTAAAACGAGACTCTTTACGTATGCTAATGAACTCTGTGAGCTTTCTTACGCCAACTTTAAATAAAATATAAATGGAGTATATTGATGCATCTTTGGTCGGTTAAAAATGTCAATAGAGGATTGGAAAATAGAGCTGAAGATAAGCAAGGCTTGTGTTAGAGTTAGTAAAATTGAACGTGTGAGCCGAAAGAAAGCTGGCAATGACTTCATCACTGAGCTTATCTATTTCTACTATAAAATTGAAATAGCTGTTACGCTGTGGAAAAACTCCTCTTGGGTCTAGACTATTGGAATTACTGTAATCGATACAGTATATACCATCGATACATCGAATACCTGCCGTAAAGGCAGATTAAAATTTGATTGCTATTTGTCTCGGCAGATAGCAGAACGGTCACTTCACGACCACAAAAATTAAACATTGTGTTACTGCGCCTTATAAGGCGTACACTTTAAACTCTCCGTTTAAACACTTTTATAAAAGTGTTTAAACGGACCTTAACGTGTTTTATTTAATTTGAAGGCTGAAAAGCTTACAAAGGTGCTTTTATTCAGTTAACAAGTTTCTTTTGTTGGTTTTCTCTTCCTGATGTTTCATAGTAAAATGCAGAGAAGTTAGAAACGCTTGCAATAAACCAGTAAGTAGGTATGAACGAAAAAGAGATGAAAATAAATAGTTGATCTGTTCATACCTTCACCTATTTCAGCTTTGCGCTATTGAATGAGCTGGAGTATACGTATATTTGTACAATTATTTTCCAAGCCATACATTAACATTACGTTTATTTATCTATTTATTTATCTATCTATTTATTTATCTATCTATTTATTTATCTATCTATTTATTTATCTATCTATTTATTTATCTATCTATTTATTTATTTATTTATTTATTTTATTTTCATCATGAAATTACCGGCTTGTTTATAGCCCAGGCAAGTTGCAAGCCTACTAATGTTTTCCTGGGACTGTGATCTCTGTACGTTACATCGATACATCGAATTTTGATAAATCTACAATATCGACAAACAGAGTACTACAGACTGCAGCATCGAAGCGTGTTACTTAATTTGTAACGCGAAAACAGGAGTGACATGCAAAATCTATGGAGGCACGGGGAAAATGAGCATAACCGATAAAGTCAAAAACATGCTGACGAAAGCCGGCAACAGAACCTAGAAGCAATGCAAATGAGATGAGAGTGGAACACAATGTGGTAATTTATATAAACTCATTTATTAGAGTAAGTGCAACATTGAAACAATAGGGCCACGCCATTCTAAGGGAAGGCAACTTTTCAGGCGTCCAAGTGTTAATCGATTGATTGATTGATTAATTATTTATCCATTAATCGACTAGTTTGCGTTTTTACTTTTCCTTTATTTTATTCTTCCTAACTACTTAAGAAAGAAAACAAAAAAAGTCAACAATTAAAAGCGTCCTACAGCGAGTCAAAAACACAGCGACAATTGAGATTGAACAAATGAGATTCACTTTTCAATTAAATATGATTTGAGTTTGTCTATACTTCGTGAATTCAGAGACACCGATGATTTTGGATCAGATAAGGTCTGGGAAAACGTTAGACATTTGGGTGAGCAATATAATGCTGAGTCAAAATTAAAAGGAAACGCTATACCGACAAGAAAGAATGGGAAACTGAGAACAAGGATAAATCGTGGGAATTCAATTAAAATGTAGATAAAGGTAAAGCTCTTAGATTCGGAGACATCTGCCAGTTTTATGCTTTCCGTGATATCCTGACGTTTTATGAAAATATGGTATACCTACACCAATGTTTAACAAGAGCTGAACAAAAATAGAATTGGCGCTTTTTCACTTAGCTCTGGATTAAATCAAGACTCATCGTGCACCGGTGGATCCAGGAAAATTCCCCCAGAATTTGTCCTCTCCCTTCGCTCGTTTAAGATGATTCCAGGGTCGATTAGTTCCAACCGTGGACACCACGTCGCGCTGCTCAAAAAGTCAACAGTTTTTTGTTAAATTTGACGAATTCACGCTAAAAACACAAATTTGAGAAACGTCAGCACCTGCAAGCATACTTCAGGAAGATACCCTGAAAGTTTCAGACTGAAACACTCAAAAATAAAGCCGGAAATTATGAAAAACGAAATTTCCCGTAAGCCGCAATGAGTGCGAGTGAGGCAGATAGACATATCATCACTCGCGCTCACTCTCACTCACTAAGCTTATGGCGAAACGAATTTCATAATTTGCGGCTTTAATTTTGAACCAATTTTGCTCATTCTGGGCTCAAAAAATCCATAAAAAAATTTTGCAGGTGCTGACGTTATTGGATTTTGCGTTTTATCGATGGTTTCAGTTTAAAACGCCAAAAACACGACTTTTCCAAAAAGCGACTAGTGGCGCTATCCATCGGATTGAAATCTGGAAAAGTTTCGCCTGGAATCACCTTAAACGCGATTTAGAAAAAGTCTCGTGAATTTGAGAACCTTCCTCTATCTTATTCTAACACATGCGTTTAAATGGTCAGACTGAGAAATAGAGAAAAATGAGATCCTATATCCGCCAATGGACGAGCGTTTACATAATTTTCATTTTATTAGTCTTGTTTTCGTGAACAACAAACTCATATTAATGGGGGAGGGATATCATGATATTTCAAAACACATTGTCTCGATCAGAAGAGAAAAATGGGAACAATTTAACCACATTTGCATGACGTATAATATGACACCGATTACTTAAAACACTGACGATTAAAATAGTAATGCTTCACAAGTTTTGTTCCAGAACGTAAAATTATGTGCGTCAAATAATAGTAAATGCCATTGTGTGTAGGAATGACGCATATGCCATAATCTATGTTTCGGAAAATTCCAATTTTTAGTCATTTATGGCCTGTAAATGAGGTGAAACCACAATTATTTACCGAATAGAACAAAAGAAAAAAAAAACGTCCCTCATCGGGAAAATGAAAACTATACGGTTTCCGTCTAATTCGAAAACGAATAGACTAATAAATTGTTGAGGAGATGTGGTCCGATTACGTTGCACAGGAGCCACGGGCATGGAGCCCATGCAACAGGCCTCGGAAAATCCGTTGCACGGAGGCCACGGGCGTGGGCTCCATGCAACAACAATTTTTTTTTCGAGTCGCATCCAAAAATCTTGGTGCACGGAGGCCACGGGCGTGGAGGCCACGCAACAATCGATAATTTTGTCATTTCGAATGTGCATGGAGCCCACACCCGTGGCTTCCGTGCAACAGAAACTATATCATCTCGTTTCAAGTTGTCCACGGGCGTGGAGTCCACACCCGTGGCCTCCGTGCAACAGATATTATATCATCTGGTTTCAAGTTGTCCACGAGTGTGGAGGCCATGCTCGTGGCCTCCGTGCAACAAAGTTAGACACAAGTCGTTTCAAGTTGTCCACGGGCGTGGAGCCCATACCCGTGGCCTCCGTGCAACAAGGGGCTCGAGTTCTTGTTGCACGGAAGCCACGTGAATGGAAGCCACAACTGCGACGCGACGCGCTCTACCTTTGCATGTGAGAACTGAAACTACTATAGTCACGCGTCACACCGTAGTTAAATACTCTATGTGTGTAGTCTGCTTGTCTTGTTTGTCGTCCGTCGCATGAAGTAAGAATAGACGGCCGGTTGCAAACGGTCAAGAGTGGCGTGCGGTGGCTCGATCTTGTTGAAGTATCTTGAACTCACGGCGTCCTCTGGTAATCATGAGGGTTGCGTACCCTACGGATCCGGGCGCTTGTAATCTTCATGTGCATTTGTTTTTCCGAACTCTTCGAATTTCATTTTTAATTGATTTTCATTATTTCATTTGTTTATTTCGTGGATCTTTAGGCATTGACAACGACACCTTTATGCATGAACGACTGAGCGTCGATGATGCATACTTTTCTTTTTGATATTTAATTTTTGTTTTTGTTTTTGTTTTTTTTTTTGTCGCGTGATTTTGGGGCAATCTACGCTCAATAAGTACTGAAGCTCTGCGTATCAGCCTGATTTGATTTCTGTGAAATCCTCATAAGCAATCAGTGAAAGAAATGTATTAATGCACTTTTTTCTCCGTCAATTTATACGGATCCAAGAAAAATACGCCTGTTAGCTGATGTGTTCACATCGTCAAATGCAAATTCTTGATAGCAAACAATCAGTTCTCACGGATTTGATGGCACCATTTGGATCCCACGTCCTTTACATAGGGTAATTACGCTGCAATAAAACTTTCAAAATTAATCTACTTTACACATTGAAGAAAATCTTATGTTTCGCTCTTGTCTCACTCGCAGTTTCTTTGACAACGGATGAAAATTCAACTCCGCCATTTGATTTATCAAAAACATAAAACGATATCGACACGTGGTTTGCGCTAAAATGCTAACTGCTCAGTTTTGTGAGCCTTTTGATGGAGTGATGTCATTTCACGAGGAATGGCAGATGACAGATCGTCTTTTTTACTGCATACCGGGAGTTTTTATTTTTAAAAATACTTCTAATACCGTCTGACTTTGAGTACCCAGATATCCACTGCCCCGCAAAAAAACCGGCGCACCTGGCGTGCTGGATCATTCCGCTCGAAAATGCGACAAAATTACGAAATTTAAAATCGTCATAACTTTTGAACTAAAAGAGCTGAAAATATTTCAAGGCCACGGTCGAATTTCTCATACTCTCTGGTTTTTATACTTAAGCTCAATTTTTTTTTTGGTCATTTTTTGACCCGTATGAAGAGTTTTTCCAAACCCGCGCGAAAACTGTTTTTTTGGAGCACATCTCTAAAAAGTCACTCAAACTTCTCACATCTCTTTGGGCAAAAGTAGCATAGATACAGTGGCGTAAACTTGGGATTATTATTGGGGGGGGGGGCAAACCAACTTTTGAGAGATGCACTATGGGGGGTCTGGGGGGACACCCCCCAGTGAGAGGGGGGGTCCGGGGGTCCTCCCCCGGAAAAATTTGGAAATTCAGGCTCTCTCAGACGTTATTTTAAGCAATGTTATCGCATACAAGGCCACAAAATTTAAACAAATTAAAAATAGAGTTTACGTTTATTTTCTTCATTTCTCAGGCAAAAAGAGAACTTTTCAGTTAGACTTTCAGCTTATTGATGAAGGTGATATTTCTAGGCTTTGGGAAACTGTTCCTCACGGTTAGAAGTCATCTGGAAATCTAAAACTGCAGTAAATGTAATGTTCCACTTGGTGGCGTAAAATTTTAGATTCTTTTTGAGGGGAGGGGGTAGCAAATAGTCCGATACTTTGGGGAATCTGGGGGGGGGGGACATTCCAGTAATAGGGAGTCCGGGGGTATTCCCCCGGAAAAATTTGAACATTTGGGTTCTCTCAGACTATATTTTATGCAATCAAATCTTTCAAAAATAACAAACCGACAGAACAGAAGTTAGTAGACTCAATGTATATTTTCTTTATTTCATTGACAACAGAGGAATTTTTTACTTTAGATTTACTTTAGGCGCAGTTTCAGGGTAAAATAGAGCCACTTATTCTTGCCAATGTTTGCTTCTCGGTTCCTGTAATTATTCCTTTCTTCCTTTATTTTGTTGTATTTTTCCGTCTTTTCTTTTCTACCTTCCTCTTTTTCATCAAATTATTGGGGGGGGGGGAATGATACTTTGCCCCCCCTTCTCAAATATTGGAGGGGCAAAAAGGTCATGCCCCCCCTAAGATTACGCCACTGCATAGATAGACAAAATCTGAAACCTACATCAGATTTCTTAGAGTCAGGGCTATCAACCTGGTTACCTCAATTTTTTCTAAAAAAAATTGTTCAAGGTCAGCAAATGCACTTTTCCGAGACCATGTAAAGACCGCTTCTGAACATTATTAGAAATGTGCTGAAAAAAACCGTTTTCGCGAGCGTTTAGAAATACTCTTCACACGGGCGTAAAAATGACCAAAAGAAAATATGAGCTTCTGTTTAAAAAAACTAAAGAATATGAGGAATCCGATCCTGACCTTGAAATATTTTGAGCTGTTTTAATTCAAAAGTTATGACGATTTAAACTTTTATTATCTTTTCGCATTTTCGCACTTTTGACAACGGATGAAAATTCAACTCCGCCATTTGATTTATCAAAAACATAAAACGATATCGACACGTGGTTTGCGCTAAAATGCTAACTGCTCAGTCTTAACCGATGGAATTGTTGATGACTTTAGAAAAATTTTCAGATATTTTAATAAACTATAAAGAAGTTTCCTCCGATTGAGAAAATATATTACAGATCAGAGTACAGTACTGTCATACCCTAAACTGAACTATGTTATTTTTTCTCAACCGATGGAAGCATCGGTGAATTGAAAAATGTCATTAATTCAACGCAAAACAGCAGCTCTGATCGGTTGTGACGAAACTCGCGTAGCGTTCCAAATTATCTCGCTCACTCTCCCGTGCCCCTCAATCATTGAATGTATGAATATACCTACACATCTCTCTCTAAATTCGAAATTCGTGCATCGGGCCTTGTTTGGTGGCTTACTATCATCAAAATCGTGTAAAATGCCTTGAGGAGTTTATTTATGCAAAAAAAAAAATTCACAAAAGATGTCTCTACTTACGTTTTTTGAAATTAGAGTGAGATAGCAGGGGGCTCGTGAGAGCAAGAAAGACAATTTGTTTTTGGAACGCTCATCGCCGGATGACGTCATAACCAATAAGTCCTCACGAAAACAGGCTATACCGAAAGAAAAACGCCTCCGTGTATTTTGAGAGACTGGCCCACTAATATGACTGCACAAATTAAAAAAGTAATAGATCTACAAGCAACCGAACCATTAAAAAACTACAAAAAATACTCAGGAGATCTATCGAAACATTTTCTTTTTCTAAATCGGAAAAAACAGGCATTACTTAAGTCAGTAACATTCGACAGTATATTATTAATAAGATATGTATAACCACCGTCTCAACTTATCAATAATATAACCCTAATCATTTAGTTTCTTTATAAATTCTCGAAACCTAGCTCTTTGCTGGGTTATATTCGAGGTATCGAATCAATGCACCGATCTCATCAAGTCATCACTCGTTGATTGTACTATTCTGTAAATGCTTTTAAAATGCTAAAAACTACTCTCTCAAAAAGTTGTGCGAGTGCGAAAAGGATGCGAATCAGTTCGTTTTGCAAGGGTGGGAAAGAGATGCGAGATTTTGTCGTCCTTTTTTAAATGCATACGTGCGGAAGAGCATACGATTTTGTACGCGTGTGAGCGAGAAACGTGATGCTCTGACAATTTTTTTTTTTTTTTTAATTCGATCGCACGATTTGACGTTACCATGGCGATCTTCATCATATGTTTTACTCGCGGAAGGAACCGTTCGGATAGACGCATTTTAATGGCGACTTCATGATATCGATGTATAGCTTCGACTTTTTATCCATGTTTTTACGTAGTTATACTCAATGGGACGTCACAGTGCTGCTAGCTGTGTTGAGAAATATACAGGCACATCAGACTTAATGACGAAAAATGTGGTTATTTTATGTTAAATACGGCAGCACTGTACAGTCTTCGATTGATGATGGCTTGACGAGGTTGCTGTATCGCTTCGCGATGTATAGAGCTTCGATAGGTACTTATCATATGTTTCATACGCAGATTTACAGAATAGTACAATCAACGAGTGATGACTTGATGAGATCGGTGCATTGATTCGATACCTCGAATATAACCCAGCAAAGAGCTAGGTTTCGAGAATTTATAAAGAAACTAAATGATTAGGGTTATATTATTGATAAGTTGAGACGGTGGTTATACATATCTTATTAATAATATACTGTCGAATGTTACTGACTTAAGTAAATAATTGGTTTCCTGTTGAATATGCGTCGTTTACTTTAAATGTTTAAGTGATTCATCCAAGAATACTACTTACTAACGAACCAAGAATATGGTTACGGATTTTTTCATTTTTAAGTTGGCGATTTGAGTTGTTTTCGTTTCGGTTCGCATTTTGGAGAGGTTGTGATGTTTTTAAGGTCTGTTTTTTCTGATTTAAACAAAAAAAGAAAACAAAAGTTTCGATAGATCTCTTGAGCCTTGAGTACAGTGGCGTACGCAGGGGGGAGGGGGGGGGGCTAAGGGGGCTAAAGCCCCCCCAGACCTCCGATTTTTGTGGGTGGAGGGGAAGGGGGGAACAATTTTCAGTCAACGCTCATCAGTGCGAGCCCCTCCCAAGAAAAATCCTGCGTACGCCACTGCTTGAGTATGTAGTTTTTGATGGTTCATTTGATTGTATACCTTTTATTTTTTAATCTTTGCAGTGATATTAGTGGGCCAGTGCGACGTTTATTTCGAAATAGACGGTTCTTTTAGTGATGCCTTAATTGGTGATGACGTCATCCGATGATGAGCGTTCCAAACAAAGACTGCAAAGACTGTTGTCTCTCTTGCTCTCACGTAATGTTACACTGCTATACTCTAATTTTAAAAAACGTATGTAGAGACATCTTTTGTGAAATATTATTTGGCAGGAATGAATTCCTCAAATTTAATGCGCTTTTGCTATTAACATGCCGTAATACGAGGCCCTGTGTATACGAATCAGGACACAAGAAAGATATGGGTATATACATGGGGATTGGAGGTCACGGGAGAGTGAGTGTGGAACGCTTTGCGAGTTTTGCCACAACCGATTGCGACCGATGAGTGCATTATTGATATAATTTTTGGCTAACCGTTGACTTCACACTAAAACTCTATGGTGAGCTTGAGATGCCCTTAGATGCTGGAACTGGGTCCAATGGACATACTAACTTACACTGGTCATACTAACTTGAGCTTCGTGAAATGGTCTTAAAAAAAAAACTCTAAAAAATAGGAATTTCATCATTTGGGGGGGGGCGACCATTCAAAAGCGCCAATCCCCAAAAAAGATAAGCCAAAAGCGCTAAAACATACACCAAATACGCCAAGGAATTTTTGAAAAAGTAGCCCAAAAATGGCAATTTGCTGCGAAATCAATAGTCAAAAAGCGCTATAACAATGACCTCAAATAATAGGGGGAGTAAATGACCCCACGTCCAAAAAACTTAAAAAATTAAAATCTTAGACGAAGTTTGCTTGAATTTTCGAGCCAACCTATTTCAAAAAATTATTGTCCTTAGAATATAGGGTTGTTTGAAAAAGGCATGCTTTTCCCGCGCAAAAATTCTCTTCCATTCTTATATAGATTTTTGATTTACTGAAAAGCAATGTCTTCTTGTCATGTCAGTTCAACGAAAGGTTATCGTAGGTGTGCGATCTCGGTCATGCGTATTTGTTTGCTTATCCCGAACTTCTCATTTAATTGTGAATGCAGGTTTCTCACTCTCGCTATCTCTTTCTCTCCTTCCCTTCTTTTCTCTGTACAGTTCTAAATCGTTTAATCCACGGTGCATCCAAATGCGCCGATTCTGGGGGTTTCGGCGTTTCCATGAGCGCCAAAAAAAAATGGAATTGGTTTTGGATCGGGCCCTCTTGAGAACGACTACCCCTTAAATTTGTAAGTTTCATGTAAAGGGGTGGGGGGGGGGTTATGCTATTTATGCCCCTCCAAATTATGACTCCTATTTTCTAAACCTTTGGTGTATATGAGAAAATACCACTTTAGTATTTCAGGAATAAAGGCGTAAGTTTTTAGTTTTCGTTCTTCGGAGCAAGATTAGATGGGCGAATAGCAAACGGAGTTAGTTAGGGAGTGGATGATATCGAGTCAAAGTCTTAGCTCGAATAAACAAAAATCACACTCAAGACGAGAAATGGAACGATTGGCCGCGAAGCGGCCACCGGCCTCTAGTTGTATATATTTCTCTTGTAGCAAAGATTACAAAAAAATAAATTTAAAAAAAAAAAAAAAAAAAATCCGCGAAATTTGCACTTTTTTGAATTCCGGGGGGGGGGGTGACAAGTGCCCCATCTTGCCCCCCGCTGCGGGCGCCCATGCATAATAATTTAAGATATAATTTTAAGTTACTCTTCGTGACTTTGAAGGCTGAATTATTCAGTGAAAGTTCACCTCTACTAAGATGAACTTAGTCTCTTCTTGACATTCTTGAAACTGGGATAGGTATTACTAAATGGAAAATGAGAGAGAACTTGTGTGCCCCTCCTGAATTTTCCGCAGAGTTACATACTTATACGTACAGTGCTACCAACTTGTCCTTTTAAAGCTCAGACGCAAACCTCATATACTGTATTTCTCAGCTTTAGACCATTACGATTCATGGATTATAGTCCGTGGAAAGTGAAAAAAACACCAGTATTAAAGAAATAAAGAAATGATGAAAAGAAGAAAAGCCGTGCAAATTAAAAAGGCCGCAAAAAGCCGCGAATCGGCCGCGCAAGCTCAAAGAGCCGCGAAAATCCGGCAAAAGCCGAGAATTTGGCAACACTGTAATCCTAAAAAAGGCACACGGTCCTCTGGTGGAGTTGGCCTACATTTTATTTTTACAGTGCAACTGGGTCTTATAGTATACTGTATAGACAGGGTGTTAATATGATGAGTGGACAAAATTCTGGGAAATACTAACTTCGATTTCTAAATAAAACAAATCAAGGGCAAGTGAGGTCACATTGTAGGTGTTAAGGTATCTATAAAGGGGGAGGGGAGGGGAGATTTACATCTCTGCGACAGAGAAGAAATATCCGATGGATAGGAAACCGGCTGAAAATATTGGCAAACAAAGGTTGATGTATTGTGCCCGGTAAAGTAAGTTAACAAAGATCAGGAATCATTCAAAAATTAGTTGCTTGAGAGTAGGTAGATGGCGGGGTATTTAGAAAGTGCTGCTGAAAATAGAATCAATGCGTGCTGAGGAAGGGCTTGAAAAAATATTTGTGCGGACTGGGGGGAGGGAGACAAAAGGCTGGTGAGCCTCTCAGGGACAGGACAAGTAGGTATATTTCCCCCTCACGTCGCAACACACCGCGCACACTGCTACAATGATTTTTATGAGCGGAGAGGCGGCGGCGCGGTGGTCGGCTCTCATCGGCAGGCAAAAAAAAAAAATCGGTCAGGCCAGAATGCAAGGCGCGAACGTGCTTAGTACAAGAGAACCGTCTGATTCTTGTCTAGTTTTAGTGCTCAGCTGATTGAGACCAGTGAACCTTCGATCCTTTCAATTTTCCGTCAGTAAAAAGTCAAAACAGATATTCCTATAGTAATATTTTTCTTTACAAATGCGTCGACACCCTTGCCAGATTATAGAAAAACTTATTCGTCATCCGAGCACATCTCGTGCAAAATTGATGAATTTCTGCACAATTTGCAAACTATGTTTGGAATAAGGGTAGGCTGGGTAGGTATTTCCTTTACAAACAAAAGTCGGAAAGGGCTCAATGCTTTTCATTTTTTCGCACTCTCTTCCTCTTCTTCTTGTATTAGAGTCGCAATTCATCTATTCTCATGTGAGACTCAAAAATGGTGGGAGCAACTGCTTTTTTTTATGAGTTTGGTTTTAGATTTTCATTCACCTATTCAATCATATTATTTTGTATATCAATATCTTTATTACTTTGAATCAATTTAACCTCAAATTTTCTTTGAAGGGGAAGGGGTCTAAACTAGAGCATAGATGGATGGAAGGGAAGTGGGAGGTCACGGTGGAAGGTCCGCGAGGGATGGGATGGGGGGGGGGGGTATAATTGGAGACCCTCAAGAAGCTTTGACTTTTTATCCCCCCCCCCCCAAATCCTGGGTGCGCCACTGAATAGGTAAGTACCAACCGGCTATAACTTTAAATTGGCAAATCAAGGAACGTTCCGCTGGTTCACTGTTGTCGGCTAAGGCGCCGCCGCCGCGCCGCCATCTTGACGTATAAATAGATTTTGAGGTTAAATTTTGTAGGCCGTTTCGTATACAAATTAGGGCATCTCCGGAAACGACCTACAAATTTTAACCTCAAACCTTAGAATATGCCGTCCAAACTCCGCTTCTTCCCGCGATTTCTTCTACCCTGTGCGGCACAAGTTGGACCAGCCCGCTGCCGCTCTAAAGTTACAGCTCGTTGGTAAGTATATCTAGTGCGTTCAAGCGAAAGTCTGCTTCGACTGCTTTTTCAACCCATTTTTTTTTTACTAAGAATCATGGGCATCAAATTCATGACATTTTTGTTTGCAAGAAAATTGAGATTTAAACGTTCTTGTCGTATTTTACCAAGTGCAGTCTTTGGCGGCTCATATTATGCGGGAAGCGTGCTCTTTCTTCATTTCATCCTATGCAGAAAGCCCGAATCTAGATGAGGCACTGTGCACCTTCTCAAAAGTATCGATCATGTTATATAGGTTCTATTTGCTGCAATCTGCATTATAGTCGCATTGCAAGACCCGCTACTGCATTAAGTGCATACAGTGGCGCACCCAAAGGGGGGCTATATTGGGCTATAGCCCCCCCCCCCCCACCAAACCCAGAGTAAATTTCCGGGCTGGGCTATAAAACTAAACGTCGCGATCTGTATTTTGTGATGCTTGTCATTCTATTTCATCAAGTTTTTGAGCGAGACAAGAAAGGAGAGGCACTAGAAAAAATGCGGCGGTGGATGCAGCCGAAATTAAGGAACCGAAAGAGCAACCGGAAAATGGGATCAAAACAGATATGTCCTCATTCCTCTCAATCATGTAAGCAGTATGATTCGGGTCAATGCTGTTCAATCTTCAAAGCAGGGATACGGAGCTGGAGCGGGCTGGGGGTGGAAAAGAATTTTTTCTTTTTTTTTATAATAGGCATGGTCATCATGTACGTAACCCCCCCTCATATAGTATATGAGGGGGGTATATTAGGTACCCGGATCGGAGGGGAAGGAGGGGGAGGGAGGGGAGGGAGGGGAGGGAGGGAATAATTTTCAGTCCAATGCTTCTCAGTGCAAGCCCTTATAGCCCCCCTAAATAAAATTCTGTGTACGCCACTTTAGCCTGATATACAGGGTGTCCCAGACCACCCGTGTAGGTACTTTTTCTCAAAAACGGCTGGGAGTAGAGAGCTGAAACAAAAAAGTCAGATAGGGAATTGACCCCCAAAGAATTCAATGAAAATATTTTCAAAGCCCCCCGAGGCCCCCCAGGGGGGTTTTGGGGGGGTTCGAAACACATTTTTCCATTTTTGGCGGGAAAAAGCCTATAAAAGGTACAAAAATAAGTTCAGATTCTGAAAGAGCAACTCATTGCCGACATTTTTACTCCAGTAACTTTTCCCAGAAAACCCCAATTTTTGGGGTTATGGGCCCTTTTGGGGGGAAATTTTCATTCGGCCACTGTGACCACACTATTCAATATTTTTCAAAAAACTGAAATCCATCTGAAAGAAGAGATAAAGACCTTTCGATTGATGTGCCACATAATACTAAAAGCGAAAAATTAAGGCCCCCACGTAGATTCCAAAATTTGGGGGTCTTTGGGCCCCCCCATGTAAAAAAAGTCAAATAGCAAGGTATGGCTTGTGATACATCGATCGAAAGCCCTTAAAGAGTAGAATAAGATGGCGCAATCCAAAATCGTCTACAATTATTACTTTCAAAATGGCGGCCATTAGAAAATTTTGGGTGTTCAAAGGAAAGTCCTGGGAAAGGAGTCCAAAGATGAACGATACATGGATTAAAAGGCCTTAAAAAAAGCAAACGAATGGCGCAAACCGCAAATCAATCCGCCTCTTCAATCAAAAGTTATGACCGATTGAAATTTAAGCAGCCTTAAATAGGCCTTATTGAGCCCTTTAAGTTTTAATCGGTCATAACTTTTGATTGAAGAGGCGGATTGATTTGCGGTTTCCGCCATTCGTTTGCTTTTTTTTAAGGCCTTTTAATCCATGTATCGTTCATCTTTGGACTCCTTTCCCAGGACTTTCCTTTGAACACCCAAAATTTTCTAATGGCCGCCATTTTGAAAGTAATAATTGTAGACGATTTTGGATTGCGCCATCTTATTCTACTCTTTAAGGGCTTTCGATCGATGTATCACAAGCCATACCTTGCTATTTGACTTTTTTTACATGGGGGGGCCCAAAGACCCCCAAATTTTGGAATCTACGTGGGGGCCTTAATTTTTCGCTTTTAGTATTATGTGGCACATCAATCGAAAGGTCTTTATCTCTTCTTTCAGATGGATTTCAGTTTTTTGAAAAATATTGAATAGTGTGGTCACAGTGGCCGAATGAAAATTTCCCCCCAAAAGGGCCCATAACCCCAAAAATTGGGGTTTTCTGGGAAAAGTTACTGGAGTAAAAATGTCGGCAATGAGTTGCTCTTTCAGAATCTGAACTTATTTTTGTACCTTTTATAGGCTTTTTCCCGCCAAAAATGGAAAAATGTGTTTCGAACCCCCCCAAAACCCCCCTGGGGGGCCTCGGGGGGCTTTGAAAATATTTTCATTGAATTCTTTGGGGTCAATTCCCTATCTGACTTTTTTGTTTCAGCTCTCTACTCCCAGCCGTTTTTGAGAAAAAGTACCTACACGGGTGGTCTGGGACACCCTGTATATTGGATTTCAGCCAAATCGATCGATCCAATCAAACGTGTCAGCGTAACGAAGTTCTAATTGTAAGAAGAGAACAGGGGACAGATGGTCAGTTATTCATACTTCCTAAACATTTGGCTTTAGGGGCCCAATCGAGTTAAAATGCGGAACTCGACCTACAGAGTGTTTCAAAAGAGTCCCCCCCCTCATAACTCTTAACTCTTGAACGAATGAATGGAAGAGAACCAAACTTTACGGGATGTTTCTAACTTAATGTGAACTACTTTCAGAGGTATAAAAAAGTTTCGGGGGCATCCGGGAGGGTTCCCCCCTCTAACTCAAAATGTTCGAATGGCAACCCCTACCTTGTGATACCTCGTTGAAAATGGCGTCAAATTCTTAGACTTTGGGCGCCGACCGACGGTCTATATCGTTTCTTTTTTCCTTTTTTTTGATATGCCCAGCGAAATCGACCCATTTTAAAAACATCAGAACTTCCACTTGAAAGGTCGGAATTAAGAAAAATAGGAATCGAAAATTTTTTAAAGCAAGTACTTTTCATAAAAAAATACGATCTTGGTACGGATTCAATCGACAAAATTTGGTTTTAGAGCCTCGAAGAGGTTTTAAAAAAACTGCCCCTCTGTGGGGATTTCTCAACAATTCCGAAGTATGCACGACCCTTATCGAGGGGTATTTCATGAAAGATGGCAGATAAAAGCTCGGGCTTCCTGCGCCGTTGTGGTACGCTTCCGCAACACAATTAGTGCATGAAAACGCAAAGACTTCTAATACTACACTACCCCGGCAAAAAAACCGGCGCATCTGGCGCGCTGGATCATTCCGCGCGAAAAAATTACAAAATTTAAAATCGTCATAACTTTTGAACTGAAAAAGCTAAAAATATTTCAAGGACGGTCGAATTTCTCATACTCTATGGTTTTTTATACATAAACTCAAATTTTCTTTTGGTCATTTTCCCACCCGTGAAAAGAGTTTTTCCAACCCCTCGCAAAAACTGTTTTTTTGGAGCACATCTCTAAAAAGTTACTCAAACTTCTCACATCTCTTTGGGTAAAAGGAGCATAGATAGAAAAAATCTAAAACCTGCATCAGATTCCTCAGAGTCAGCGCTATCGACCTGGTTACCTCAATTTTGTGTACACAATTTTTGTAAGGTCGGAAAATGCACTTTTCCGAGACCATGTAAATAATACCGCTTCTGAACACACAGTTTACACATCCGCTCAAACATGCGAAAAGATAATAAAAGTTTAAATCGTCATAACTTTTGAATTAAAACAGCTCAAAATATTTCAAGGTCAGGATCGGATTCCTCATATTCTTTAGTTTTTTTAAACAGAAGCTCATATTTTCTTTTGGTCATTTTTACGCCCGTGTGAAGAGTATTTCTAAACGCTCGCGAAAACGGTTTTTTTCAGCACATTTCTAATAATGTTCAGAAGCGGTCTTTACATGGTCTCGGAAAAGTGCATTTGCTGACCTTGAACAATTTTTTTTAGAAAAAATTGAGGTAACCAGGTTGATAGCCCTGACTCTAAGAAATCTGATGTAGGTTTCAGATTTTGTCTATCTATGCAGTGGCGTAATCTTAGGGGGGGGCATGACCTTTTTGCCCCTCCAATATTTGAGAAGGGGGGGCAAAGTATCATTCCCCCCCCCCCCCCAATAATTTGATGAAAAAGAGGAAGGTAGAAAAGAAAAGACGGAAAAATACAACAAAATAAAGGAAGAAAGGAATAATTACAGGAACCGAGAAGCAAACATTGGCAAGAATAAGTGGCTCTTTTTTACCCTGAAACTGCGCCTAAAGTAAATCTAAAGTAAAAAATTCCTCTGTTGTCAATGAAATAAAAAAAATATACTTTGATTCTACTAATTTCTGTTCTGTCGGTTTGTTATTTTTGAAAGATTTGATTGCAAAAAATATAGTCTGAGAGAACCCAAATGTTAAAATTTTTTCCCGGGGGGAATACCCCCGGACTCCCTATTACTGGAATGCCCCCCCCCCCAGATTCCCCAAAGTATCGGACTATTTGCTACCCCCCCCCTCAAAAAGAATCTAAAATTTTACGCCCCCAAAGTGGAACATTACATTTACTGCATTTTTAGATTTCCAGATGACTTCTAACCGTGAGGAACATTTTCCCCAAAGCCTAGAAATATCACCTTCATCAATAAGCTAAAGTCTAACTGAAAAGTTCTTTTTTTGCCTGAGAAATGAAGAAAATAAACGTAAACTCTTTTTTTAATTTTTTTAAAATTTTTTGTGGCCTTGTATGCGATAACATTGCTTAAAAAAACGTCTGAGAGAGCCTAAATTTTCCCAAAATTTTTTCCGGGGGAGGCCCCCCGGGCCCCCCCTCTCACGGGGGGGTGCCCCCCCAGCCCCCCCATAGTGCATCTCTAAAAAGTTGGTTTCCCCCCCCCCCAAAATAATCCCAAGTTTACGCCACTGTATCTATGCTACTTTTGCCCAAAGAGATGTGAGAAGTTTGAGTGATTTTTTAGAGATGTGCCCCAAAAAAAACAGTTTTCGCGCGGGTTTGGGAAAAAACTCTTCATAGGGGTCAAAAATGACCAAAAAAAAAATTGAGTTTAAAGTATAAAAACCAGAGAGTATGAGAAATTCGACCGTGGCCTTGAAATATTTTCAGCTCTTTTAGTTCAAAAGTTATGACGATTTTAATTTCGTAATTTTGTCGCATTTTCGAGCGGAATGATCCAGCACGCCAGGTGCGCCGGTTTTTTTGCGGGGCAGTGGATATCTGGGTACTCAAAGTCAGACGGTATTAGAAGTATTTTTAAAAAAAAAACTCCCGGTATGCAGTAAAAAAGACGATCTGTCATCTGCCATTTCCCCGGAAATGACATCACTCCATCAAAAAGGGTCACAAAACTGAGCAGTTAGCATTTTTGCGCAAAACCCCGTGTCGATATCGTTTTATTTTTGATAAACAAATGGCGGAGTTGAATTTTCATCCGTTGTCAAAGAAACTGCGAGTGAGACAAGAGCGAAACATAAGATTTTCTTCAATGTGTAAAGTAGATTAATTTTGAAAGTTTTTTTGCAGCGTAATTTCCCTATGTAAAGGACGTGGGTCCAAATGGTGCCATCAAATCCGTGAGAACTGATTGTTTGCTATCAAGAATTTGCATTTGACGATGTGAAACATCAGCTAACAGGCGTATTTTTCTTGGCCGTATAAATTGACGGAGAAAAAAGTGCATTAATACATTTCTTTCACTGATTGCTTATGAGGATTTCACAGAAATCAAATCAGGCTGATACGCAGAGCTTCAGTACTTATTGAGCGTAGATTGCCCCAAAAACACGCGACAAAAAAAAAAAAAAAACAAAAACAAAAAATTTAAAAATCAAAAAAAAAAGTATGCATCATCGACGCTCAGTCGTTCATGCATAAAGGTGTCGTTGTCAATGCCTAAAGATCCCCGAAATAAACAAATGAAATAATGAAAATCAATTAAAAAGAAATTCGAAGAGTTCGGAAAAACAAATGCACATGAAGATTACAAGCGCCCGGATCCGTAGGGTACGCAACCCTCATGATTACCAGAGGACGCCGTGAGTTCAAGATACTTCAACAAGATCGAGCCACCGCACGCCACTCTTGACCGTTTGCAACCGGCCGTCTTTTTCTTACTTCATGCGACGGACGACAAACAAGACAAGCAGACTACACACATAGAGTATTTCACTACGGTGTGACGCGTGACTATAGTAGTTTCAGTTCTCACATGCAAAGGTAGAGCGCGTCGCGTCGCAGTTGTGGCTTCCATGCACGTGGCTTCCGTGCAACAAGAACTCGAGCCCCTTGTTGCACGGAGGCCACGGGTATGGGCTCCACGCCCGTGGACAACTTGAAACGACTTGTGTCTAACTTTGTTGCACGGAGGCCACGAGCATGGCCTCCACACTCGTGGACAACTTGAAACCAGATGATATAATATCTATTGCACGGAGGCCACGGGTGTGGACTCCACGCCCGTGGACAACTTGAAACGAGATGATATAGTTTCTGTTGCACGGAAGCCACGGGTGTGGGCTCCATGCACATTCGAAATGACAAAATTATCGATTGTTGCGTGGCCTCCACGCCCGTGGCCTCCGTGCAACAAGATTTTTGGATGCGACTCGAAAAAAAAAATGTTGTTGCATGGAGCCCACGCCCGTGGCCTCCGTGCAACGGATTTTCCGAGGCCTGTTGCATGGGCTCCATGCCCGTGGCTCCTGTGCAACGTCACCTGTGGTCCATGTTTGATATTAAGATGAGTAAGTTCCTGTGGTCATGAAATGTCAATAAATGGAGCAAATTCAATCTTAAAATTCTTCACAGTCAAATTACTTTTTCTACCATAGAGAGAGAGAGAAAAAAGAGAGAGAAAAGAGCAACGCTGCCTCAAATAAAAAAGAAAATAAAAAAAAAACGAGATGGGCGCGGGAATCATTCAAATGTAAACGCAAGAAGAGAGAGAATAAAAGCGCAGTGTAAAAATGAGAGGAAATGCATCAGTGAACTCTGCATAGAATCATCGTGTCCGGCAAATCGGTGAACACGAGACTAAAGCCCGACCGGAACTGCTCGCTCGGATCTCGTCAAGTTACAAATTGGAAGATTCTGTGTCATACCTACCTAACCGACATCAACTCATGAGCCATAGATGCTATTTTATCTAATACATCACAGAGCTCACCAGTTATTGTGAGTTGGGCAAGGATGACACTGAGTCCTGCTCTCCGATTGCAGTCATCGCCTCGTGTCAAAGAATCGCGAGCGACAGAACTCGCAGATCTACCTTTTAAAAGCGCGTCCCTCCATTTTTTAAACATTTTTATTCCTTTCCACTCAAAATATTTGCATTGAAGTTGCAGCCGTCATTAAAAAGGGCTCTTTCACTTTTTTGATCATCCAGTATCAAATTTGAGTTGAACCAACACTCATTTACACGTACATCAAGAGGGTAGTTGAGCATGCATACTGAGATGTACTTATTTTTGCCTACTTTATTGACATTGAATGCGCTTGACAACGCGTTCTTAAGAAAATGACAGAAACAAGCAAATTCTCATGATAATAGAAGCAGGCTTGATGAATCTCCAAACTTATTTAGCACCAACAGTTGAGTTCTATCGACGAATTAAAGATTGGCGCGAGATTTTCACGAGTCAAATTTCGCCTTTAAACTTGACAACATTTTTTGACCCCCCCCCCCCCCCCCCCAATACCCCTCAAGGGAATATCGGAAGCTTTTGAAAACATTACAAATGAAAAATTCGGGATCAATTCCCTATCTGACTTATCTGTTCCAAATCATTTGGTTCAGTAGTGTTCGAGAAAAATGCCCTAACCGGGTGGTCTGGTAGGCACACCCTGTACAATATTTCTATCAAGGGACTATAAATCGACCACTGCCGCAACGATGCGTGTGAGTGCGGAACTGATCTGCAACGGCTCTCCCATACTCCACCCGCCCTGACCCCTCGCCCGCACGGTGTGAAGAGTATGAAGAGTGGCCGAACCAGAACCTTGAAGGCGAAACTTAGCTCCTGATAATCTCCCGATAATCTTTGATTGGTCGCTCAGCAGTGCTAGCACAGTCATCCTTCGCTTGTTCGGATCCAATGCACAGTTGTGGTGATATTCATTCAAGGGGCTTGATCATACATTTTATAAGACAAAATATACGAAACATTTGGAGATTTCAATGGTGCATTAGGAGTATGCTCAAAATTAATGGCCAAGCTTGTTCAGAATCAAAGTAATACAATCAATCTCCGAACGCTCGAATCAAATATATGGTTGAATTACTTGAAGTACCATTGCCCCACTCTTTGCTCACCAAACGGAATCGATGACCCCCGACTCAAGCTTTACAGTGTAGCGTAGCTGAAGCATCACTGGAGGTTGATTGGTGCTCATCGGTTGAACTGGGTCGAACACCAACTTGATCGGGGTCCGGCAGAAGCTCCAAATCCAATATGGAGACTGGTCTAGTGGTGCACCACGTTCCAGACAACGCACAGAGGCGGCTTATCTCCATTTTCATGATTTTTAATTCTATATGGAAATAGGCTTTTTTACACCTTTGCCATTAATTTGGTGGGCTTTACAATGCGTTCCTTGGCGAGATATGACACATGATGTTGAAATAACAATAATACAAAATCATAATCATAGATATTTTTAACATAAGTGAGGAATACGAAATCAGATTTGTATTATTGTCATACAAACAAAGATAATCCGTCACATCACATATCAATTTGGTCCGATCAATTTGGCAACAGCGAGTTTTTCTTCATTAAAAAGTTCGTAAAACTATCGATTATCGAGGCTAGCAGCATCCCCTAACAAACGACCATTTCACATTGTCTTCAACTTAAGGGAAACTGCAGTGTTCCAAAGTTGCACGAGCCGCCACTGAATTGGGCGATGAGCGGAGACGACTCTTGCGATCAGGCAACCATGCTCTTTTCATCTTTAAACGTAGATAAAACAATCGATCAATTCGAAGAATCGAATGTTTTATATTCGTTTAAATGGGGGGGGGGGGGATACACTGTTGCCAAATTGTCCGCGCTGCCGCGCCGCTGGCGATGAGACATTACGAAGAAAAGTTCGGAGAGTTCAAACTTAAGATTTCCTTCTTTAAGTAGGTGAATAAGATTCGGTGATCACACTACCACTTCTTCAGTGTATTACACAACAACAAGTAGGTATATGAACACTGATCACTTGCATCTAAAATCGTATCGGAACAGTGGGTGCAAGAGAAAAAATAACAAAAAAAAAGGAATAAGATAAACCACTTCGAGGATTGACTTGTAACTTGCAAAGATTGACCAAGTAAAGTATGCAAAAGCGCCCGTTTTGGCAATATAATACCCTGATAATAACACCGACCGATCTTGGCGTAAAACAACATTGTGTTTCAAATTAAATTGCCCATATTGTCACCTACGCGGAGAATGGAAGATAAGAAGATGACGATGACGGGGGGCGAGGAAGGGGACTTGGTCACAATTTGTCATCTAATTTATTCAGTCCGTTTTTATTCTTTACAAGGTGCAAACTTGTCACGATCGCACCTCGCACCAGCAGGAAAAAAAAAACTAATTTGTCGCTAATCAGCTCGATCCTTCTTCTCGCTCAGGCATAAAAAAAGAACGAAATTGAATTAAACACTCTCAATTTTGGTTCGAACCGAGCCGCCACTCTCCGTTTGAGTAGAAACAACTTCTGCCCACGGTTATCAGCAAGAATTAGGTAGATTTTTCATTCGCGAATGACTGAAGGAGACAGTTCTATGTATAACAACGTTGAATTTAATTTATTCTCCCGACACCATCGGTGCGTTTATTCTTGAAGAAGAAGACGAAGAGAGTTTCAAAATCACGTCTCTTTTTACATGGATACAACCATCGCAATTCCGACTTACACAATATTTGCTAAAACAAAACTTCCCGGCAGCTTTCCTAGAGTTTGTAAATTGCGGGAATGTAGGACGCAAATGGTTGTCAATATTATTAAATTATTTTTAAACGTGCGCATGCATCCCCATTGTTTTATTACTACTTTTTTTTTTTTTCAGCAAGACATTCTTATTCTGAAGGATAAAAGTGGCGCTGATACTTTGAGCACGGAACTGCAAAACTATCCGGAAAAAGGCCCAGAAATGCTTGCACGAACCTGGCTGTAACGTCAGGAATTTTATCAAGTGCTGATGGAATGAGTACACTAAAATAATATATAAAATGTGTATGCGGAACAGATCGAAAAAAGTTATCTGATTCACAGCACTAATAATTCATACAATTTCAATTATGGATATCGCGATTGCGGGGGTGTTGCTATGACGCAATACAAAGCTTGAACTGCTTCGGTTTGCCTTTCTAAGCCTACCAAATGGGTCTAAAAATAAAGAGACCAAGTTCGAACAGCATTTCTTCCAACAGTAATTTGAACTAGCGGTAAAAGGAAGAAGACGATGAAGACGAAAGAGAGAAAGAAGATTTTGAAATGGAAGTTCGAGCGGTATTCCTCCAAATGGTAATTTGAACAAATGTTAGCATACTTTCCAGGGAGGTTATGGAACAGTATAATCATCTCAATACTTCCTCTTTGGTTAAATTATTACAACTGATGAGCTAATGTAATTTCGATGATGCTAAAACTTTTTGTGTAAAATTTCCTGTGGTTTGTTTGTTTTGTTATTTTTTTATATCGTGGTTTTAGCGAAACCTGTAAGACTTTAAATGGCAAGGTGGTGTAAATAGTGTTTTTACCTTCATTATTCTTATGAAACGAGATAAACCATCATTAGGATATTGTATAATAACTTAAACTATAAAACATGATAAATGGTTGATGATGACTTCAGTTAATCCATTTTCTTCTTGTTCTTACGCAAATGTTAATCCAACAAGAGCAGCTTGATATTAGACTTCAGATGCATTGCTGAATTCATCACTCGTGGATAGTAAATTTCACAATATAATTTTTAAAATTGCACTTTTTCAAAGAATTTCTCGGAAGACAGTCGATTTCGATCCACAAAAAAAAACCCACGAACAGCTGAAATTCTCTTTTTAACCTTAAAAATAATAACGTGAAAACTGTTTGAGCCGGTCAATCACCGGTCAGTCCGTGTATGTTGAACTGTATGTAGCTGGAAGGATAATCCAGATGACCTTTTAGAGCGAAAAATGTTCGATACTTTATTGTTTCGAATATAGGTGTGAATCAAAGTATAAGTTGTTTCGGGCGTAGAGATTTGCAATTGGATACAACAGCGCTGCCAAATTTGGAGAAAATAAGAAATACACACTTTGTACTAAATTATATTGGACATCCGTATCTTATACGCCTAATTTTAAAGTAGGTACTGGGATACACATTGCGAGTTTGACGAGAAATTCTATGAAAAATTTAGTTTTTTTAAATAATCGGGTTTGATGCGACGATGAATTTAGCAACACATCTTTCATCGTTGGGTAAAAGAAAATAACTTCAAAACACTCTGCCGTACCTTACACAATTAAGATGAAACTACTGAAACTTGTTGAAAACCAATGTATGATTATCCAAAAAAAGAACTTGAATTAGTATACACTTTACAAAGCCGCTATACGGGCTTATCACTTTAATCACAAACACAACACACTTTTTTTTATTTGTAACTTTTTGGTTAATTAATTTTCATATTTTTATCTATTTACTTTTCACACTATTGACTTTCATCCGAATTTCATTTTCGTTTGACTAAATGAATGATGAAGATTTTTTTCAAGTACGAACAACAACCAAAAACCAGGTTAGCGAAAAACAGGTAAACATGATGGAAATCACATCGGTGATTGATGCGATTTGACACTGAACTTGTGTAATCCAAACTGAATATCACTTAAATACGAATGGAACACGAAGATAGGGCTTCGGGTCACGATTGATGGGCAACTCACGGGATGCGTCTAACACAGGGGTAGGGGGAACGGTTCACAAAGACAAGCCGCAAAAACAGGTGATTAAAACGAGAAAATCGCCTGGGTAAGTAACAAAACAGGGTGAGAGCGATTTTGTTAATTCAAAAAAAAGGGCAGCTTCCCGCGTGATGGTATAGCGAACACTCGAACCCAGCGCGGGCAATTCCGCGCGATAAGGAGCGCGGGTTTAACGGCGTGATCCGAGTAAGCGCGGAAACGGCCGGAAATTGCCGAACGGATCCTCGCCGGCTGCTGAATGCTGCGTTTATCTTGTCGCGCACTTGTAAATAATACACCAAGAATCTGGCAGTGATCGTCGCAAGCACACGCCTTCACCATACTGACTGGCCCAGACTTATGGACATATTTTGAGTAATGTACCTTAACCCTTTCAGACCTTGAGTCCATTCCATGGACATTAGAATAACACGTAGTTTTATGGAAAACATAAAAAATACAATATGCGCATCAATTTAGATGAGTAGATAACGCTAAGATCAACAGTATTGGTAAAAAATCCGTTTCTGAACAAAATTAATTTCAGGTCTGAAAGGGTTAAGGCGAAGCTTCAGCGTTTTTAGTGCCGATTTCTGTCAACATAGCTCTACCGTTCGATTAATACGAAATTACAGGCAAAAAATAACTTATGTTTGAGAAAAATGTATGCCGCAGGTACTAAATAATCAGCAGAAGAGTGTACTTGCAAGAGTTCTTGTTAATTACTTCGGAAATAAGGCTGAAAGTACCAAAAACATGGAACAATATAATTAGATTCTATCATCGAACTGTGATGTATTCCAATTGTTGGTACTTGTGGCCTTATTTTTAAAATGAACGAGATTTGCAGAGACAGTCTTTAAATGATTCACTAAAGTAACGGGCATTACGTTTCCTTAAGCTTACAACACCTACTTTTGGCATGAAATTTAGGATTATTTGAACGGTAGCGATCTGGTGGCAGAGACGGAAACTAAACGGCAAAGATTCACCTCAACTATATGATTTTGAATAAAAAACTAGGTTATTGACGGTTTTTATTTGAAAATTGTTGAATGGAGTCGGACAAAATAATATTTATAGGAAAACATGTTTAAAATAGATAATAAAAAAATATTTTTAATCAAACAGTTCCGAATAAAAACTGAAAAAACTTATTCATTATTTAACAGGGCTGCCGTTTTGCGTATAATCAATGCTATTTTTCTATTCACCGATGATTCCACCGGTTGAGAAAATATTACACAGTTCAGTTTAGTGTATGACTGTAATGCACGAAAATACTCGCTTCTGTAATCTTTTCTCAACCGGTGAAGTCGTCGATGACTTGAAAAAACTTGCGAACATTTTAATTAATGAACGGCGTTTCCACCGATTGAGGAAAGATTACAGATGCGAGTATTTTCGTGCATTACAGCCATACACTGAACTGAACTGTGTAATATTTTCTCAACCGGTGGAATCATCGGTGAATAGAAAAATAGCATTGATTATACGCAAAACGGCAGCCCTGTTATTTAAAATTTTCCGCAAGCATAAGAAATTATATTAAATTAATTATTATTCGACTGTGTAGTTTCAAAATAAAACTAATGAAATCAATGAGACGTGTATTTTTGAAAGTCGAACTTAAGTTGAGCATGCTTCAACACTTTCTGTACGCTCGCAACTAAAATCTCCGTTGAAGGTCTGGATGAGTTTTATTTTCCGTGTATGGTTTGATTAAAGACAGAAATGATCCGTCAATTGTTGACTTTTGCGGGACTTGATGACATTCGAACTAGAGCCGCATTCAATCGGAATCGCTTACGAATAAATTCCGCTATCATAAGACCGTCAGGAGAGACGCGCGTGTTGCCTCGCGTGTGCCCATGTCACGTGATGTTTTTTTCTTCTCCAAAAACACGATCGAGTAACTGATTACACGAACTTGCCCAATGCCCGTGGTATACTTATATTCATAAATTAACTTTACTGGTCCAGTAGATTTCTGGCTAACTATAAAGTACCCCGCATAGTGAAAATTGATGCATTGAAAAAACAGAAGAAAAAAACACTTTGGTGGAACTGACAAAACCTTTGGTAGGTAACCTGCAAAAGACTTTAGAACCACATTTTTGTTTCACCCAGCAAACGCTCTTCAGTAAGGTGTACAAAATTTTGGGTTAGCTCCACTAAAGCCTTTTGCTGGGTCACTTTTATACCAACGGCTTTGTCTGCACTATCTAAGTAAAGTTTCTGTAGGGATAGTCAAAAATAGTTGATTTTTTAGATCCACCAATATTACAGCCGGAATCTTTTTCAAAAGTTTCAAAGTTTTAAACTGACAGGATCATAAAAGGCCAGTTGCACTGTCTTCACATTCCACTTTTTGGTCATCGTCACACAAAATCTTGCTCCCGTACTTATCCATCGATTGATATTACTGGCCTAATCGATTTTCGGAAACAACAATGTACAGACAAAAATGTCAGAAAACTTCTTGGATTATGCCATAGAAATTATTTGTAATGCTTCAATGCATTGGAATAAGTATTGCGAGCATACAGGGTGTCCGAGAAATGAGTTCACACTTTTGCTGTGAGCGCCTGGTTGATTGTAAAAATCTGAAAAATTCAGGAATAATCTATTACCCCTAAGCGACTTCAGAGAAAATATCGGGGGGCTCCCACCCCCCTTAAGGGGGGGCGTAGGCCCCAAAATGTACCCCGTGTTGCCAATATATTGCATATTTCAAATGGCAGGGGGTATTTTTTATTTCATCATTCAAAAGAGCTCAAAAAACTGAGTAATTTCGTTTTTTCAGATTTTCGGTAGCCCCTCTCAAAACAAAATGGCGGCCAAATAGCTACCCCATACTTTAGAGGCCCACAACTTCAGTTTGAATCAATATTTTTTCAAAAACTAAAAACTTCCTGAATCCTCAGAACGTCCTCTTTCCAATGATGTGCCACACTTTATCATTTGGTGGAAAAAAAATGGGGCGCGGAGCCCCCCCAAAAATTTTTGAGTTTGGGGGGCTGTAGCTCAAAAAAGTCAAATGTAAAGGGGGGTCGTGTTGTACATCAATCGAAAGGTCTTAAAAAAAGGAAGAATTTGGCGCAAACCCGAAGTCGCTACAATGCGTCTATTCAAAATGGCGGCCATTTAACCATTTGGGGGTGGGGGACCGTCCCCCCCAAATAAAATCCCTCCATCGAGTGATACACCAATCGAAAGGTCTTGGAAAGAGAAAGAGAATGGCGCAAACCGGACGTCAATACGATGCTTGCATCCAAAATGGCGGACGGTCAAAGTTTTTTGGCTTATGACCCTGCAGGCCTATAGCCAAAAAACTTTAACCGGCTGCCATTTTGGATACAAGCATCGTATTGACGTCCGGTTTGCGCCATTCTCTTTCTCTTTCCAAGACCTTTCGATTGGTGTATCACTCGATGGAGGGATTTTATTTGGGGGGGACGGTCCCCCACCCCCAAATGGTTAAATGGCCGCCATTTTGAATAGACGCATTGTAGCGACTTCGGGTTTGCGCCAAATTCTTCCTTTTTTTAAGACCTTTCGATTGATGTACAACACGACCCCCCTTTACATTTGACTTTTTTGAGCTACAGCCCCCCAAACTCAAAAATTTTTGGGGGGGCTCCGCGCCCCATTTTTTTTCCACCAAATGATAAAGTGTGGCACATCATTGGAAAGAGGACGTTCTGAGGATTCAGGAAGTTTTTAGTTTTTGAAAAAATATTGATTCAAACTGAAGTTGTGGGCCTCTAAAGTATGGGGTAGCTATTTGGCCGCCATTTTGTTTTGAGAGGGGCTACCGAAAATCTGAAAAAACGAAATTACTCAGTTTTTTGAGCTCTTTTGAATGATGAAATAAAAAATACCCCCTGCCATTTGAAATATGCAATATATTGGCAACACGGGGTACATTTTGGGGCCTACGCCCCCCCTTAAGGGGGGTGGGAGCCCCCCGATATTTTCTCTGAAGTCGCTTAGGGGTAATAGATTATTCCTGAATTTTTCAGATTTTTACAATCAACCAGGCGCTCACAGCAAAAGTGTGAACTCATTTCTCGGACACCCTGTATACTCTATATCTGCAAGAGTCTCTGACATTAGTTGTTGTCCCCGACTCACCGACTGTGCCTCATTGTAAAAATTGATGGATGGTGGAGGATAATAGATTTCATGAAAGTCTTAAGTCCATTAAAAAGTTTTAAAATGTTGACTGAGATTTGCTTCTTTTAAACGATTACAATATGCCGCTTGCACCAAGTCTTCAGATCTATTTTTTGAAGGTCAACTCTTGAAGTAAATGCCGAAATAATAACAATAATGGTTCAAATTCCACCACAATTCGCCGCGAGTATTAATTAAGGCCGTCTCCGGAAGAATGCCCCATAAAAGTCATAAAACAACAGGTGTGTTCTTCAGCTAAAATTCTCCATTGGCTAACGATGCACAAAGGAAGAGCGCAGCCATTGTTTCATGGGCCCTTTTTTCTGAAGACTACTTCAATGGAGCTGTTGCAAACTTTTGCTACAGGCTTATCAATAGTTGACTATGGGGCAAAACCCTGTGAAAATAACGATTAGCTCACTACAAAATCACAAAATCCACTCCGAAACTCATAACATTCTTTCAAACGGTCTAGCGTTTGAAAACATTTAATGAGTTTGGGAGTGATGATTTTGTGATTTTTAGTGCGCTAATCGTTATTTATACAGGGTTTTACCCCATTATCAACAATTAATTAGCCTGCAGCAAAAGTTTGCAACAGCTCCATTGTGATCTATCCGTTTGATAATTTTCTATTTATATTTACTTCAAAAATAAGAGGCAAACAAAACCTCCGTCCATGCTCCCTCACGTTTAGATAGGCATCATGAAATGCCGTTGTAAGTACCTGTATGGGTATACTGTATAGAATATAAATTAAGAGTTAAATCGTCACCTTTTTTTCAGTTAAATCAAAATAAAAAGCGGGTAATTTTCTGCACGATCTGACGACAGTGTGTGGCGGTCAAAGCCACCGTGACATTGCGCCCAGACTATTGGGTGGTAATGGGCACTGCGCCTAAACATACATATATATGTATACCTAATTTGTTAATCCTCTTCTGCCATGGTGAGACGTGTTGTGGTTTACATATAGGCTCTTATTAAATCACCGGAATTTTGATCTTCGATTTCCGAGGAAACGACCAGAAGCAACTTTCTCGGCGTAATTCTGACTTATTGATGCCGCCGCCCGCACCGCACACACCCGCGCACCGCTGCCACCGAAAATTGCCACCGGTTGACGATGACGGTATGCCTCCGTTAAAAGAGTTGCCTTCCGGTAAGGAGGAAGTATAACCTTTAACGATGGATCATGGACTACGACTCGCGCAACACGTTCCAGCGTCACAGTCGTGTCCAGTGTTGACTGATTTCCGGGAGGAGTCGATAGATTTTACGTAGATTCAATTATATTATACAAAGCAAGTCGCAAAAGATTATTTTCCTTGGTGTAAGGGCAACACTGTTATATATAGTCGTCAGTGTGTTGTCGCGCCGTCCGCCAACTCACATCGCATCTTATTGATTTCGCACATCGGATCCCGTCTCTTGCCTTGTCTTGTCTTTGGCTTAACTACAACCCCCCCGCCCCCCCCAAAACTTCGTCACTTGGACGGCAACTTCTCATCACTGATGACCCGAAATCGTTTAAATAAAGTTATTCGAAAAGCGCTCGCAGTCGGAGCTAGCTCCGTTGCCGATTTTTTTTTTTTTTTTTTTTTTTTTTTTTTTTTTTTTTTTTTTTTGTCAATTGGGACTGTCAATCTACGTTTATAATGGGCGCTGTTGTCAAAATTGGCGGGAAATTTAAACAAATCTATATTGATTTAAATGGGGGAAATGCGCATTTTCTCTCCAGGAAATCAGAAAACAGCTCGATGTTTTCAGGAAAGAGTATAAGGTTTCTTCATTTGTCGGCCATCTTGGCTAAAGTGATTTGAACTGCGCGCCACTGAGGATGACGCGGGCAGCGAGTCGAACATGCCTGTTAAATATAAGTACCTTGGGTCACACCGGTGAATGAAACGATTACTGATTGTGATTTTGATAGAAAACGAAACGACTTTATCTTAAGAAAATTACTCGAATTCGGAGTTCTTTTGTTTACTGATTGACCCGCTTCGCTGGATTTGGAAATTCCATCATTGATTGCAAGGAAATCGGCATCCCTGATGAGAGAAACGGAGACCTGCACGCAACGAGCACACCGACCGCGATGCGGCGCCAACATTTATTTGCAGAGTTTGTGATTTGAGGCACATTAGAATGATACTCTCGGGGATTCTGTATCAACAATCATCGGCCCTTTGATCCAGCCGGTTCTCGTTGTTGTTTGCACGGAGTCTACAAACACAGGGAACTATAAAGCTGCGGCCGAATCCAGGAATTGTGACACACTGCAGCAGCGATTCTGACCTATTGTCAGTGCAGCTGTGATCCACATAGCAGCGAAATAGCGTGCACTTAAAGAGTATTCGATACAACTTGATAACTTTCAGATTAGTAGAGGGGGCCAATCATTCACTTATCGATAAACCGATCGTTAAGTTAAGACTGTGTCTATGAGTGATGCTAGATTGGTCAAAAATTGTAATACTTACCTGTTGCTATCATCGTTGAAGTGCCCGACATTTCAAGGCTATTCATCGAATAGCTTTCAAATACGGGCACTTTAACGATGGTTACCAAAGCAATAGCCAAGTGTTACACTTTTCGACCAATAGCACATCACTCATAGACAATCTTAACGATCGGTTTATTGATGAAGTAAATGATCGGCCCATAGACTTATTTGCGACTCAGGTTACATTTACTCATATTCAAACTTAAATATGTACAAGCAATTGTATTGAGAAAACTTAAAAAGAGAGATAGGACTTATAACACAACAATTAAGGCCATTTCCGGGAATAGGGACCATAAAACAAAAGGTGCGCTCTCCAGACAAAATTCTCTATTCTATCACAGTGCTTATGTCTCAGAAAGAGTACACCCGATTTTTTGCGGTTTTTTTTTTTCCAGAAACAGCCTTGATAGACGGTTTTAGTGATGACATCAAACGTTGATGAGCGTTTCAAACTATATCTCTCTCACTCTCACGTAACCCCCATGCACCTCGTTTCCAATTGCAAGGATCGTATGCAGAGACATATTCTGCAGAGTAATTTGTTGGCAGAAATGAATTTCTCCGGTCATTTTAATGTGATTTTATTAATAAAATGTCGTGTAACAAGCCCCTGTTTACAGTTTTCAACATTCGAAAGAGATGTCTATGTATATGGGTCAGGGGAGACTGATTGTGAGTGAGATAGTTTGGAACGCTACACGAGATTTGTCACAGCTGATTCCGACCGATGAGTGTACTGTTGAACTGCTGTGATTGTTATGGCTGACAGTTAACTTCACACTAAAACCGTCTATGAACGTGGTTTCTGGAAAGATTCACACATCATCGGGTATCCTCTTTTCATTAAATTAGCAGTATTGATATCAATATTAAAGCGAACCTTCAGCACTTAGTGATGACTTCTGACACCAGACCGACACCGTTCAATTATGTCAAATAGGTAACAGGCCAAAAGTATAAGAAATATATTATAAAAGAAATCTATTAAAAAAAAAAAAAAAAAAAAAAACAAAAACAAAAACAAAACAAAAAAACATATTGTCTGGTAAGACAATCATTTGAAGAATGTCTCTGCAAAATATCTCGTCCGTGTAGTTTCAAAAATTATTCTGAAAATACAAAAAAAGTATACATTATAAATAGTATTGATTTGGCGTTTTTCCGTGTCTGGAGTAATTTCAGCCTTATTTTTTTAGCTATGCTGATGAGATATTTTGCAGGGGCATTCCATAATCCAAACACTGAAAATATCGCTACCTATGATCAGCTGGTCAATCGGAGATAATTAATTTTATGAGGCTAGTAATGATAATATCCATACTTACGAGCTCATTTCATACAAAAGTTCATTCAAACTGGCGTTATTCGATAAAAATACAACACTAATTGTTTTAATTGAGCTGCTGTAGTTTTACTCACCTGAAACAAAAAAAAAACCAAAAGATATTTTAATTATGAATTAAAAACAAATATGAGCTAGAAAATGTCTTTCAATAGTTACGTTATAACAATGGTTGAGCATGTTTAAGTAAACACACGGAGACTGGATGTTACGACGCGGGTGCCATGAACTCAGTGCATTACACATTTATACAATGACGGTAAATTGCGAACTCTGTTTTCAAACATTTTTATCTCATTGTTGAATTGGCAGCAAAAATATGATAATAGCTACACTATGCTGACATATTTAATTAATCTATTTGTTGAACTTATGTACATTGTGTTCAATTACATCGACGTTGAAGACTTGAAAATATATTTTGCAGCGCTTTCATTCACTGATCATCGCAGTGGGCGTATAGTGTGCACTATTGTACAAACTAGAAAATTATCATTTTGGCACTCAACTCACAAAAAAGATCAAACCATAAAATTTGCATAGAACATGTTCAAAGTCAGCTTTTGGCATAAGCAGGGCGGATCCAGGAAAGCCTCAAGCGGGGGGGGGGGCATTTTTGTAAAGTAAGTGGGGGGTCTGGGGGGACACCCCCCAGAAATTTTTAAAATTTAAGCTTCTCTAAAGCCAATTTGAGGCATCTTTTAACCATTTACTCCCCATTTTTAAACTACCTCCTTTCAATTTTTGTTTGTAAAAGTGGAAGATCCCGCCCCTGCTGTATTGTTTCCACATTCCCAAACAAGATAATAATTAGGAAGTTACATGAATCACTCTTAGATTAAATAAATCAAAGACCAATTTATTTGAATAAGTTTTAAAATTTAGAACAACATTTTTATGAAATGAAGTCCTGGCTCCCACTTTGCATTCAAATTTTGGAATGCCAGCTAACTAATTTCTTACGAAAATGGATGTCTAGTCGATGAAATTAAGACCCTTTAACTACCATCCCTCCGCAAAACTTAGTCTAATTTACCTAAGGTAACTTAAAGGCTTTGTGGGTCCGGGTGGTATGCCACCGTGCCCCCCCCCCTCTAGATCCGCCATGGGCTTTAGCAGATCTGCCGAATATTTTATGGTACTTTTTTAATTCACTGATGAGTCCACCGGTTGACTGAAAGATTACTCGCAGCTCAATTCAGTGTAAGAATGTAATCAATACCGCCTCTACTCATACCCGGCTGCTCTGTTTTGAGATCGGGGAGGTTATGTTCGTCTTGGTATACGTAAGCTTATGGCCCGCTTATGGAGTTATCGAGTATTTTGTTGGTTTTTTGAAGTTCAACCAAAATTGGAAAAGCACGTCAGTAATGAAAGTTTTGGGCTTAGTTACTTACATAAAGTATTAAAAGACTTGAAAATCATATTTAGAGAGGATAAATCAAGCTTTTGAATTTCATCAACATTGCACTCTCCATAAGCTCTGTATACCAAGATGACCCTAACCTCAAAGAAGCAGCTTGGTATGTGTAGAGGCGGTATTGCTGTAATGCATGAAAATACTCGCATCTGCAATATTTTCTCGATCGGTGGGATATCACCGTCAAATTATCAAATCATCCAAACATTTTTGAGAGTCAGTGATGGAGACAGTCGAGAAAAGGTTATATAGCTATACTCTATCTGCATTTTCGCGCATCTCATTTATACATTCAACTAAAGTATGTAAGCTTTGGTCAACCGTTGGAATTAGCCGTGATTAATGGGGGGGGGGGGGGGATTGCAAACATACACAAAAAGGCAGATCTGGACGTCGGTTCAATCGGGCAAAATGCATATCTAGTTGCCAAATGGTCTAATACACCACAGCAGCCCTAGTCAGAGCTCATTATTCAGAGGTGGAGGCGGATCTCAATGTTTAATAATTGGCAATTTTCTGCCACTTCAATTCTCATAACTGCACGATGGAATTTCTAAGAAATGAATTCGAGAGCTTTGAGTTTCAATTTAAAATCACAACGTAAATACCTGCGGCAGATTTTGTTTTAAATTGAAGGAGTGGCGTCTAATGTTGGTCGGTCAATATCCACCTCCACTTTTGAATAGAGCCTTCACCTTGTTAAAGGCAACTTTGTCGGTTGGATGTTTATATCAAGTCCTAGAAGTGTACTGATGTGAGATAATGAATGCATGCACATGAGACATTTTGTACTTGCAAGGCTGAATCGACATTTTTGAGGAAGGGGTGTTGGTTTACGATTTTGGTGCCCCTTCAATATTAATTTTCAAGAAAGAGAGGAATTTTCATTACTTTTGCTCGTTTCCAATCATATATCGCCAAAAAACCAACAAATTAATAAGTGCCAAGTGCCCTCGCTTGCTATCTCCTCTCTTCCGGGAGACCCGAATCCAGAGGCGGCTCGTGCTATTCGACAACCATGGTTTTTTATCGTTTGAACCTTCGCAAAAGTCTCGATTTCTCATCAGGGACTCCGAGAATCCACTGAAGATCAATTAGTTTACGCGGGTTTAAATAGAGAGAATTTGTTGCCGAATCGCACGTTCCATCACCAGTGGCGTCGCGTGCCATCTGGCAACAATGCAACTGCTCCATTTAAACTCATTAAATATATCGACTTTTCCTTGTGCACTGTGTACCCCCTGAATTCGATATTTTACATGCGTTTAAATGGATAGAATACATTGTTGCCAAATTGCACGCGACGCGACGCCACTGCGTTCCACCAGTGTTACCACTTCCCGAACCCGGAATTGAATATTTGTGATTGAGTATTGGAAATATGTTTGTTTCATCCCCACACCGCCATCAAATAAATTTTACAAAAGCTTTATGTTTTGAATCGAGCGAGCTTAATATCTTTGGGAGCTTGAAACGTTGAGAGGGACAAGGCTCCGACATACTTCTCAGCTGAGTGGAGAAAGTCACTTCGACATCGATGAAACGCAAGGCTTAAGTCAAGATATTTTCCACGTTATATTATTCAAATTAATATGAAGGGGTTTATAGTATGGATTCAAATGAGGGTTCATTTCAGCCGGCTTTCCAGTAAAATTTGAAATTCATGACGCTGGGTCTTTAGATCAAACAACGACGATCCTGCTTGCTTTTGCTTGCATCTCAGTGAAATCGTTAGTTTACATTTCTTTGGAAAATTTCAACGGCCTCACTCAAGTTTCATTTATCAGTCAAGTCAAAAGGTAAAAGTCGCGGTGTTGTTTTACTTTTTGTTCTATACAAAGTACTGCTTTAACATATCTCTCGCGGTAATGGAGAATCTTCAAGGAATTAGTCCTTCTCTCTCTCTTTTTCTCTCTCTCTTTCTCTCTCTCTCTCTCTCTCACTCTCTCACTCTCTCTCTCTCTCTTTCTCTTTCTCTCTCTCTCTCTCTCTCTCTCTCTCTCTCTCTCTCTCTCTCTCTCTCTCTCTCTCTCTCTCTCTTCTCTCTTCTCTCTCTCTCTCTCTCTCTCTCTCTCTCTCTCTCTTCTCTCTCTCTCTCTCTCTCTCTCTCTCTCTCTCTCTCTCTCTCTCTCTCTCTCTCTTTCAATCTGTCTGTCTATCTCTCTTTGCCCATCTGAATGCATGTGTCACAGATCGACGGAGATAGGGGTGAGAGCCACGCGACTGTCCCTCATTCTATCCTTTTCTGAAAACGAGCGTTCAAACGGGTAAAGAGAGACAGAGGTGAATACTTGGACCCACCTCTGATCTCAAGTTCTCTTAGTTTGTGAATTTTCTGAGAATTGTAAAAGAAGGAAAAATGGGAGCCCAAAATGAATTTTAAAACGTCCTTTAACAAGAAAGTTTTACTGCCATCATGCTAATTTTTCAAAAGTTCTGAAACTATCCATGCAGCGCCATTGCGTTTAAATCTTTTAAAACCCATGGAAAAGGTCGCTACGACTGGAGAATGCAAACTTGTAAAGTGTATTATATACCCTCAAATCGATATTTTACATGAGTTTAAATGGACGCTTTGAGGCGAAGTTAAATTGAATGCCATACCTATCACCTAATCAAACCTATCAGTTTTCTAGTTTTGGTCGACATAAAATCAAGCTATACATAAGTTTGATAAATTTTATACCTCCACACTCATCTTCTGATTCAGTACTGTCAAAGAATATTTGCTATTGAATCCTTAAAACAACAAACTTTTCAATACTCTCTGAATAGGATTTGAAAAGGTTTTTACTGAGCTACTGAATAATTTAAATAAAAAGGGGGGGGGAGACCCTTCATGTTCGACCATTCATTTCCAGCGGTTTAATATGGGAATTGGGTCAAATAAAACACACTTTTTTTTTACTTTGAGAATTTTTAGGTTATGAACACAAATGTTGTGTTTGACTCAAATTGACCCAAAACGTGCGTTAGAGAGTAAATTTCGATTCAACTAAAATTTTTATCCGCACCGGTGGAACCATCTTAAAATTCAAGGATCCCCTGTATTATTATACACCGATCGGCAACTACGCTTAAATGCGCCCAATGACTTTTTGCAGCAAGTTTGGGTAAGTATCTGCAGACTGCAAACAACAACTAGTGAATTCACAGATTATAGATATTTTCACCCTAATCGTTACAATAAACGAAGTGTTATTGCAGGTTTTAGAGCTTCATGGAGCAAGGCGTCGCGCTCCGCATCGCGTGTGAGAGAGAGAGAGAGAGAGAGAGAGAGAGAGAGAGGGGGGGGCGATGAGTTCGAACGACGAATGAGCCTTCCCCCTTCACCCAGCCACAAATCCCTCCATCCACTCCGATTCATCTCTTCCACAGAGCTTTGAGAATTGTCAATTGCGGAATGCATTACACATACTTCACGCCATGCGTTGGTTGTTGTAGTCCTCAAAGTATAAGCATGCGTATGTATACGGCTAGAGCTGTCACCATCTCGCAATTTATGAGATGACAGCCAACTATTAACCCCCCTCCCACACAGTTGCCTTCCCTCTCCTCACCTCTTCCCAATCCACCATTCTTACTAAGCAAGACCCTTTATTCAAACCAACCATCGCTCATATTTAAGCTCGAGCATATAAGGTACTGACAAATTTGCGTTTCCGGGCGATCCAATACAGGGAGTGTAATAGAATTCATCGGACAGTGGAACTGCTGAAATTGAGCTTATAGATAGAATGTAAACCAAGTTTTGCCATCAAATCAATCAACAGAATAACTGTTTCTACAACATTTCGTACCGGTCAAAAGAACATTTCGTCAAATACGCATGCGCTTAATAAGCGAACATGCAAGGATATCTCCGCTAAACCGGAGTGCATCGGCTGCATCGAAGTATGGAAACATCTTAGCGCAAATGTTCCAATGAGAACTTCCTGCCCTTTCCAGCAGCAATAATTGACGATCAAGCTCCAGTTTGATCGATAATATATGATCTCCCATGCTTGGATTTTGAGGCAAAGCTAATGGGTGGAAATATAATGAAGCTAGGTTGCAAACTTTTGCTACAGGCTTATTAATAGTTGATAATGGGGCTAAACCCTGTAAAAATAACAATTAGCGCACTACACAATCATGAAATCCACTCCTAAACTCACAATTTGCTTTTAAACGCGAGACCGTAATGGCAGCCGAGGCCGCCCAAATCTAATGGCAATTGTATGCTTCTTCTTCTTCTTGTGTGGGGTTGCGAGAACACCTCTTATAGATGGCGCTGATTGAAGATAGGACAACCCAATGCAAACCGCGGCCGCCATTACGGTCTCGCGTTTAAAAGCATTTTGTGAGTTTAGGAGTGGATTTCGTGAATTTTTAGGGCGCTAATCGTTATTTTTATTGGGTTTTACCCCATTATCAACTACTAAGCATGCAGCAAAATTTTGCTGCAGCTACATTGTGTTAGCAGAACAGAGAATTATTAAGATACCGAGTGTACCGAGTCTGTTGTTCGGAAGATAGACCCTTAATACCTACCGCAAAAAGGGTCATTTACCATTTGCCCCATTTCTGGAGACTTTTTGTTTACATCGTTAGGGAATGTTCGCATAAATATAATATGTTCATAGGTATGTGCAGTCGGGGACAAAAAAAAATGTCACACGGCTCCTAAAGGTATGCTATCCGCAATACTTACTCTTAAATAAATTAGAAAAGAATTGCAGGTGGCCTACCTAAGCCAAAATTTAAGGAGTCCTCTGCCTTTCCCCCCCCCCCGGACTATAAATTAGAGACATGTAAGTATTTTCAGCCTATATTTCCCGAAAAAAAAAGCAATAGTCCTAAAGGTCATTCTTCCGGAAAAGTCCTCGATTAGAACAATAAAGCACCTTCTTACTTAAACAAAGGAAAACTATGCCACGTTTAATATTCGTTTGACATGCACCCTGTATAAATGCTCACTAAATTTCATTATAGAGCAACAGAGAGAAATGCGCTTGCGAATTAAATAGGTAACCTAATTAAGAAAACATCACTGCAGCTCTTGAAGGATTAACCCGCTGAAGCATCTCAGCTGAGCCGTTTATTTGAGCCGTTTAGCCGTTTTCTTAAGATGTTCTTCTTCATGAAGTGTTAGACCGGGCGGGTTATTTATCGTTGACCTTAATGACGGTAATACCCGTCGTGAAAACCGAGAAAATATTGAATTAATTCACTCCATCTGAAAACATCCTATCAGCCGCGCGTTTTTCTCGTCTCTTTTAAGGGGTGATAAATTACCCTCCTCATTTTTTAAACACCTTCACATTCTGGAAGAAGAGAGGAAACGAATTTTGTTAGAGCAACAATATTTACCGGCGTTTGTGGTGGTAGTGGTGGTGGTAGCGGCGGTGGTCGCGGGTGTCAAGTTTCCTCTCACCAGTTGCCAAATCTTTCGAAATAATGGAGATTTATTTTTTTGTATTTAAAACTAGGATAAACTAAGGTATATGTACTAGGGTAAACCTTCATACCATAAAAACAGAGTATATCCGACACCGCGTTATTGGGCCAGTAAAGGAGGAATCAAAACATCGCGGACTTCACGAAGTTCAACTGGTGACAAACAGCCGAATATAATCTATGTATGCGCTTTAATAACTCAGAATCATATCGATTATGACACAACTACATAGTATACTAAATCGATTCAAAAAATTTATCTGGCATTCATGGTTTTGATAAAATAAATATGTGTGTAGGGAAATGCTACATTGATTGGTGGCCCTGAGAAGGGCCGTTTTACGTGTCGACAGCCGGTCGGCTGGTTTCTCCGTGGTCGTCCGTGTGCTGGAGCGGAGTGATCAGCTGGTTGAGATCACGGTGTATTTATATTGTTTCGGGCTAATTAGTGCGCCCAATCAGGTGTGAGACAATATGTGCGACCTTGTTAGGCCGCCACATGTGTATAAAATACTTCGTCTCGAAACCTCAAAGTAATGATCGTATACACATTTCAATGGCAGAAAGGATGCGGAATAATTTTTCAAAACAATGTACTAAATCATACTTTCCTTTGACAGTCATGTTCACTATGCATAACTGAAGTAAGTATTTGATGAAGTTCTGAAATGTTGGAAGGGATTGGTCATTTTTATAAGACACAAATCAAATTAATATGAACAACAGTATGCGATCCGAAAAACTGTGGTGTCTTGTGCTGTTTGGCAACAATGTTTATTTGCCATTTGAACCGATGTAAAAGCAGGGATGCCATAGGGATTAAATGAATCCCCTAAAAATCGATTATTTTACGTAGGTTTAAATGGAGAGAATTCGTCGTTGCCGCAATGCATGAGCCACCACTGTTCAAAAACAATGTTGCCATTTCCTAAAAATTACCAACTTTTACATAAAAAGTCAAATAAGAATAATCGGATCGATAATCATCACGAAATGGCAACACTGCTCAAATACACAGTGATACTTGGCAACGCCCGATTCGTGATTGCGGTCCCTCGAAGTGGTGGCTGGAGGCGCGCGGGAGATAGAAAAGCTTATGCAAGAGCAGAAAAGAAAAACACATGAACACATCCATAATTTTATTCACCCAAATGTAATTTCTTTAAGAGAAGAGCCTGGTTATTTGTTTTTGAGCGAGAATATTGAGCTCTTGAGTTAGATGTGAGAATATCGGAAAGAGGAGGGGGTAAAATTAACTTTGAATCACAAGGCAAAGAGCTCAAGGCTGATTTATCTTGAAGCAAACATCGCATATTCGCCCAGGATTAAAAAAAAAAATGTGTTCATGAATGGGAGCAGACGCTAGAAGATGCCGTATGGGTTAGGTGCTTACACTATAAGTATACTTCGTGAGGGTGGGTAAGCAGAAACCGTAAATGGGAGGAAACAACATTGAAACTGCTCCGGAGGCTAAACGCGGAGAAGATCCCATGAAACATCAGCTATACTCTTCCGGAGGTTCCGCTCTAGAATTCTCATTTAGATTACTACGGAAGAGCACACTTCATGTGTGAACGGACTTTCTTCTAGAAACCGCATCAATTGAGGCCTTTCCTGAGAGTAGGGCCCACGAAACAAGGGTTGCGCTGTTCTGAAGAAATTCCAATTTGACCATATCGACGCAGTTTCTAATGAAATAGCGCAACGCCTCTGTCAACCGTTCCATTTAGTTATACTTTGCAAGGCTTTCCTTCTGCAGCATAAACAAATCTGAAATGATATTAACTAAGATGCTACGCTATAAATACAATTTTATTTTCCGCAAGATGTAGCTTTTCTTATTATTTTTTTATTAATTCAAATGTGTCTTTCAGAGTAGTTGGGAATGAAATACCGAGAAATTCTAGGGGTCTTGGGTCGTATAATTTCCGTTGGTTGTTGCTTGGAGACGTAGCTGGGTCATAATTTCAAAACGGGACAAATGGTGTCCCAACGAGATTACGTTTTCAAAAAAAGATCAAATAAGTTCGTTGTTTCGATTTTTAAGTCAAAGGAACTTAGTTTTATGAGGAGCAATAGTAATAATTGTTTTTCAAGTTATTTAAATACTTCTTTTAATTGTTTTATAGTTCAAAATGTCCGTCGGTTACGCCTCCCTCACACGAGTTTTTGGTATTTACCTAAGTTTTTGACCATAATTTGAAGCTAAAATGAATTTTGAAGATTATGAAAAGGCTCAAAAAACTTCCTAGAACACGTGTAAACCATCGTTTTTTACGAAATTATTTTTCTTCGTGCCATAAATCGTGATAAATGGTTGTCCCCCGGTTCCAAAATGTCTGTCGGTCACGCATGGATTTTACTGTTTTACAACATCTTAAAAGTTTATTTAAACGTAAAACTGGGTAACTTACGATTTTCTCAACCACGTTTTAACGTTCTAAACAGGAATTATCAACATCTATGCAAGTGGATTTTATTTGGAAACGATTTTTACCAGCAAATCCGATCTCGTGATTTGCCTATGATCCTAGTCAGCGGCACTTAAAATAGACGAAAAAAGTAGGTAATACTGTAAAGTTCCTCCCGATAATTTTTAATTCAATTCAACTTCTGTAATTATTCTTTAAAAACTAACATCAGAGATTATTGTAACAAGTAATTTTGTTTTTATTAAGTTGTTTTGAAATCGTCGATTACGTAACCGACAGAGTAACCGACAAACTTCCATTTGTTCATCATGTGTTTCTAGCTGTTTCCGCGGGTCACCTGAGAGATGTCAACAATTCAGTGGAACCCTTCGGTAAAAAGTTTTTTTCTAGTAGTACTGAAGGTAAAAAATTACTCGTTGGGTTTAAATTTTAACTTGAAATTTTCACGGAGCATGCATGCTCAATGGATCTGTTGCAAACTTTTGCTACAACGATTAAGAGTGTTTAATCTAATGTAAAATCGCCTGAAAAATCCATTGGTGGCATTAGAAAGTTATAAAATGCAATAATAAACTCACAAGTTGCGTTTAATGAAATCCACAATGGCGGAGAAATATCGAACAATCTGTATGCATGCACCGTGAACATCCAAGGATGGCCAACTTTGACAACCTCACTGCAGGTAGAGGTATGTGTTTGTTTACGTTGAGATTGGTTGTGATGGATATTGTGAGGTTGGCTATCCTTGGATGTTTGTGGTGCATGCATACAAATTGCTCGATATTTCTCCGCCATCTTGGATTTCATTAAACGCCTCATGTGAGTTTATTATTGCATTTTATGACTTTCTGATGCCACCGATGGACATTTCAGGCGATTTTACAATAGATAAAACACTCTTAATCGTTGTAGCAAAAGTTTGCAACTGACCCATTGGCCCGGTTTGAAATTATGACCCGGAGCTCATATCTAGTGATGACCAGTGGCGTTGAGTACAATTTGGCAACGTTGTAATGTGTCCCTTAGAACCCATTAAAAAGATCGAACAATAGGGTGTTCGGTGAACACCTTCGTGATCTAAAACCACGTTGCCAAGTCAATTCATGTACCGGTGCTTTTGGTGCTTTGGTAATAGATAAACGAGGGATTCAAAACCATTCCGTCAATTCGTTTTCCTTTTGAAATTGGGAGTCACAGCCCCTGGTTGTATTTTATGCTCCTATATACTCACGGTCTTAACGATATGTTTAACGATAAAGTGAATGATCGGCCCGCTGAACTGAACAGTGTAATCTTTTGGTTAACCGGTGGACTCATCGGTGAATTAATTGAAAGATGTCTTTAGATCAGGGCTGCCGTTTTGCGTATAATCAATGCTATTTTTCAATTCACTGATGATTCCACCGGTTGAGAAAAGATTACACAGTTAAGTTCAGTGCATGACTGTAATAAACTAAAATATTCGCATCTGTAATCTTATCTGAAACGGTGGAGTCGTCGATGACTTTAAAAAACTTGCGGATATTTTAAATAATCAACGGAGTTTCCACCGATTAAGGAAAGATTACAAATCAGAGTATTTTCGTGCATTACAGTCATACATTGAACTGAACTGTGTAATCTTTTCTCAACCGGTGGAATCATCGGTGAATAGAAAAATAGCATTGATTATACGCAAAACGGCAGCCCTGCTTTAGATGTACACGGAACGGCAGCTCTGCCAAGTTCAAGATCAAAATGACACCTCTACAACCCAGAGCTGCCGATTTGCGTAGATTTAATGGCATTTTGAAACTCTCCGAAGATTCCATCGGTTGAAAAAAGATTACAGAGTTTAGTTCAGTGTATGACGGTAGTGCACGAAAATACTAGCGTCTTTTATCTTTTCTCAACCGGCAGAGTCGTCGATAACTTTGAAAACTTGCGGATATTTTAATTAATCAACGACGTTTCCACCAATTGAGAATAGATTACAGATCAGAGTATTTTCGTGTATTTCAGTCATACACCGAACTAAACTCTGTAATCTTTTCTCAACTGGTGAAATCGGTGAATTTCAAAATGCCATTAAATCTACGCAAATCGGCAGCTCTGCTACAACCACTGTATGTTAGATTTTTGTGTCTCCTGTAAAGTTAGGAACATAGGCGATTGAAAGTGTTGAAATGAATGAAAATTCTGGTTTCTCCCAAAATTGACAACATTGCGGCAAAAAAAAAAAAAAAAAAAAGTCCACGGCGAGGTCGCACAGTCACTCTCGGTTGCGGTTGCCGCAGTTTGCAAAAAAAAGAGAAAAAAATCTAATCATGCATTGATTTAAAAAGGGGTACATAAAATTTTCTTTTGCACAATCCGGCAACCATGCTCCCGGGTGCAGTCAAATAATCCGTCTCCAATTCATTTCTTTTGATTAGGCTTCGATTTGAGAGAACGACGAGCGTTGACTGGTGCCTGTGCTTTACTGTTAGACACCTCTTATTGTCTCCTCTAAACCCCCCCCCCCCACCCACCACCACCACCCCAGCCCCTCTCCCATGATCTCTCCCATCCCTCTTTGACGTCGCGATTGCAATTGCTCTGCCCTTCGTTAAAAGCCGATTAAAAATGCGCTCGCTCGCTCATCGCTCTACCTTGCAAGGCGAAAACGACGTAAATGCTAAGAGATCCCTATGTTAGTTAAGCTGTTTTTGCCTCAAACGGCATGCAGCGCTCTCCCGGTCGCCCGCGTTTACCTTGAGCGAAGAATTGGCGCTCGCCTGACCTGATCGTCGCGTCCACGATTTTCGCTCGCTCGGGTCCAATCGATTTTCGAGAGAGCTGATAGGTCGTGGTTTGGTTTGAAGCGAGAAAAATGACAAGAGAAAAACTGTCACGGTTTCCAGACCGAAATTTTGTGTTCATTAGGCCTGATTTGTAGGGTAATTGAGTTGAGGCTCGACTGCTTGCTCCGGTGAATCGTTTTCTGCGCATTACGACGTCACACGTTTAGTTGGTCTTTCGCGACACAGTTTGCAAGCTATGGATCTTAACACAGAGAAGAATTTTCCTGTTGAAGAAACTGCAAACTATTCGAAGGAAAGTTCCATTGGGAACATCAGAAATTTCACTTGTTTCAAACAGGGAATCAATACCTCGAAAGGATTTTTTTTTTTTTTTTTTTTATCCAATGGCTAAAAATTTTTTCACTTATTTCCACGAGAAGGGATTTGTGTATTTCCAAAGAGCATTTCCCTCGAACAATGACTCGATAATCGGAGTGCAGTGGTTGTGCCAATAGGACTGTCTTTTCAGTTTGGAGGTTCATATGGCTTGAAACTTAAACTACGGGTCGCATTCGCAAAGGCGCAATAAAACCAATTATTTGCGTGAAGGCATTATATGGAGAAGAGTTCAGGTTTTTGTTATTGTCTGTTGTTTGCCTTAAAATATAGACCATTACATCGACACTTACCCTAAGAGGACAAACAATTTCCTACAGATCATAAATTTTACTGGTTTCTGTAAACATACACGGAAAAAAAACTGCGGTGAAAATAACCACACGGATACCTGATTTTGGCACCTGCTAGATGTTATGGTAATGTTAACCAGAAGTATACTATGTTTTGACTAGGTACTAGGTGATGTTACCTGATTGCATGTCGAATTTACTCAAAGTATTGGTAAATATACCATATTTCTGGTCAAGTTTACCATAACATCTAGCAGGTGCCAAAATCAGGTATCCGTATGGTTATTTTCACTAATCTTTTTTTTCCGTGTTTGACCTAAAAGCCTCGTAACATCAACAATTATTGTCTAAAAATATGTGGAAATTGGCTTGAAGGTCGGTGGTATGAATCCCTTGAAAGTAATGATGTCCCAAAGTTTAATTTAAAAAATGGGTTTCACAAATAACAAACCGGCTAGGGTCGTTAAGCCCCTCCCCACCCCTATTGAGCTTACGAGGGTTGATAAACTTGTGACGATAGGTTCAAACTCTCTTTGACATTTATAACGCCGCTAAGCAAAAGAGGCAAGGAGGAAAGGACAAAAAAAAACAAAAAACACTCAAAAGTAACGACCTTAAATTCGACAAGGATGGCGGAAAGAGGTTTTATGCTTAGACAGACATTTTGGCTCGGATTTCAGAGATACTATGCATTAGATTCGGCTGAAAGCTTGAGTGTTGCATCAACAATCTGTGCTTGAAATTTACTTCCTCATCCAGGGACAGGACGAGACAGGGCTGCCGTTTTGCGTATAATCAATGCTATTTTTCAATTCACCGATGATTCCACCGGTTGAGAAAAGATTACACACTTCAGTTCAGAGCATGACTATGATAAACTGAAATACTCGCATCTGTAATCTTTTCTCAACCGGTGGAGTCGTCGATGACTTTAACAAACTTGCGGATATTTTAATTAATTAACGGAGTTTCCACCGATTAAGGAAAGATTACAGATCAGAGTATTTTCGTGCATCACAGTCATACACTGAACTGAACTGTGTAATCTTTTCTCAGTCAGTGGAATCATCGGTGAATAGAAAAATAGCATTGATTATACGCAAAACGGCAGCCCTGGGACGAGACGAGCTGAATGATGTCTTCCTCAATCTGACCTAAAAACTTTCGCCCAAGTCTCACAGAGCACTTGCGTCGCGAAACTGCAAGCTTGCATTTCTTAACTCTTGTCCGGAGTGAAGTTTGATTGTATTCACTTTAGACTAACGAAACTCGGAATAAATCTCAACTTCATCCAAGTCTATAATGGCCTGCAGGCTGCAGACGCCGCGCCTTCAAAATGTTGTCGAGGCAACAAGCGGTACACTCGCTATTTGAAACCAAAATAATAGAAAAATATATGTAACGTGAGTCGCCTATGTGACACTTCGCTGGCGTAACGATTGCATCAACATTCGTCACCGGTAATGTACCATTGACGTTACCAACTTTTCGAACAAGGCACATAACTTGGAAAATTGAGCTAATTCATCTAGCTTAATTTAAGTAAACTAACAACAACAACAAAAAATGAAAAATAAGCTACACCCAAAATATGCAAGACTAAAAAAAAAAAAAAAAAGCAGGTTCCTTTTGAATAAAAAAAAACTGTTGATATATTCCTGAATTGTGAAATTGTAAAAAAATAAGGAGCTACTAGGACTCGTCTTTTTAGTTGTGGAAGTTTAAGTGTCCTCTTTCGCCAACTAGGGCCCACCACACGAAATAGAAGAGTTAAGAAGAAGGAAAGCTGACAAAAAGCATGAAGTGCATCCATATCGTCCCGAGCTGACTAGATCTGAGGCCGTCAAATCTTGTCACCTCGGCCTGGATGATTCAAACCCAAGACCTCTGGCCTCTGGGTTAGTGGACAGTTGCGCTGATCCACAAGCCCACGGAGGCCCACCAACTAAACACCACATATTAATATGGTAAGATGGATAAGGCGTAGTCTCTGGAACGTGTACATTGTCTCTGAGATCACAATTTGTCCACCTCAGACTTTTATGACAGTTGCGTGAAAATGTTGCTGAAGTACGTCTAAGTATTGAAAATCATTTTCGGCAAATGGGCACAAGAGAGGGCAAAAAAAATAAAAAATGTAAAAGCTTCGCCAAATTCTTAAGCTCCTCCGTTTTTTGAACAACGGAAAGGGTCGAGCGTTTGTCAATTTTGTAAATTATCCATCCCGATTGGCACGGTTAGGGCTGTTTCATTCATGAAAACCGCAACGAGTCCTAACACGGGAAATCACAAGCACAAAAAAACATTTCCGAATTGCATCCCCGCCCCGCCCCCATCACCACCAACGAGTCAGTCGAAATGAACGGCGAGCTAGAATATATCTCACCTCCATCATGACAAGCATGAAACAAATGGATCTAGGGATTGGGGGATCGGGGAGTCACATCTTGTCGATTGATTAATAGAACGGCGATGAGATCAACCGACGATCAGACCAAGATAACATGATAAATTACTTTCTATCCGCTTGTTTTTTCCTCTTAACTGCCTATCAAAAGTAGACATGATCCAAACTGAAGGAGCAAAGTCTCTGACAAAGGGGCACTAGGGGAAGAGAAAAACAGTTTGGGTCACCGTCACGTCATGTCGTAGAAATCTAGCGTCGTTGATAACGCGCTGTCACCCCCCCCCCTTCCCCTGGGGGAAACGATTTCTCGCCTGCATGTGCTACCTTTGTTCGCGTATACTTATAGAACACGGCAGTCACTCCATTTCAGCGTATTTATCCGACGAAATCCAGGAAAAGTGCATCGGAGGAAAAAGTCATAGACTGAAAAATGTGCAATGTGCAATGTGCAAGTACATGGATCATCCATTAATTATATATTTTATTTATTTATCTATCTATCTATTTATCTATCTATATATTTTTCTATTTATTTATTCTTATGAAGAAAACTATAGAGCTCGGTGCGCTAAAAAATAATGAGTCCCCCCCCCCCCCCAAGTATCACTGTTTTGGAAATATTCAATCATGTAAAAGTGCGAGGGAGAGTCGGGCTATTTGCCATGTCACTTTACATGAAATTTCCTTTTAAAGAAATGTATTTTGGGTCAGAACAGCATCTCGCCGAAACAGTAAAACTTTAACAGAAAGCAGACGCAGTCTTGTTTTCTGTTTTTTTTTTTTTTTTCATTAACTTCACACCAAAACTTTTACAATACCAAAGTTCAGATCCACGCACATGCTCCAAAGTATTTTTTTTTTTTTTTAAATTAAAGCACTTTCTTGGCGGGAGTAAAAAAAAAAAAAAAAATCTTTAAAAATTCCAAAAAACAACAGTTCAACGAGAGAAATTTAGAGTAACATTGGTTAAAAACCTTTTGCAGCTATGCATGTGATGATTAAATAATGTGTAAATCGCAAGACACACAACAAACTTTTAAAAAAATTAAGGGTGCGGTTAAGGGCCGTAGTTAAAAGTAAAATTTTGACGAGAAACGTTTGTTTTGACAGAAATTAGGGATTACTATAATCACATGTAGTATTAGAGAGGAATATTACCATACATGCAGCTGAAAAAAGGCATACATAGTTAAACAACTGAAAGTGATAGTAGTCCCCAAAAGACAAAAAGTTCGATGTGGCCAAAGTTCAGATAACCGAAGAAAATTGCATGATCCTTCCATTCTTCTCGTCAAATTTCTATCAAACAATAACTAGAATGCAAGTAGTATTTTTACAGAAGGTAGATGTACGAAACCATCAGACATTTTGATTTTTGAAACGAAAGCAGAAACTAAATAATTTTCTTTCAAAGTTCACTTTTAAATCTTTACGGATGTCAGGAATGTGAACTGTACTAGTGTACTGGAGAGTGAAGTCAGGAGAAGAGGTTAGGGCAATGGTTCTGGAATTTTATGGTGAAAATTGAAAATGCTTCATGCTTCTCATTGGTAAGCCACCGGACAGTTTGGACTACTTTTGATCTGGCCTTTTCTATACCATCTCTCTTCTTAGTGGCAGATCCAATGGGGAGACACGTGCCCCCCCCCCCCCACTAGAAGCCTCAAACTTTGCCTTTTTCAGTAGAAAAGAGCCCGAAATCGCTTCCACCGACACTTCAAATTTCAAAATTTCACAGGCGTGCCCCCCCCCCCGAAAAATTTTCTGGATCCGCCACTGTCTCTTCTATATAGAACAAGCCATTGTAACTAGTTCATTTAAATTCCTGGGGGTGATTAGAATAAATGCGATAGTATGTGGAGAAGACTCTATCCTAACTATATACTAATTCATCTGAGATACTTTGTGTTTCTACATTGGTGGAGCACCCTACCGGCAGGTTGCAGGTGCAGGTACCTTGTGGCCTTTCAAGTAGTATTCAATAGGAAACGACACAGCAATCTTCGTAGGCATTTCAGGAGGAGAAAAGTGAGAGGTATGAAAAACCACCTGCCGACAAAAATGGTTAATTTATAAAATGTCTAATTCCATGGAACCTTGGAGAATGGAGATTCTCGTTTGCTGTTCGACAGAAAATGAAGTAGAATAGGGAGAAGGGGGGGGGTCGCTATTCAGCGCGTAGCGCTCTTGTAAAAAAGCAACGTTGCGTCAAATTGATTATTAGTGACGCCAACTTTTGTTCCTGAAAAAGTCGCAAACTTGTTATCTTTTCCCAGTTTTTTCTTTTCTTTTTGCAAAAGTCGGTCGCTTTGTGTTGATGTTGATTGCCAGTTTTCTCAAGAATATCAAGGAGCAACGGCCTTGATTGAAACAAATTCCTATTATTATTACCCCCTTCCCCTGTCACCATGCCCTGAACCCGCCTCTGACAGAAATACATAATAAACTACCCGATTGATCCATAGCAGACTCCAAAATCAGTTATGCAGATGGTAAATTCTACCAGTCTCCCCCCCCCCCCCCCCGCGGTTTAGCATTGAATGACGACGGTATAGACATTGATAAAAATATACAAGTCCAAAACAAGAGCGCCATTCGAACACCTTCAAGCAGTTGTATGTATAGTGGGCATTCTTCAAATAAAGGCCCTCTAGTATACAGTGCACTTAATTTGTAGCCGTTTTCCGGACTTAACTCGAAAAGTAGGTTACTCGAACCAGGCGGAAGTTACATCTGAATACGATAGAAAAGAGAAGGAAGGGTTAGGGAGAGGACAGTCGTGAGTCAAACAGAGCACGCGACCGATCACGAGCGACACAAAGACTGTGTTGTGGGGGTTTGGAACGGGGGAATGGGGAGACGTGAGGGGGGCGCAGTGGAAAGGGGCGAGAGGTGACATCACAAAGCCAGGGGGGGAAAAAAGGAAATTTAGTGTTTTGTAAGGGTGGATATAGGACGTAAGGGAGAAAGAGAAAGTGGGGTAGGCTAGGATGGAGGGGAAGGGAGGGGAGTATATAAAACAGCGGGAGGTAAAGGTCTGCGCGCGATAATTGAGTTTACCCGGCCTCTAAGGCGCAGCTTTAATTTGCCTTTGATTTCCGCTTGAAAATTTTCGTATAAGGGATTGACTCTGCTCCGACATTGTTGCGGTTTGTATAAAACGAACAAACATGACGCGGCCTGGGAGTGGATGCCGGTTGCCTGAACCCGGATACGTCATCGTGTCAACCCGAGAGCGACGTCAACTCCATCTCGCAGCGTGACATCGAATCGTGTCATTTAATATAAACCACACTCCACCATAACGTCAAAAATGTATCTTTGACATCACAGAGCTGCCGTTTTGTGTACATTGAATGGCACTTTCCAATAGGCCTGCCGCAGGCAGTGGCGCTCCGATAAATTTGCCTGGGGGGGGGGGGGGGGGGGGGGTTGGTACGACTCAAACTCCGGGAGGTGTGGGGGGTATGGAAGACCCCTCAGGATAAGCGGGGGGTCCGGGGGCCCTCTCCCGGAAAATTTTTTCAATTTTCCTGACCTTCAGATTGAATTTTACGGTACTTTCATGTACAGTAAAATTGAAATGCTCAAATATATTTCCGATTTTACTGCATGAAATCTTTGCTCTCGACTCATAATTGGAGGGAGAAGAGTCAAGTGAAATGTGGTTGAAGGAGCCATGGAATATTCACCGAGGGGTTCACCGAGAGGGGGGTCCGGGGGCCCTCCCCCGGAATTTTTTTTAAATTTTCCTTACCTTCAGATTGAATTTTACGGTACTTTCATTGCAGTAAAATTGAAATGCCCAAATATATTTTCGATTTTGCCAGCATGAAATCGTTGCTCTAGACTCATGGTAATTGAAGGGAGAAGAGTCAAAAGGAATGTGGATGAAGGAGCCATGGAATATTCACGGAGGCGGTTCACTGAGGGAATAGATTTTATCCCCCCCGCCATAGTGAATAACTCTTTAGCAAATGCGGATAATATGGAATTTGTTCACCGTGAACCCCCTTTCCTAGCTGATCACGATTTTTTTTCTTTCTCTTTCTTCTATTTGTGAACGTGAAGGAACCACATCCTCTCTCTCTCTCTCTCTCTCTCTCTCTCTCTCTCTCCCTCTCTCTCTCTCTCTCTCTCTCTCTCTCTCTCTCTCTCTCTCTCTCTCTCTCACCCTCCCTCCTTTTTTTTGGGCTGGGGGGGGGGGGTTAACCCTAAAACCCCCCTTCGGTGCGCCACTGGCTGCAGGCGCGTCATAGAAAGTAGACTTTTCGTGATATAGCGTAAAAATCACATCGAAAATCATCAAAAAGTCTCGAAATCCACTCGTGCATGAATGCACCAAAGATTACTTATACTCCAGATGTGGCACTAGCTATCTCGCCAACGTTAAATTTTGTTGAGCGCCTTCATTTCTAAAACCGAGCTAAAACACATACACTGGCCCACGGTTTGTTTACGTTTCGGCAAGCGAGAGACGTGCGGGCGGGGTGGGGGCCGTGGGTCAGTCAACTAACCCCACATCGCCTGTGCGTCTCTCGCTTGCCGAAACGTAAACAAACCGAGGGCCAGTGTATGTGTTTTAGCAATGAAGGCGCTCAACAAGATTTTAACTAGTGCCATATCTGGAGTATAAGTAATCTTTGGAATGCACAAAAGCCGTTTTACGAGAACTTAAAGATAGCGTTCAAATGAGCGGGTCATAGGGGGGGGGGAGGGGGAATGCATGGGGGAAAAAACAGAAAAAAACCCTTTAGTGGCGCTGACAAAATGTTTTGTAGAAAAATTACCAAGCAAAAGACATTAATTGATACCAAAGGTTATACACACCTAACTATAAAGAAATTTAGCTGGGTGAACTATAAATATTTCGTTGGCTTAGCTAAAGTCTTTATATGCTACATAATTTTTCTACCAAAGTTTTTGTCAGCGCTGACAAAGTATATTTCTCTGTTTTACACGTGTAGATACCAGCTATAATAGAGAGTTGTAATCAGATGGGCCTTCTCCATTGTGACCCGCGTTTTTGAAAGCGATCTCAACATTTTGTTAACCGCATTTATTGAGTTGCTAAGTTAATATTGGCATAATCTCATGCTCCCTATAAGTTATTTTCAAGTGATTTTATAATATACAAACAGCAAAAAAATGCGCAATAGACGGGCGATTAGAGCCAATGAAACACCTCTATACAGGGTGTTTCTAAAACTTATGTCATCCTTTCTACCACGTATTTTTGAGGTCAAAATAAGACTTTTTCTCCTATAAACATGTGTCCGAAAATGCCCCCTTTTGAGCTACAGCCCCCCAAAGTTTTAAAAAATTGTTGGTTTTTTTGGAATATCGACCATAATTATGAACCAAAAGTCATGAAAATTGGTGTCTCGAGGTACTTTTACGTGTAAAATCCATTAATGACCTCGAGAAATTCAGAAATGAGGTCTGACTGTATTTTTCAGGCAATCTTATGCCTTCAACGACGCAAATTTTATGCAACGGATTAGACATTTGAAAAATAAAAACTTAAATCAGATGGGAAAAACTCTTTAAAAGATATTTGGTCCTCTTTGCTTTGGTCGATACGACGCGTATTAAGCGAGATAATCGCTGCACAAGGTGGAAAAGTCAGCGCTTTTACCATGAAGAGCGACAGTAAGTATGCAAACCGCAACTCCGCTGCTACTTCGGCCCGTCCGCTATAATAAAAGCGCTGACTTTTCCTCATTGTGCAGCGATTATCTCGCTTAATACGCGTCGTATCGACCAAAACAAAGAGGACCAAATATCTTTTAAAGAGTTTTTCCCATCTGATTTCAGTTTTTATTTTTCAAATTTCTAATCCGTTGCATACAATTTGTGCCGTTGAAGGTATAATATTGCCTGAAAAATACAGTCAGACCTCATTTCTGAATTTCTCGAGGTCATAAATGGATTTTACACGTAAAAGTCCCTCGGGACACCAATTTTCATGACATTTGGTTCATAATTATGGTCGATATTCCAAAAAAAACCAACAATTTTTTAAAACTTTGGGGGGCTGTAGCTCAAAAGGGGGCATTTTCGGACACATGTTTATAGGAAAAAAAAAGTCTTATTTGACCTCAAAAATACGTGGTAGAAAGGATGACATAAGTTTTAGAAACACCCTGTATACCGTAATCGCAGGGATAGTGGTTTTACAGTCGACGAGTTAAAACAATGTCAGTCGATTCCGTAGATTTTTGTTCACAATGAGTCCAAGCATTGCAGGTTGCCTACCGGCGTCTAAATTTATAAAGAGTCTTGACATGCATTATTTAATTGCTTAATTTATGAATTAACATTTAATTCACCTATGCGACTTGCTGGTTGCCACATTGATTGTGACTCTTAGATATTAATATAATACTATGGCTTAGTCAAACGCCATCACGCCATTTTTGCATCACTGTATACATAAATTGTACACATGATTCGATTCACCGACGAATCTAAAAATTGACAAAAATATTAGGCAAGTCAGCTTAAAGTGTATGCCTGAGTAATGCACTACAGAATACTCTATTATGTAATACTTTTCCAACCGGTGCCGTCACCGATTTTAAAAACAAATGCAAATTATTTTACAATTTAATAGTAATTTCACCAGTTTAGAAAACATGATTAAGCGTTTAGTTTAAAGTTACAGAATCAGCCCCGGTACTTTTGATGGGTCTCCCATTTGTGTTGCGTATACCATACTTTCTTGATGGCGCCGAAATCACAAAGTAAGGTCAATTTTTTAGTTTTCTCCACTTTTATAATCTTTTGTTTCTTTTCCTTGAACTCAGATAGCTGACGGTCGTTTTGCGAGAAAGATCGATCACAGGTGTTATACGGACCCTCCATTAGAGCTTATTACCACAAACATCGCGCTCTGGAGAGTACAAAGGCGAGTTTATTGAGACGGAAGAAAGTATCCTTCGAAACAGTCCGAAATGAAAGACGGGTCTGAACACCGCGGCCGCGCTGCCATACTGTGCTTTAACAGCACAAATTAGGATGATATGAGAACGAGCGAAAGTAAGAGCGGTATACTTTACACGTTACTTCCCTTCAATTTCCTTACCCCCACCCCTACCCCCACCCCTACCCCCACCCCTACCCCCACCCCCCGGCAATCCCACCATCTATCGTTCCCAGTGGCCTCCTTTTCTAAAGAAAGCTTCTGCTCCGTTCTGAACCTAATTTAAAGAGAGAAGCCTCGAGGCTCTCAAGCGGCCGATGAAAATCTTTTGTTGGGCATCTTCTCGTTTTTCAATTATACTCTCCCCCCTCCCACTACCCACTGTAATCACGAGCTCATTACTTTATTCCATCCGACAATTTTCATTTTCATTGCTTGTTATTCTTTATTTCATTGGTATTTTGAATATTAGACCTTGTACTTATAAGGTAGAAACAAGAGGAAAGCTATACCGCATCGGAGGAAATGGAGCTCTGTTGAAAGGTTTGCTTGTGAATAAATAACAAAACACAAAAATCATGGCCAAACATTTAAATTAAAGGAATGTAATGAATTTATTTTTCTTGTATCTCCAAACTTTAGAGTCTGACCAACTCTAAAGGTCTTCATTTTGTGCATAAAATGGATCGACGCATCGTACTTGCGGAGACAAAGATACCTGGCCACTGGCCAGGGTATGCAATACGTAACACAGAATATAACATTAGACACATATGTATTTAGTGTGTTGCGTATTGCGTACTCTGGTCAGGTATCTTTGTTCCCGCTAGTACATATATGTAAATTTCTGTGAGAAAAACTGATGTCCTAGTGGGGGTTTTGCGTAATTTTTTAGCAGTGATTCGGCACATTGATTCTAATGTATAACTTTGCAAAAATAAAGACAAGCACCTTTAGAACATTCAAAATCCACGTACTGACTCAGGAAATCATTTAGATTTTGAACAGTCTGCGCTACACTACAGGGTGTACCAGACCACCCGGATAGGGCATTGTTCTCAAGAGCTACTAGACCAAATGATTTGAAACAAAAAAATCAGATAGGAAATTGACCCCAAATTTTTTGTTTTTGATATTTTCAAAAGCCCCCGATAGCCCCTTGGGGGGTTTTCGGGGGGGGGGGGCTCAAACACATTTTTCAAGTTTTCTCGAAAAAGTCTCCAATAAAGGTATCAAAACAAGTTTATATTCGTAAGTTTATATTCGTATTCGTTTTGCTCCTCTAAATTTTTTCCAAAAACCCCGAATGTTTTGAGTTATAGGGGCTTTTTGGAATTTTTTCGGATCGGCCCTTGTGACCACCCCGTTCACAATTTTTCAAAAACCATTACAGATTCTGAAAGAACAGATCAGTACCTTTCGATTGATGTGCCACATGTTCCCTTTAAGTAAAAAATTAAGGTGTTTTTTTGCCAAATCAAAATTTTGGGGCTTCAATTGCAGAATTGGCACAATTCCATGCTTTTGTCAAAAAGATTACCCAAGACGTCCATTAAAACGAACTTCTCGAATTGGATTTCTCCTTAAATGAATAATTTTTCCAGAAAAAAAACCACTTTGATGAATAACGCATTCAGTACTTTAGATAATCAAAAAGAAGATGTACAATTTTTGCAAAAAACTGATGGTACACATATCTTTATGAATTTCAACTCCTCATTTAGTATCGATGAAAATTTTAAAAGTTTCTTCTACGGAAGGAATTTGTTGAACAGAGGGGGAAAGAAGAAAATATCGCGAAGTAGGAGAAAAATACGGACTGTGAAAAGTGTTGACGGGTAATTTATTAGCTGCGTCAACCGCGGAGGGGTTGATTCCGCGTCTAGAACCGACTACGAGTCGGAAGAGTTCCGTTCCGGGGTCCAAAACGCCGTAAGAACAGTGGATAGACCACCACCTAAACTAAACAAGGACGTATCACGCGAGCTCTTGGGGTGGGGGAGGGGGCGATCTAATCACGCCATGCGAAAAATGACGGCGAACGGGCGCGCGCTACCAGTCGCAGAGCTATACGGCTGTAGCGCACCACCCCATTCAAGAGTTGCCGTTCTGCGCATAGTTATACGCATTTCCCCATTTTACTCAAGGGAAAATTGTTGAATTTCCCGACAAATTAGGCAACATTGATTCCACTTCACACCGGCATGACATTGCATCGTAAACGTACCAAATACCCTTGCGCGGCAAACCCGCAAAAAAACTCGACAGTGGGCCAATGGGTTTACAAATTGTACAAATGTTTGAAGTTGTGATCTCTGTTTCCCTGCGTACTTAGCGTGTGGGCAACGTTCTCAAAATGTGACCGATTGACCAGGGGCGTAGCGTTTGTGGGGCTAAAGAGGGGGGAGGGGGCTGGAATTCACTCACTATTTCTTCAATTCCCCCCCCCCCCCATATTCTGCGTGAAAAACAGTTCTGGCAAAATTAGCTTGAATGCCCGGTAGCCCGGTTTGCAGGAACCCTTTAAATATTTTCTGTCTATCTATAAATAAATAACATAATTATTTTCAGCGTATTCAATTTCCAGTTTCCCGGGTCCTTAGAATTTTAAATACGAGCAAAAAAAGAAAAAAAAAGGTTATACTTTTCACTTTTCCACAACAACTCCCCCCCCCCAAACAAAAAACATCAGCCAATCACAAGGCAGATCAGATTGCCCAGGTGGCATTTAAAGCATACAGGATCTAAACTGGCTGGAGAATTTCTTTTAAACTTTCGAAAAACGCGACAATTTGTGATTCAGTTTTTTTTTTTTGTTTTTTTTTTTTTTTTTGTTTTTTTGTTTTTTTGTTTTTTTTTTTTTGGCACGGTTCGATTTTTTCGACCATTTCTCAAATAAAAGCTACTGACAAAAATTAATTAGATCTGCATGACATTTTCAAGAGTGTGAATTCAAAATAATAGCACTTAAAAAAAAAAAAAAAAAAAAAATACGAAGTGCATCTGGCCACTTTCGATGCTAAAACGGATATCGATCCAAACCATGAAGTAATGGTTGATAGAAAAGAAAACTTAATGGCCGCATGGGTACTCTGGGTAGTGGGTACTCAGAAAAGAAGAGCTACGTATTTTTCCCAGACTGAGAACACTTAAGGGCCTTAAAGAAGCTTGATAGTGACTAAAATGTCTACAAAGCTACAGTTAGTTATGCATAGACAGCAAATCTAGGGCAAAAAACAACTGTAAGCAACTATTTCAGGCGAAAATTATCTTATTATCACCAGAGGCGAGGCGTGCAATTTGGCAACGTTACAGCTTATCCATTTAAAAGCCATGAAAAAGAGCGCACTATTAGATGTTCGATGAACACCTTCGCGTTCGACCATTCGCATAGGTTTAAATGGATAGAATACAACGATGCCGCATTGCACGCAACGCCACTGAATATCACATCGGGTTTTAAAAAATTAAACCACCAGAGAATCGATCTCTATCTAAAGGTTTATATTATCTGGATGGAAAAACGATGCATTAGAATCTACGAACCGCATGTACGCTAAAAATGTATCGATATTCTGTATGGTTGTGGCTCGAGTAATGTGGCAAGCTTTGCTATTTAAACTCGCGTGGAAAATCGTTGGAGGGGGGGGGGGGATACATCTTCCAGCCTCGATAGTTTTACATAGGTTTAAATGAAGAAATTATACAGATTTCCAAATGACACTAGCCACCCTACCCTTGACCCTGACAACGCGCTTTTGACAAAAAGCTCTTTGACAAGTGAGTGAGAGAGAAAGAGAGAGAGCGCAAATCCCACCGACACGCTCGTCTCGCAAGTCGATTCTACTACAAGTCGCAAAATACGCTCACCGGAATCAAACTTTCCATCCTAAAAATTGAAGCTCAACGCGCTCTGCTGGCTCCACAGTGAAGTAGACTGAGGCCAGAAGTTGACGAGATGCTCAACAGAAGGTGTTTGGAGCGCTGTGTTCAATACAACCTTCGCTCCGAGCGCTCAGATCGGCGCGATTGGGAGGGTGCGGGTGGGCGGGCGGACGCTCTAGACATTGAGATGAGGACGAAGCAGTGGAAAGATTCCTTCAAGTTTTTGGATACGACTAAATTGCATCAACAAATAAATTAAATGCACTCGAATTTTACTTCATCTTAACTCCTTAAGTGCGGAAAAGTTAATGCAACTGCAATGAAATCAAATTGAAGTTGCCGCAAATAAAAAATCAGCCCCAGATTGTGACTTAAACGTGATCTAAATTAATTGTGGACCTGGGTGCAAGAAGGGTACTTATTGTCCATTACAGTCCGATGCAGCGCGTGCAATCAAGCAACATTGCATTCATTAAATTTAAAAGTTAAGACAAATTTAAAATATTGAAGTCGCACAGTGCACTCCTTCGAGTCGATATTTTACACGGGTTTAAATGGATGGAATGCAGAGTTGCCACATTGCACGATCCACCACCGAATACTGTGTTTCATTACCTCTTTAGTTTATATTATCTTTCCCAGGAAAACAAATTCTGGTATCATGCTGATTTTATGGGTCTGTTGCAAACTTTTGCTACAACGATTAATAGTGTGTAATCTAATGTAAAATCGCCTGAAAAGTCCATTCGTGGCATCAGAAAGTCATAAAATACCATAATAAACTCACAGGAGGCGTTTAATGAAATCCAAGATGGCTGAGAAATATCAAGCAATTTGTATGCATGCACCACGAACATCCAAGGATGGCCAACTTTGACAACCTCACTGGAGGTAGAAGTTATGTGTTCGTTGACGTTCTGAGTGGTTGTGATCGATATTGTGAGGTTGGCTATCCTTGGAGGTTTGTGGTGCATGCATACAAATTGCTCGATATTTTACCGCCATCTTGGATTTCATTAAACGCCTCTTGTGAGTTTATTATTGCATTTGATGACTTTCTGATGCCACCAATGGACTTTTCAGGCGATTTTACATTAGATTAAACACTCTTAATCGTTGTAGCAAAAGTTTGCAACAGACCCATTGAAAATTATTCGTGAGTTCTGGGTGTTTCTCGTAAAATCTCCAAGAAAAATTACGTCTTCACATCTATTTGACGAAAAATTAATTACGAAATGAGGTAATTAAACACCGCAACGAAGAGGCCCTTCTCGCACAACCAAGTCCTCGCAATCACAATGGTGTGCGGCGGCATGGCAGGGCGTGCAATTTGGCAACATCGCCATTCAAGTATTTAAACAAGTGAATAATGACGAGCTATTGGAGGTGCAAGAGAGTACACTTCCGCGAATCAATGTTTTACATGATTTTAAATTGAATTTAAAAAAATGCAGCATTGCCAGCTTGCACGCGACGCTACTTCTAAATGGAAAACTTCCTATCACGTATCACGTAAAGTATGACGTCTGCGTTGGGCGGTGCTACGCTTCCTCTGACCTTTAATCACAGAATACTCTAATCAGAACGGAAACTCCCATAAGAGCCAATGGAAACAAGATTTGGAATTTACTGGCACAAACTGGCAACTGTGCCTACTCACTTCTCAAGATGGCGGACAAGCTTTTTCAGGCTATACAACCAATCACAACTCGGCCAGTTGCCGAAGAACTGGCGAAGATCTGCCGAAGATTGCCGAAGATTGCCGAAGATGCTCACTTTCGAACATGGCGGCCCGAAGTAAAGAATGTTTCAAAATGAATTAGAGTTTCCATTCTAATTAGAGTATTCTGTGCTTTAATGTTTAACTAAATCAATTTTAATGAAGTAGGTCTGTCATGAACGATTACTTTACAGTGGTTTGAGCATTAATGACCACATGTAAAAACGATAATTTTTTTTTTTTTTTTAGAGAGGGGGGGGGGTATATCCAAGACCTTCCTAATACTGAGTGGTGGCTCTTAGACCCCTATTGACTATTGAGGTTAAATTATCTCCTCTGGCAATATTTCTGCGTGCACTCATCCTTTGCAAGTGGACGGTTAGACATCAAACGAGTTCGTTACGACTCCAAAGATAAACAATCCAAAAAGAAGTGTCAATGTCAGTCCCTAAACGTTTTATTCAGGTTATAAAAGTGGTTTTAATGGAAATAATCCAGATTTGAAGTCGATACGCGATGGAGGACGTTGGTTTCGCCGCGGGAATCGGGTTCCATTGTGCGCAAGTCGTGCCGCTGACGGAGGAGGGAGTCGCGTGCTACTGACCTAGGCTACCACCATTAACACTGCGAGCACTGACGAATTTCAGTTTTGCATTCCTTCGACCCCTCTTCTCACATATCCTCGCGGTCCTTTCTTGCGCATGCGCAAACGGGAAGCCGCGTGTGAGAGCAAGTAAGACGGAAAATTAATATGCATCCTTTTTTTGTGACGTCACTCAAAAAAGGTTCATTGGTTCCTCAAAAAAGGAATTTTATAATCAGTGTGCAACCCTTATTATTTTCAAATATTTGCAACATGGGCGGAGCGTGGAGTCAAAAAGTTTGGGGGCTAAAAAAATTTAACTATTTTTTTTTTTTTATTTAATTTATCAAAAATGTTTAGCTCCATGTCCTCAAAAAGTAGGTTTATAGAGGGCCCACTAATCACTGTAGGCCCCCAATAGGCCAATACACGTGCTGCCTGTGGTTTGTAACATAACGGTCATTTTTTTGTCAACAGGACAGGTCCCATTAAGGGCCATTTTCTGCCTCCAAATAGTTCAGGCTTCCTTCATTTTTGGATAGGCTTTCCTAGAACATGGCGTCACTCTTCTACGGTTATAGCTCGTAGGGCGACCGCATGCATCAGATATTCTATGACCATCACTTATTACTTACTCCGCGACAAAAGTTTTGAGTCTCGGATGTCGTGAAAGATTTGCATTTCTTCGCTAGTTCTGGAATACATCACAGACTCTCAATTTGGATGGGATCTGATAGCGTTATATCACTCTGTCTATCGGGACTATGTGCGCTTTCAGTTCGTCCGTCAGTTAAACAATCAAAAGTTTATCTTCCGTCTAAACTTTCAAAAGCGGCCCGGCTTTTTGGACCGAGCGCGGCGCACTGTGTGGTATTTGACCAAAAAAGTTGGCATAAACTGTTTTTACCGTCCCAATCACTTAAAAGTTGGTAATCGGGGGTATTTATTACCTTTGATTTCAAATTTTTTATCAGTTTTTCAAAATTCGAAAATCCAAGATGGCTGCCGACCAATTTGCCGAAAAATTCGTCGGCAGCCATCTTGGATTTTTGAATTTTGAAAAACTGATGCAAAAATTGAAATCAGCGGTAAAAATATCCCCGGATTCCAAATTTCAAGTCATTTAGACGCGGTGTTGCCATATGAGGATCCACGCCACTGCTTAGAGGTGTAGCCATTAAAAAGCACGTGAAAACGTGAAAAAAACGCAAAATTCAAACTAATTTTCCGGCGATATCACATTTTCTGACTTCAGGGCCTGAAAGTACGCAATTAGGACTACCATTTCTCATATACATACCCACGGGATCTGACGGGATGTTTGAACTTAAGTTCTCGTGAAAATCGGAAAATTCACATTTTTAGCTGAAAACTTAGAGGCAGCATATATAAATATCAAATTCAAATTAAAAATGGATAAAATAGGAAAAGACCGATTCACTGATATAGTAAAGGAAGACGATCCATGTCCAAAATATTTGTTATAAATTCATTTAGAACACCTTTCTTTCGCTTTGATTTTAAGTCTCGTGCTGAGGCTAAATTTAATGGTGGTAAAACTGATTTTCCCCCCAGTGGATTCTAGGTGAACTAATCAAGTTTAGACCCGCCAAATACAGGTTTCTGATGCAAAAATCTAGGTAGATTTCGAATATTACAACAGTTTCTCCCCAAAACAATTTTTTTTTTTTTTTTTTTTTTTTAATTTTTTTTATTTTTGGCGTTTGTGCCAGCTTTTCTGGTCAAAGACCACATAGTGCGGCGGCTCGGCGATGTCCTCTCTGAAATCGACCAAGTTTTCATAAAGTACATATCCCCGTGAAGTGCAGAGTGCTCATCTCTCACTGAACATCGTCGCGATTATAATCGCCTGGGCTGGAAGCGATAGCTAACCGAGACGGCAACTGAATCAAAGCTTTCCGCTTTTATGTGGTCAAAGTGCTGGAGACTTGAAATCTACTTTCAGTGCATGATGCGTCTCTAACTTCAATCAGAGAATAAGAGCCTTTTCTGCGCCTGGGATATTCGAGGGAATTAATCCTATTGCAACTGTGCCAATAGCGAGCTATTGTTCAATTAAAGACGAGGCGAGGGTCGATAACACCATGAGTGGATTGGTCTCCCATTTGGACCCTTAGAGACAACCTGTATTTTCAGCTGGGGGGATCCAATAATTTTTCCCTATTTTTCTCGCTCTCAACCCATTTCAATAATTCATAAGTGTGAGGAAAGTATAGCGGGAGAGGTTACCACGCGAGTTTCTGATGGGACCGATTCTAAGCAATTGTTGAGACAAAACACGGTTTTACCTATACAGGGTGTCCGTAAGTCCTGGAACGGCTGCGCCATTTCTTTATTTACGCAGATAAAAAAACCAAACTTTGGGAATGTTTCTAGATAAATAAAAACTACTTTTTGGGGGGTCAAAATTTTGGGCGCCCCTAACTTTTTTTTTTTTTATACGGCAGCCCATATTTTAAGACACTTCATTCGAAAGAAGGTAAAAAACTGAGCATTTTGGCGCTAACCGCATGTCGATATCTCTTTTAGTATTCAAGATATCGAACTTCAAAAATCTATGGAAACCCATTTTAAAAAAAATCTTAACTCTTATTCAGAAAGTCGCTATTTAAAAAAACTAGGGGTCTAAACTACTCTACATAACAAGCTCTTTCCAGGGAAAAACACCTCTGCCCAAAAAAGTTAACTTACAGTTGTTTTTTTTTTAAAAAAATTTCAAACATTTTGGATCAGCAATTTCCCTGTAATACGGACCGAATATCCAAATTTGGGTTAGAAGCTTCCCTGAGAAGCTCAGTAATTACTGTGAAGCGCTAAAATTTTAGAAAACCACATTTAGCCCGAAATTTAACTTCAATTTACCGCCAGTGAGAAGCGTGAACTCGGAGTTTCAAGTGATTCACATTATCTCACATTCATCTGCTTGCTCCTTCACTGTCCTGCCCTGCGACACTGGAATTTCACCATTGGAAGTCGAACACCTCTGCTCAGGTGACTTCATCTATGTTTGGCATGATATATTATATAGGCCTACAATAAATGCAAAAGTTGGGTGGAATATTAACCTTCTAGAAAGCCAACACTGAGAGTATCTGAAACGACACTTCCTTGAGTGTTTACCTGCACAGAAAAAAAAAAAAAAAAAAAAAAAAAAAAAAAAAAAAAAAAAAAAAAAAAAAAAAATGTTGATTTTAAAGCATAGGGTGTTAAAAAAGTGCGTAGCAGGTTAATACGTTGAATCAACAGATCTGAGCTGTAAAATTAACCGTCTGAGGAGTTAATTTGACAAAAACCGGTGCTAATTGAACCGCTCAGGCCTTTTAATCCAACATACTAACATGCTACACACTTTTTCAACACCCCAGCTGTAAAATCAACATATTTTTTTTTTCCAGTGTGACATGAATTTATTTGACGTAGCTTCAAAGTATACATATTTAATGATATGTTTCAATTCACTGACGATTCCACCAACGAACCGAAATATTGCACCGTTCAGTTCAGTTTATGACTGTATGAAATGCGCAAAAATACTCGCATCCGCATACAATTTTTTTAATCGGTAGAATACCCGTTAAATTATCGAAATAACCGCAATGTTCATAGAGTCAGATGAGACTGAGTCTCCACTAGTTGAAGAAAAGATTAAAGATCAGAGCATTTTTGTGCACGGTAGTCATACATTGAATTGGACTGTCTTCTCGATGGGTCAACCAGAGGAAACATCGACGAAATGAAAAGTATTACATACACGCATAAAGCAGTAGTGCTGCCTCTCTCTACAGTCTTCGCCGACCATATTAACCCCCCCCCCCCCCCCGGCAGTTTAACGAAGGGATTACTTGGTGGTGCATCTGATACGGTACGATTGTATCTCACTTTATCTCTATCGTCCATAAAAACATATGAAAGGATACTTAAGAGATCCATAAAAAAATCGATACTTTTGCACGTATGTTCAATTCTAGAAAAAACTTTAACCGCGATTTTTCACGAACCGATTTTGCAGTTCCCATACATGCGCGGCAATGGATACCGAAAACCCTTGAAACTTCTCATACTTCCGAAATCAATTTGATATTCGATGCGGATGTGCCTCAAGTTATTGTAGTTGATTTTATCGATGATGAAATTGCTGCAAGGGAGAGTCTAACTACGAAACAGTTTCGACGCCGCTTTCTGAACACAAAGGACTCCATTAACGTATACTCGAAGTACAATGAGAGAATCTCAAAACGAGGGAGTTGTATGCAAAGGGGAAAAAAAATACCAGCTCCATAAATATTTGTTTTGTATACACGCGATTTAATATTCTCATCACCGGAAATGCACAGACCGGAAGTTTTCGTGACTGCTTAAAAACTCGCGGTTTCTCGCTTCGGATGGATCAAAACACAAACTTTCAGACGATCCGTAAACTGCTACGTAAAGAATGTGTGAATGCTGTTTTCATTATTGGTCACATTTCATATGCAGTTATCAAAATGGAGCTGTTGAAAGCTTTTGCTGTAGAAGACTTAAAGTGTCAGTTTTACGAAAAAATCAACAAAAAACGTGATGGTAAGTTCATAGCCTGTCCAATTTAAAATGGGAAATGGTATTGGTTATAGTGCAAAAATTGCAACAAAGCCGGTAAGTTCTCGGTATTGGAAATTATCTTCTTGTGGCCTTCCAGCATGATCAACGATCGTGTTGTATGTGCGTATCTTGAGTAAACTATCTGCAATTGGCTGAAGCGCTTCCTTCTTTTTTTTAGTACAGGCGATAAGGAAGCCAATTTTTTATCATTCAATTAATTCTTATTTTTCCCTCCGTAAATGAATTCTGCGCTAAATTTGTCACTTCAAAACAAAAACAAAAACTGAAAGTAAGTTAGTACAGTCGGCGATCATATGTGTAATAATTATGACTGTCAACGCCACCTAAAAGGGAGGCCACCTGCGAAGCTTGAATTTGTGATTCCGGGACTTATCACCTAAAGAATAATCGCCTACAAGATATTTCACCTAGGACATTTTCACCTAAGACGTTTCACCTACGTATTTTTTGCCTAAGACTCTTTTGCTTTCATGCATGTTTTACCGAAATGAGTTTTCACCTTTTTCATCGTTTTGATACACTTTATTGGCCTCCTGGCTATGAAATTTCATGGGAAAAATTACTGGCATGTCTCACACGGCAGCATACCATGGCTAGGTCTCCTTGGGTTGGCGTTCGTTCCAACGGACGACGCGTGCCAGAAGCCCTCGACTTACTTGAGGCGGGCGGAGCTCCGATTTCCACCATAAAGTTATGGAACCAGCACTTAGCTACACTACTTTCTGGACCCCGCACGAACAATATTGGTGAAGGTTGTAACCGACGTGTGAACGCAGTGGTAGAAAAAAAAAATCATCCATCCTTTTACCATTTTTTACGGGAGCTCAGGAAAGAGCAAGATGGAGTTGAAACGCTATACGGACTTTACGTTCACTTTTTTGACGTCCACTGCTTTTATTTCAAATATTGTAATGTCCACCGCTATAGACGTCCACAGAAGTGATGTCCACTTATGTTACATTCACCGAGCTTTATTGCTCCACAGTTCAATAACAGCATAAAATGGGAAATATTCGATAAAAAGGTGCGAAAATAGATTTATTTCTGTGAGAATAACAGGAAAACTTGGTACTTTATCATTCGTGTCCTTTAGTGGCGCATAGTTAAAAAACAGTTGTTCGTAGTTAAAAAAAAGCAAAATCTGGATTATAATGCTACTTACTCAGGGTTATTTGGAGTTAAGAGAAAATGCCCCAGGAACTCGAATAACCATCTCTGAAATGTCTCAATACATTCCTGGGGAAACTAAGGAAACTTACTGTGAAAGAAAGAAGGAAAAATCATCTCTTAAGAAAGCAGAAAAAACAAGTGGTCCAATTGTGGACATTTAATGTCCACAATTATTACGATGATGGACGTTTGTTTTTGTGGACATTTCGTTGGGTGGACGGACAATTTTGTGGACGTAAAGAAGCGGTGGACATAAAACTAGTGGACGTAAAGTCAATGGACGAAAAGTCCTGGAACCGTTGAAACAATGTTTTTGCAGCGGGAGTTGGGTAAGACAATTCGCCCTCCACAACGCAAAAAGTGTACAAACAGCTAAACGAGCGGTTGCGAAATCTGCTTAAAATATCAAGAGTATAAAGAGGAGAATCGCTTACAGTCATTTCTAAAAGGATGCGGCATAAGTATCAATCTCTAAGCTATATCCCATATTAGGTGAGTTTGCACATTCGGTAAAAATGGCTTTAGGCGATATTATTCGTAGGTGAAAATTTGTAAGTCAAAACGATAAGGTGAAATGGGTTTAGGTGAGAAGTCCGGTAACGTGAATTTGCTGTAGTGTAAGTATTGTAGGTATATCATTCATGAAACAACATCTGAGGATTTAACTACGCAAAGTTAAAAGTATAGATGAAATTTTTTTGTTTTTGTTTTTTTTTTGTTTTTTTTTGTTTTTGTTTTTGTTTTTTGTTTTTTTTTTTAACAAGTTTTATTAACACGACTATACAACAAGAGTACAATAATTGTTTTTTTCTTATGATAAATAGCATAAAATAATTACAGTATGATTTTTTTGTAAATATTTATGGGTATAGTAGAATTTTCTTTAGTTTTATGTTCCTGAAAAAAAAAAAACAAAAAACAAAAAAAACAAAAAACAAAAAAAACGAACGAGAGATAAAAATGATGATGACGATAATGATGACGATGATGATATGGAATGAAGGGATGAAAAGATGGAGGAAAGTGAAGTGAAGGTAAAGACAATTCTGAGTGGAGGAGGGAAAAAAGAAGAAAAAAGTTGACCCCCGTCCCTCAGAATTTGAAAGAGTTAATTTGACTATTTCAAATGGTGAAACTAACATTTTTTCAAGTTTTATCCATTCACATACATTTAACTGCGTAAATAGTTAAACTCAGCACTTCATTTTCTTCAGTGCACACGGTTCAAAAGCGAATAGTTTAGCGACACTCGACCGACACGCGAGTTCAGAGCTCTCACCGGGGAGGAGGGGGGGGGGGAAGCAAAAATTGGCGGAGAGAAACCCGGACGAATTTAAAATTCTTCATCGTTGCTACAGTCTCGTGGCCGAGATGACAAGAGGCAAAAAATGCGAGGATACATCATCGAAAAGAAAGGGACAAGCCGGAGTTGTTTTCTTTTGTATGTTTCATCGGGCCCACGAATCGTTCACTCTGAGAAAAGCGAGTCCGTCACATGCACACGGCTAGAGAAAGTATAGGGTGTCACAGCAAAATAGAAAAAAAAATCAACGATAAAATGGGCACCTTGTAAGATAATAATGATATAATGGGTCTGTTGCATACTTTTGCTACAGCAAAATAGAACCTTGATTCTTAAGTAAAATTCGGCAAAAATAACGATGCGCACATTAAAAACGTTAAAAATCCACTCATTAACTCAGGAAATCACTTCAATTTCAAACAGCCCACGCTACACTAGACACTATTTGCACCGGTATACTACTACATAGACGGAACCATCGTGCATAAGTAAACAACATCGTAACTACAAAATGATGGAATTCCCTTCTAAATACATGAACTATTAGCTGCATTTGCAGTCTGGTCTTTTCGGTTTATCAAAGATTACAAAATAATAAAAGAAATGTACGCATCTAATCTAAACTTTCAAAAGTTTGTAAGTTCTGTTCATGTTTACATAAACGAGATGGTTCCATCTATGTAGTTATAAGTCGGTAATATAGTGTCTAGTGTAGCGCGGGTTGTTTGAAATGGAAGGTATTTTCTGAGTTAATGAGTGGATTGTGAAAGTTTTTAATGTGAGCATCTTTATTTTCGCCGAATTTTACGTTAGAAACATTGTCATATTGATGTAGCAAAAGTACGCAACTGACCCATTATATCAATTTGTCCGCGGACCACAAACTATTGAGTAACACTCCCTTAAATAAAGTATTGTTTTGAAAGACCTACGTTGACAGAAACCATTTAAAAACTCAAAATACATTGGAACGGATAAGCATTTAATTCGTCCCGATCGGTAATTATTATTTGCATAATGCATGCCCTTCCGTACACTGAAAAAAATAAATAGTTAAAAAAGTACAGAACAAAATGATTTGCTAAATTAACCTATAATTCTGTTAAATTAACAACTCAAATGCTAAATCAGCAATTCATTTTGTTAGCTTAACAAATCACTTTGCCCAACCAGCAAATCAAATAGTAAAAATAACAATTTTTATGATGGAATAACAAATTAGTAAGTAAAATCAGCAATTTATTTTGCTGATATAACAAGCTGAATCGTTAGATCAACTAATTGGGTTAAGTTCTGTATTTTTTTAACTATTTAAAATTGCTAAATTGACAATGTCTATTTTGTTAAAAGAACACCATTATGTGGTTGATTTAACAACTATTTTTGTAAACGCAACAAATAAATTGTTAACTTAACAGAAAACCATGGTTAATTTAGCAACTCTAAATTTTTGTTAAATCAGCAAATTTTGAATTGTTGCTTTAACAATTCATTTTTTTCAGTGATTTTAATCCCAAGTTCCATGGAATAAAACTGTGGAGGGAAAGCCAACGACCTATGAATATCAGATGGGTGACGCCACTTTATAAGTAGTATCCCAAAGTGAAGTAGCATGGAAGGAAAGTTCGTTTGACTCTTACACTTTTTAACCTCGAATCAGAAATCGTAATTAATTCAATAGAGAATGAATTCAAAGTAAACAGCAAGTTTCAGAGAAAGGTAAACTGGGCACGGAAATTTATAATAACAATCCACGTGGGGAAATGTTGCCTTTATCTGATATGTAGTGATATGTGTTAGTTTCTTTATTGTTTGAATCCTACCAAATGAAAGAGGAGTATTAAAATCTGCGTCCAGATAGATACCATAAAACACTTAAACCTTCATTTCAAACCAATTTCAAATTGACGTGTTAAAACGTTTCATTTAAGGTCATAATTTAAGAGGCGTACAAGTAGTCTTCGACAATTTCTGAGAAATTGAGTGAGGTCGGTTCGATCTCGATCAATCCAATCTCAATCAATCTCAACCTCGATCAATTAATCGACCGGCCGTCAATTAATCGACCGATGGTCAATTAATCGACCGATGGTCAATTAATTGACGGTCGGTCAATTAATTGACGGTCGGTCTATTAATTGACGATCGGTCGATTAATTGACGGTCGGTCGATTTCTTAAATAATTGGGTGGTTGTCGATCAATCTCAATCAATCTCAATTCACGATAATTGTCAAAGCCTACGTACAAGTAAAAGATGCCCTTCGTGGCTGCCTCTGAGGTGTATTCAAAACTACATTCCAAAAAGCCACTCGTTAGGTGAAGCTCGATAAGGGAATCGGGTATTTATATTTTACACGGAGAAAAAAAAATCGGTTATAAGAACTGAACTTCGCGGTTCATATGGAGCACCGAGACCGAGGTGTTCGGTTACAGTAACCAAAGTTTTCGGTTCTAAAAGTGACGACCTTCATTTAGGAGTACCGAAGGTTTCGGTAAGTGTGATTAATACTATGACTCACATTTCGTTCCTACTGAGCCACTTCGATACTCCTACCTGTAGTTCGGTACTCACAACTGAAAACTTCGGTTACTGGAACCAAACACCCTCGGTGTTCCATAAGAACAGAAGTTTTTTTCTCCGTGTAGGAAAATCTTCTAGGAATGTATGTACCTCGGATAAAAAGAGAGGATAAGGGAAAAAGAAATTTTGGGCGTGCTTTCGCAATTTTCTCCTCATTTAAAACAAAAAAATATAGTAACAAAATACTTGCTGAATTATTGAGGATGAACATGGTGAAACACCCTGTCGAGAGCAAGAGATGGTGGAAAAGGTGGTGTGTTGTGATGAAGGGGGTGGGGGTGGGATGGGAGATAACACAGACCCCGAGTAATGGTCATTTTTGAATACATCAATCAAACCAACAAAAATATGTGATGAAAATTGGGCGACTGCCAAGAAGTTTTGACTTCAAAATATTCTTTTCCTCTTTCTTTTTTTCTCTTTCGCGTTCTTATAACGCGAAGACTGCGAAAGTTTAGAGGATGAACTTGCTTGTCGAGAGAGTATTCATCGACCTTTCGCAAGGGAAAAGCTCACTCACAGCCAAATTTCAGACAAAACGAGGGCTGCTACTGATGTTACGAGCTTTATAATCTAGAGAGAGAAAGAGATAGGAGAATCTTCGGAGCTTTTCAGCTTTCCTGCACCGGGACTTTCGTTGAGCCCTCAAATTATGGAGAACGCTGCGCTCGCTGCATGCAGCGGAAGTGCAAATCAATCATACCATTTTATACAGCTGATGATCAATACAAGGAGAATACCTCCCATCAACCTAGCTCTCCGGCCACCACTTCTCCGATTCTGAGAGAAAATAAAGACATTCGCTCAATATTCAACGAGTAATCCATACTTGAAGCTGAGGTGATCCCAATAATGATTAACTGCTTTCAGCAAGAAAATGTGAACAAGAAACGAGAGGCACTCTCTTCCGGTCCACTTTAGTCACCGTATCTCACTCTTTAAAAGCGACCATTATTCAAATATTTTTTTCTTTTAAACGATAAACCCTAATAACTCGAAAAAAAAAGAAAAAAAAAAAATAGAACGTGAGAGCATGCATACGACCCCTCCCCCCAAAACAAGAAAATAATGTGGACGTAAGTGTCGCAAGTTCACAACAGCTCCAGTTTTCTGTTTAAAACTAAATCACAAATTTTTACTATGTAGTATTGTAAAAAGTAATCAAAGACAATGAAACTGTTTGATTTCCTAAAAGTCTAACAATAATTTGAATCGTAAATTGGGGAGTTGCCAGTGGCGGCGCGGTCAATCCGACAACAATGCATTTAGTAGATGTATAAAGTCATAAAAAAGGTAAAAAAATAAGGGTGCACAATGCACTTCCTTGAATAAATATTTTACATTGGTTCAAATGGACGAAATGCAACGTTGCCAGATCGCAGGCGCATTTGAAAAAAAAAGTACGCCAGACTATAATTATTATGAAAATCGCGCAATCTAATTTAAATTTGGTACTCCAAACTATATCGGTAACTTAAAACCTATATAATGGTGCCAATTATTAGGACCTATTATCAATTAATTGATTGGAGAATATAATTTATTGGTAAGTGCACTAATAAATTAGATTGCACAAATTTCACTAATAATTAGACTGACGTACTATTTTTTTTCCTGTTTCATTGTAAGTACAAAGGGGTGTCCCATAAGTACCTGGGCTGAGCCTCCCATTAAAAAACTAAGCTAGCCACAGAGCTGATCTTGGTTTCATTGGAGAGAGGGGGACAATTCAGTCAAATGAAACTGCGATCAACTTATTTGAACAATAATAGACCAAGCTACGGGATTTTGAAAACAGGATGTTTGACAACCACCTAGGTTTTTTTTTGTTTTTGTTTTTTTGTTTTTGTTTTTTGTTTTTTTATAATAAAAATGTATTTTTACAAAAATATACAAAGTTCAATTAATTCTCATTTCTCCTGTCTTTTAAGTTTCCAAGAAACTCTCTTTTTCTTTTTCAAAGTATCCACCTTCAAATTTGATTCACTTTTTCAGACAATCTTTCCATTTTTGTGGAATCGTACTCTTGAATTCTTCTGTGAGGATGGTTTTGAAGAATTTTTGGAATCAGGTCTTGATTGCGTTCTTTGATTCAAATCACTTGCCACGGAGAGTTTCCTTTAATTCTGGGAACAACCAGAAATTGCCTGATATCGAGTTCAATGTTTCCAAGTGGATTTAGTTGAAAAAAGAGCATCAGACAAGTTTTATGGGCTTATTTTAAGGGGAAAAAATGTACAAAAAACCGTAGGAGGCCGTTGTCATACACCTTATTTTCAAAATGCCATAACTTGGTCAATTTTTGTTCAAATAAGTTGATCTTGGTGTCAATCGATTGATTTTTTCTCCTTCTTTCCAGTGAAACTAGAATAAGCTCGGTGGCTAGCTTAACTTTCAAATGGGAGGCGCAGTCCGGGTTCATTTGGGACAGTCCGGGTTCATTTGGGACACCCCTTGTATGATCTCAGTATCTTCGAGATAAAGAACGTTAGATTTAAAACCGATGATCTGACCTGAGAGGTCAAAGGATAGCAAACAATCCAGAGTTTCATCTTCGAGGAGTTCCGTTTGCGAAAGAAAACGACGGCAATTCCAGTTCCAGCGAGTATAAAGTCATCAAGAATGTTCATAGTATTAATTTCTGGATCAGTAGTGCCTCTCACGCCTGTACACTGATGACGGAGTCGTAAAACTGTCTCTTGACGTTTAAATGCACGAGTCGCATTTGACGCGAACGATGTCGTAAATATTACTCCGAACAACCGAGCGCGAACACAGTGGAGCAAAGACCCAACTGGTGTTAAATTTGCCTACCCTCCACGGCACATCTCGTTCATTGCATGGCGAGTGGAGTTTAACGCTCGCTCCAGACGATTCACAAATCACTGCTCTTATGTACAATCAGAGACTCGGCTCACAGTTCAGAATTAGCACGGACTAATAAAGGCTGAAGGTGTACATGAAATTTCAAAATGATTCCATCATTGAAGAGATGTTGCCAAGTTGAAGGGCTTTGATTGCTAGTCTCCAATTCAGAAACTTTTCATGAGAACTTCTTGGCTTTCTTTGAACTTAAATCGTCCTCTAGATTCAATTTGAAATTATGAAATACACTTTGAGGTTTCTAAAGGAAATTTCAAGGGAATTTCCAAGTGAGCTTAGGACACACATTTATAGTTCTGAGACGCTGAAGAAACGCACAGTTGTGGGCTTAAGCCAAATTTCAAGGAGGAATTTCGTAACTAAGGTAGCTCCTTAGCTACTTCAGTATTGTTTGTTTACGTGATCAGCCAAAACGAGCATTATGAGTTAGCCGCGAATTACTGTCCGAGAGGGGAAAAAATTACGGCTGAATCGTGGTCAGCGGTGAAATCAAAAAGTTATTTAATGTTCGTTGCTCTAGAATTAACATACGCTCGTATCGTTTTTGGGCATTATTTCAAATTAAAACCAACGATAAAAATTGTTGAAGCAAAAGTTTGCTGCAACATACTCTTTGAGAGTTATTCAAAGCGGAAAACGTCTATCGTCTAACTAACCAACATTCATGAAGGGTTTTCATATACAACACTTCGATTGGTAGATCAATAAAATTTTGACACATATTGCTATGAACGATCAACCGAGTACAGTTGTTCAGTATAGGAAAAAGGAGGAGGTCAGGAAGAGAGGGGCTTCAAAAAAGTCTAGTACCCGATCGTTATGCATAGGCTGGCGTCCGGTTTTGGTTACAAACAATGCGTCGATGCGTCAGTGAATCAATTTAAATTCCTATTTAGGGCACATCAAAATGAAATATTGGATGCTAACAGAAAAAGAAATGCAATGACGACTATACGCATTAAAAAATACTTTTTGGACGAATTTTAGACCAGAATTCTACTTATAACTTTCAGTAGAGTTACTAAGTTATAAAATTAACAGCTGGTAATTCCTAGAGAAATGAAGTAGCCAATGAAAGAGATCTCAGCCGATCAACCAGTGACTTAAAGTTGAATGCTGCCCTTGATAAAACTGATGAACTGTATAATTTTACAGTGCGGCGTTTGAGACACAGCCAGTGAGCAACGAAAAATCACTTTACTGTAAGTTCCCAATCCTAACTTGCGGTAGACGAAGTCTTGACTAGCTGGGATGTCTTGCTTGAATTGATATCCCGTTGTATGTTCCTCATCTCCGTACCCTCTTACATGTTCAGACCTGCAGTTCGCTCTGAAAGATAGACACACGAGTTTTCTGACTGCTGGGGCTGCAGGTCTTTCCAATTCTAATTCTAATTCTAAATTTTAGACCAAAATTCATCAAGATAAATTCAATGAAACCACTTTCTCCAGATAATGCAAGCAAAATAAATTACTGCTTATAATTCTCAAAGTCACGAAAAATTGTTTATCTGATTGCAAGATTTGCTTAAATAACCCTGAAACCTCTTCAAATCACAAAAACAAACAAAAACGTGTGATATGCATCAACTTGAGGGAAAACTAACAATGCTATTGGCTACCCGACCCTACGAATCGATCGTCGTTTCTGTAATTTTTATTCTTTCTCAAAAAAGTTGTATAAAGTGAACATTGTGTTTTTATGAGACCCCGATTCTTTGGGCTTCGTATAATCCTTTTCACACTCAATGAATCTCACGATGTGTTACATTTTATATGTTGCTATTTAACACTTTTTATTTTCAAGTCCAGGTACTGCAGAAGAGATAAAGTGGCATATGAAGGGTTGATACTTTACAGGGGAAGAAGCGGGAGTTATGAAGTCGAGATATTTTTATCTCGAGTCAACTCTTATGCTTGAGTGGTAGTTTAAGCACCGTCAAGTCAAGTCTTGTCAGTGTTGCCAGATTATGAAAAAGCCGTACATTTTCCGATGATTCTTTGAGGGTTATAAACGACTGAGAGTCATAAATCCGGCAACACTGAGTGTCATTCACCCTTTTAGCCTCCTGTTTTACGTCAAACTCCACTGGGAGGCTTTTTTCATATCCGGTAAATATATAGGTATATGACAAATTACTAGGTGAGAGACTAAACTTTCGGGCATTAGCGGCTCTCGAACGATCGATTGTCGGCTTGCTCTCATCAGAAGCCATGCGAAAGTATCGATTCCGAAAAATAGGCCATTCCAGCCAAAATGGGTCTTGATCGAAACTAAAGTGGAACGCGGCGTGAATTGCCCGCGAGAAAGTCCATTTTCTCGTGAACCGCGATAGTTCGAGATAAAACAAAAATTGGCGTGTCTGCAGAGCTCTGATGAGTAAAAAGAATTAGGTATTTTTAACATGTTTGGTCCATCACTTTTACTTTTCAAGCTCACTTACTACATGAAAATACTTTTTGGATGCTCTTCGAAAGACATTCGAACTCTGTCTATTAGTGACAATATTATTGGTCTGGAATTGTAAGACTTGACTGCGTTGTTATGGTAACTATTGTTAAATGGGTCTGTTGCAAACTTTTGCTACAGCGCTATAGAGTGTTCAATCTCACGTACAATCGCGTGAAAAGTCTATTGGTGGCATCAGAAAGTCATAAAATGCGATAATAAACTCACAAGAGACGTTTAACGAAATCCAAGATGGCGGTAAAATATCGAGCAACCTGTATGCATTCACCACGAACATCCAATGATAGCCAACCTTACAATATCGATCACACCCAATCACAACGTAAATAAACACATAACCTCTGAAGCTGTGAAGTTGTCAACGTTGGCAATCCTTGGATGTTAAAAGTGCATGCATACAGATTGCTCGATATTTTACCGCCATCTTGGATTTCATTAAACGTCTCTTGTGAGTTTATTATTGCATTTTATGACTTTCTGATGCCACCAATGGACTTTTTGGGCGATTTTACGTACGATGAAACAATCTTTATCGTTGTAGCAAAAGTTTGCAACAGACCCATTGTCCGTTTATAACGGCTACCTGTAAGTACTAAGTAGCCTTTAAAAAGCTATAGCTACGCGGGAAACTTAACGCTGGTTACCATAGCAACGGCCAAATCTTTCAATGCTCGACCAATAGTGTCACCGCATCTTAACGCTTTAACGAATGGAATTATGATGAAGAATGGATAAAGAATTGAATTTCAATAAAGAATTCATGACACAAGATGTTGAAAAGATTAAAAATATGAAGATATTATGTACTAAAGTCCCTGTATATCAAAGAGTCTCGCCATACGGGGTATAGATTCTGATTGGCTGCTAGATTTTAGGCTTTCACGGAGCTCAAGGAGGCGTTCTGTGTTATTCTCCATAAGAGAACCGTTGAAACACCCCTACGAGGAGACGTACACGCCTTCTCGGTGAACCGAACCAATCAGAGTGGACGCCTCCTTCGATTTCTTCTTCACGTGTCGAGACTCTTTCATACACAGGGACTCTAGTATGTACGAACAAAATAATTTTCAGACTCACAGTATTTTCGTCAGCAATGCACATTATTGTTTCAGACCCAAACAAAGGCGCTCTCAAGAAACTGAGGCCAAAAAGCAGAAGGAATACTCACCATTCTCTTCAAGCGTATGCCACAGTTGCACTATCATTGATTTTTAGTTAAGCGCACCTCATGTTTTATCTACACAAAGACTACAGTCTTCGAATACTATAGTGACAATTGACTCCTGACCCAGGTAAAGATCATCCGTGATTCTCAAAGTCACTGTGATAAATAATACAGGTTGCCTACACTTGAGCAAAAATTCAATGATATGATTGGCATTATTTCATTGGTTAACTGTAAAAGTATCCTGGAAAACGCCTTAGTTTTGAGTAGAAATATGAAAATAGAAGTGCCATGATCACTCACCTGAAACAAAAGAAAATCACTGTAATTAAAAAACGGCTCAATTTATTTCATGGGATAATTTTTCATAGATTTTTTTTCTGATATGATTTTCAACCTGTTTTTTCTTCGTCACAATATAAAAAGAAAAATAAAATATTCCTATTTCCCATTGAAACTACACGAAAAAAATAAAATTACTAAAAGAGCAATTAAATTTGTGTAAACTTAGTAAAATAAAGCAAATGCTAATTTTATTAGAAGATTCTTAGCGAAACCTACGAAACTTATGGCTATTTTTACGATTCGCATGGAAAATTTTGCTTAAGTTTTAGTCATTTTTCCACTTGGATTGTAAATTTTTCAATTTAAATTGTAAATTTCACAATCCAAAACATTGGGACTTGGGCTTTTTACAAGGCTGTCACGGAATAGCGGCTATACTCATTGGAAACATCACAATGTTTTGAATTGTAAAATTTACGATACAATTGGTAAAATTTACAAGCCACATCTTAAAATTAATCAAACTAATGCAAGATGAGCATAAGCATAATGTACAATCCCATAACGTAATATTAGCTACACGTCTGGTACATACATTTGACCAATAATGACTGTTCAAATTAGCGTTTGCTTAATTTTACTGATTTTACAAATTTATTTTTTTCCATGGCGTCACTTAAAAAAATTTAAAACCTGCAAAATTGCAGACATAAATTAGTTCCCGGGTAGGTATAGCTACAGGATTTAAGTCTTTCATTTTTAAACGTCAGACCTATAGACCCAAATAGAGTACAGTAGGTAGGTACAAACGGTCCTCGATGATTAGATTAAGTCGGCTGCAATGATGCGGAGAAAATCAAGTTATATTTTTACATTATTATTAGCCATTAGGGAGCGATCAATTCATTCGTTCGAATTTAGATATACTCAATTGCAAAACACTGATGAGTACATCGACAACTTATATGGGAAATGGGTGTGTTTAGCGGGTGGGTCGGGGGTGTGCAAATTAGCAAAACTTGCAACAATTTATTATTTTGTTTCGCCGGATTTGCACCATCGCGTCGCGCCGTCGCGTCGTCGCGACAAGCAAAGCGACCGTCATTTGGTTCATCCCCTATTCCTTCTACCCCCTCTCTTTCCGTTCCTTTCATTTGGGAAATAAATAGTTGATAGGTTTTGAATGCGGGTCCCGGTCCATATTCCGTCGTACGAAAGCACGATATGGAAGAATGTTAAACTATCATTACATGCAATTTCCTGCACACTAAGCTATACGTACTAAAAGTAACCGAGTCGCTTGGGAAACACATTATAACATACAGCTCCCCCCCCCCCAAAGCCCCCATCGAAACTCCGAGAGGAAAAGGGAGTGCTTGATAAGGGGAGAGGCGAGAGTAGACGAGCGGGGAAACTAATTATTCACTTCGCAACACATCACACATCGCTCACGTTTTGTTTATGTTCATATCATTTGAGAAGGAAAACACTGTCACCGATCCGACGGCGACACTGCGGTATCGACGAACTCCCCCCCCCCCCCACCCCCCGCCTTTCAGCATCCGCCACCTATCCCTCTCATTCCCGGAATGTTACGGAGCCCACCATGTAATCTGACAGGGTTTGCTGGCTGCTTAGAGAAAAAAAATTACAAAGTGAAAAAATAAACGAGCCACATTTTGTCAGTTGGTAAAGTATTGAGACTGGAGATGGAGAGTGTGCATTTGGTCAAAGGAGCAAGTGCGCATTTTGGAAAAAATAATCTTTCTTCGCTCAAAATTCCGAGAAAAATTTCCATTCACCGCGGTGACAAGAATTCTGTTTAGTACCTCCCTAAACAGAATTTCAATATGAATGTAATAAAAATATCAATGAATGTAACCAAAATTCCTATATAAATGGAACTGGAGTTCCTGTAAATTTAACCTGTATTCCGATAAGGTAAGTACACAGGAAAAAATGTGAATTTTGAAATTGCGCACAAATGCTATGAGCTGAGAATACGCTTCAGACCACAAAAATTGCATTTAATGCAATGTAAATTTAGCGAAAATTATTGTTAATTTATCAGTATTATTTGCTTCATTAATAATTTAATTGATATACTAGCAACATTTTTGGCTAAATTTAGCAATATTTCGAGCAAAAGTAGCATTTTATGAATTGCGATTGTTGCAAAATAAAGTTGATTCCTGAATTTTAGCATGATCACATTGCAGAATATTTGTGTGTTGACCAGAATTCTCGCTACAGTTTAAGCATAGATTTTTTGGCGTCACTGTATCTTGGAGGGCGCCTATACGATCTAGTTTTATTTGCCCTTACTTGACAAACATGCGCTAAGAGAATGATTCCTTCCTCGCTAGATCTAAAATACGAAGACAGCTCTGGTACTATATGTTGTATGGATGCACTTTTGGAGGAAAATTAGCTACCTCAAGGTCAAGAGAAAACAAGCGAGAAATTTTTGGCAATGGTTAAAGCACCAACCACAACCCGCGGCCGGTGAGAGAGATCAGAGTCTTTGAAATCATGCCATTGACTCTTTATAGCTGTCACTTTTACTGAAATTTTGTTCGAGCAGAAATGAGATCATGGGCGTCATTTAGGGGGGGCTGGGGGGGGCAATTGCCCCCCCCAAGGATTTGAAGTCGGGCTCAAAAACTGGCACGAAGTATATTGATGAGCAAAGAAAAAAAAGTCATCCGATTTTTGCCCCCAAAAGACGGCTTTTTGGCTCTAAAATTATGTTGATGAGCAAAAAAAAAAAAAAAAAAAAAAGGTTATTCGATTTTTTAGCCCCCTCCGAGCCGAAAATTATAATGATGAGCAAAAAAAAAAAAAAAAAAAGGTCATAAGATATTTTGCCCCCCCCAAGCCGAACTTGAAATGACGTTCCTGAATGAGATTGTTGCAAAATTTTACAAAAAAAAAAAATTGCAACAGCCCAAATTACTCCCAGTATAGATATAAATATCACAAAGAGACTGAGTGCCTTAAAAACAGGAATACCGCTATTTATTAAAAAAAAAATATTTTCAACGTATTCAACATGATTTCACCGGCTTGGCCGGCCGGACAGTGTAGTTGAGCTTGCATTTTTGCGAACTAGGATTTGAAGAATACTGCTTTTTTGCTTTGTTCCTGAGTTTCCGACAGAGAATATTGTTGATTCAACGGTATTTATTTTGACGGCTAGATTTACTGGCAGTCTTCCTAAGATGAAATCACTATCAATTCCGCCGGCTTTACAAATATCTTTAGATCTCGAAATTGCAAGAATTTTACTTGATTTTGAAAGTAGTTTTCTCTGCGTATGAGGTCAAAAATGTTGAGAGGTTTGAGTGATTCATGCTTAGTTTCATGCCAAACTGCGAGGGCATTGAAAAGCTTCGAAATCCGCACATTCACTCGAGAAAAGCTTTTAAAAAGAGGAGTTGCCATTTGGCAACATTGGAGTCCTTTTAATAACGTGAAAACGAATCGATGTATTGGGCGTTTGGTGAACACCTTCGAATGCAACATTTTACAAGGGTTTTAAATAGACAAAATACAACGTTGCCAAATCACACGCTACAACACTGTTTGTAATAATAGTTTTGAACAAGTCGTTATAAATGTATGCATAGGTCCTGCGTCGCACTACGTGGTATTTGACCAAAAAAGCTGGCAAAAACTAAAAAAAAAAAAGTCACTATTGGGAAAAAGTGTTGTGATATTCGGAATCTACATAGATTTTTGCATTAGAAACTTGTATTTAGCGGGTCTAAACTAGATTAATTCACCTAGAATCCACCAGGGGAAAAATCAGTTTTACCACCATTAAATTTAGCCTCAGCACGAGACTATAATCAAAGTAAAAAAAAAGTGTTTCAAATAAAGTCAGAACAAAATTTGTGTACATGGATCGTCTTCCTGAAGGTATTTACGATCAGTTTATGCCTGTTTTATCCAATTTTAATTTGAATTTGATATTTTTTTGCTGTTTCAAAGTTTTTAGCTAAAAACGTAAATTTTCCGATTTTCAAGAGAACTTAAGTTCAATTATCCTGCCAAATCCCGCGGGTATATATATGAGAAATGGTAGTCTTTAGTGCGCACTAATAGGCCTTGAAGTCAGAAGTTGCGGAAGTTGCGGCTTTTCCGGGAAAATTAGTTCGAATTTTGCGTTTTTGCACGAAATTCTCGTTTTTACGTGTTGTAAGGGCTACATCGTTACAAGAGTGAAATTTGGCAACACCGTCCAAATGACTTGAAACTCAGTATTCAAGAGTACTTTTTAACGCTGAATTCATATTTTGCATCAGTTTTTCAAAATTCGAAAATCCAAGATGGCTGCCGACCGATTAGCCAAAAAATTTGTCGGCGACCATCTTGGATTTTCAAATTTTGAAAAACTGATGTGAAATTTGAATTCAGCGTTAAAAAGTACCCCCGAATACCAAATTTCAAGTTATTTGGACAGTAGAAACAGTTTATGCCAACTTTTTCGGTCAAATACCACATAGTGCGTCGGTGAATCGTCGTAACCAAGACTGTACAAAGAACAAGGAACTCTTTTCTTTCGTTTTACTCAAAACCATAAAAGGTTCATGTCAAGCGAGTGGTGTAAATTAATCGACGCAGAAATTGTGTAACTACTTCAACACGTCGAGGTCGCTCTATCTAATATATGTGAACCTTAGTTGCCACTCCATGCAACCTTAGTTGCATGGAGAAAGTGCCTCATTGAATATAGTAGGTACTATCCCGAAGTTTACTAGCTATCAAAACACAAGCTTTGGCAGTCGAGAATTCGAGAAAAGTGGCCCATTCTCGAGTAACCAAAGCAACATCTACGATCTGTTTGCATTCTTCACTGTCAAAACGTTTTTTGGTATCACTTGTACACCCTAGTAAAAGTCGATCCTATGCACTGGTGCAAAGATTCAGTGCACTGGTGCAAAGATTCAGTGCACTGGTGCAAGGATCCAGTGTTTTGCTCCAGTTTATAGGGAGTTCATGAAACATCTGATGAAAAACACAGGAAACTTATGAAGACGGTTACAACAGAACTAAACCCGCAAACCTCAATGCGTGTACTCGTCCGTCTGCAAAGACATCCTTTGCAGACAAAGGGACAAAAGGCGAGGGACGAAGAGAATGGTCCGAGTTGACGGAAGTTCTCCGTATTTTAATTATTATTTCGGTACACCTTCCACAGCTCGTTCGTTGACCGGCCCTTCTTATGCTTCGGCTTGAACGGGTTAATGGGAGAGAGGTTGCCAATTTAAGTGAAATCATACAATTTCTGAATTTAAGTGACCCTACAAACAATCGACTTTCTTGCTATACCTGGCAACTCTCCACCCATTGGGAATGTGTCTTCAATTGTTGCCGCTCTTTTCATCATATTTTTCATGAAATCCCTGTACACTGGAGCAAAACACTGGTTCCTTGCTCCAGTGCACTGGATCTTTGCACCAGTGCATAGGATCGACTATTACTAGGGAATGCATGTACATTGCACTTACTAAAAAAAAAAAAAAACCACCATCATGCACAATGTCAATTTTTTATGGATTTCCTTTATTGTAAAAGAGTGGATTTTGGTATTTTTATTGATATCTTGTGGATCATCTCAAATGATTATTCTTATTTTGTATCGCTATTAATCGATGGACTCGATCGATCAGCATATTTCATTTTTCAACATTTTTGACCTCAATGTCATTTCTAATCAGAGGCAATCCCCTTTTAAATATACAAGCACTTTAGACCATGGTGCACGAAAAAGCATCCAAAATTCAGGACTATGACATCATCAGGTCATCACGAAAACTATCGCAGGAAAAGTATGAACCAACGCGACCAACGCACCATTTTTTCGCGAGTGACATTGTTCAACGTGGTTGCTGAAAAATGTTTGTGTCCAATCATCAGCTCTAAAAATTAATATTTTCATTTTGAACCAAATTCAGTTGAACTAACGACAGTTTTTATCTTTATACGTTAAAAGAAAGAGGAAAATAAATCACTAGAGCAGAGATATGGCTTATAACGTCGATTGTCACTCATGGACTCGTTAAAAAGTAACTTTGGTTTTGAAGGTTTCGGTTATTCATTTATTTGTCACCATTTAAATGGTAAGCATCCGATGGCAAAGAATACTCCAATCCGCGCAAAGACTAGTTAATTTTTGCGTTGTTGATGATACGTGATGATACCTAGGATGCCCTTAGACTAAATTATTTGATGGATTAATTTTCGATTACTTATTAAGGTTTTGAAAAAGGTAATTGCCATTACAAAATCAAAGTGACGTTGTGAAATTATGAAAAAATTGTTTCAGTAGAGCAACATATATCGGCTATTGATTGCCGTTTGGGGGACTCTCCCTGGTAAATATAACGATTATAACTGTTCCAAAGAAACTATAGATTATAGTTGGCCAACTACACATTATAGTTTGCCGACTATGTTTATAGTCTTTTTTGAAACAGTCGTTTAGTCGTTATAGTCGTCATTTTTTACCTGGGCAGGTTTCAAACAAACTCAATTTCAATGTCATTTCCCCATGCGCATTTTTGAAAGGAAATGGCGGCTATTAATCCTTAGCGATTATGAATTCTATGTCCTGAAAAACCCTTCAGTTTTCCTGATCCCATGACCAAAACTGCCGGAATCAACACGATTTTATAAATTAAAATAAATTATGCATTTGAAGGTTAGAAAGCCCAAATCCCCACCCGTTCCACAACAATGACAGCAACATTTGGGTGATTCTAACCTCCAAATTGATAATCTAATCCGTCATATCTTGTTAGTTTCGGCTAGTCGTGAACTCCCACTTACTTATTGAAAGTTTTTTCGAGGACCAAGAATTCATAATTGCAAAAAGATCATTGATTTGTTGCTTAACTAAAGCCGACATTTTTGTTCATAAATGCGCTTTGGGGAAAATTTCATTGGATCATCAGTTTTTTGCTTTATGTGTTTTTTTTTTTTTTTTTTTTTATTGATTTTTGGAACCAAAGGTCCTTGGACGCCAAATTGGTAAGATATCCTTTTACTAAAACAGTATATCCGGTACAGTCGAACAATCACTCGATATTTCGCCAAGGTATATATGGAGAACAGGCATGGACAACACTCGACTCAGGGGGCGTGGCCACTTGGGAAAAAGCTACTTCGCCGCCATCTTGTCTCCTATTTACACCGTGTATTTTGCATTGTTGTTTGTGGTTAGGTTTGAAGGGGAAGTTTATCTGAAGCAATACTTTATTTATTTGAGCAATGCAATGTAATTTTTATCTTTAGACGTTAATGTTGTGACTATAGAATGGATTAACATAATCAATTACGAAATTCACTTTCCTTTTCAAGATGTGAAATCTAAATTTGAATCGCGCGGTCAGAAAAATGGCGGCGGAGTCGCTTTTTTCACAACCAATCAGAGCCAACCTCAGAGTGTTGTCCATACCTGTTCTCCATCTACCTTGATATTTCGCAAGGGTTTCAATGGGAAAATATTACCATTAATAGATCAGAAGACATGATAAGTGATCGATAATGAAACGCAAATCAATCGTGAAGGAGGCAATAGGTTAACCTACCATCGTAGTTCTCGACCAATGACAACGGTCCATCCCCTCCGACGCCGATCGCCTCGACAATCGGTCCTTCGTTTGACCGCACACCTCGGGAATTCTTGCTCCTGTTCCGGGATCACTTCCGCCCTTACAACTTCCGGTACGATCAATTCGTCTTGTACCTCATCCAAGCTTTCTATTTTATACAACGCCATGACTTATCACCATACACTATCGCACCGACACGACGACAGTGCAATTTGTTAACTTAGACAACCGCGTCGGAAAATCGGTTCGATTTCACTTTTTCAAACTCACACGCACTTCATAACCGCTCTAGTCACCCAACACAACACACACTACCGATTCCACCATCCAGAATGACATTAAAAGAAAAACACTCCTTCACAGGTGTCACAAAAACTGGCAGTCACATCTTGAACGATATTCCTAGTTCGCTTCGTCGAAAATAATTAGATGTATGATCACGAAAACGCACCAGACTCACTGAGGAGGTATGATGTTTACGTCACAGCGCGATATTTTTACGGACAAGTACGACTTGTAGGGCTACAAAATACATAACCATTATTTTATGAGCACTATTTTGATTGCCCGATGAAAGGAGGATGGTGCAGGAATGATGAAATTCAGGTCATTCAACTGCAGCTTATCCGTTCCGCAAATAATTTCTTAAATTAGTAAGTAATCAAGTTCACAGGTATTTCGAGCTTCGCTACTTATAATTCGTGTTGCTTAAAAAAAAAGAAAAATGAAATGGAAACTAAAAACAGGCGTTTTTCAACGTGGCTTTCATCTCTTGATTTTGATAGTAAAAATGGAATTCTAAGTCCAACTTTGCAAAAAAAAAACAAAAAACAAAAATGTAAAGAAGTGTCACAACCTCCCGCGAACAAATCTAGACTTTTTGACTGAAGCGCTTCGGCGCGAGCCCAAAGTTGAGTGTTGAAGTTGAATCGACAAATGCCGACAAATGGGTAACACGCATTTCAGGTGGATCCGGCGTTGGTGGCCACGCGGAATGCCGTAAAAGAAAAATGTAAATAAACCGCGAGGGGTTCCTGGTGGTGGCGTTTGTACAAAAGAAAAGAGGCTCAAACACACGGGTTTTGACACAGCGTTGACACAAACAGTTCTGTGACACTAGAGCGGAGCGGAGGAGCTGCTCTTCTCGCTACTTTGTGCTAAGCATCCATATGAAACGCTATCTTGAGCCAACGAAAAGTATTTTTAACTCTGCATTCGTATTATAATAAACTCGCGGTAAAAAAGAGGAAAAAATAAAATCCGTGTTTACAATTAAGAATTTACAAGGCGCACGACATGACACACGGCCGGCGCGGCGTCACTATACAAGCGGCATCGCGATAGTGACCGCGAGCATCGGCATTACTTGACACAAAATTCGCCATCATCCCCCACATCCCTTTTCAGCTCATTTTTTTTTTTTTCTTTTATCAAAAGACTCATACTGCCAGGGCTACAGTTTTGTGTATAATCAATGCTATTTTTCTATTCACCGACGATTCCACCGGTTGAAAAAAGATTACACAGTTCAGTTTTGTGTCTGACTGTAATGCACGCAAATACTGTGATCTAAAATCTTTCCTTAATCGATGGAAACTCCGTTGATTAATTAAAATATCCGCAAGTTTTTTTAAAGTCATCGACGACTCCGCCGGTTGAGAAAAGATTACAGATGCGAGTATTTTAGTTTATTACAGCCATGCACTGAACTGAACTGTGTAATCTTTTCTCAACCGGTGGAATCATCGGTGATTTGAAAAATAGCATTGGTTATACGCAAAACGGCAGCCCTGCATACTACACTGAAAAGAAAAATGAATAAATAAAAACAAAATAACCAGAAGCACGACGATTTGTGAACCTAGGTAATAAAGGATGGATGGATGGATGGATGGATGGTACTGATATCAGAATTCCAGAGCTACCGTTTCGCGTATAATTAATGACATTTTTCAATTCACTGATGATTCCAATGGTTCAGAAAAGATTACACAGTTCACTTCAGTGTATGACTATACGGCGCGAAAATACTCTGATCTGTAATCTCAACTTCTCAATCAGTGCAATCGCCGTTAAATTATTAAAATATCCATAAGTTTTTTTTTTTTTTTTTTTTTTTTTTTTTTTTTTTTTATAGTCATCAACGACTCCATCGGTTGAGAAAATATTCCAGATATGCGAGTCCTTTCGTGCCTTACAGTTATACACTAGACTGATTCAGTGTAATCTTTTCTCAACCGGCGCGGCGGAGTCATCGGTGAATTGCAAAATGCTATTAAGTATACAAAATACGCCAGCTCTGCAGAGTTCTAGCATTTGTACTATGGTTCTTGAAAATGTTCAGAAAATTCTGGTACTGTGCGACCATATTCTGAGAGTAACACCAGAATTTTCTAGTAAAAAGTACTGGACTCGCCATGGTTCACATATCGTTGTGAGTCTGGTAGTTCTACTAGTGTTTAAGAAATAGTATGTTTTTTTCCAGTGTACGAAGATGATGTCACAAGTAGTGAAGTATAAGCGTCGGTTAGCGATGTTTCGACGGTTGTTGACAATCGATCAATCGAGTGTATACTCCCTGTACTATTCATCAGTTTTTTAGTTGAGGGAGACTCCCTCGACTAAAAAACTGATGAATAGCACTACGATCGATTGTATAAAATTGCAATACAATTGACTTATGACCAGAGGCGGACTGGCCCCCAAATTCGGACCGGGAAACCAACTTTGGACCGGCCCATATGGGGGGTGTGGGGGGGGGGGTCTGCCCCCCGAGAAAATGTTGGTATTTTCACAGTCAAAAACAACAATCTGAAGCATGTTTGGGCCATCAATTTCATTATTATATGATCGCTGACTCTCTGCATTTTTGCAGGGTAGAGACTGTAATTTTATCTTAGTGACGATAAAAAACCTAACCTAATCTAACCTAAGGAAGGTTTGGGGGGGGGGGGGGTTTGCCCCCCCCCTAGAAAGTTTTAGTATTTTCACAGTCAAAAACAACAATCTGAAGCATGTTTGGGTCATCAATGTCATTATTATATGATCGCTGACTCTGCGTTTTTGCAGGGTAGAGACTACCATTTTATGTTAGTGACGATAGAAAACCGAACCTAACCTAACCTAGGGGGGGTGGGGGGGGGTCTGCCCCCGAGAAAATTTTGGTGTTTTCACAGTCAGAAACAACAATCTGAAGCATGCTTGGGTCATCAATTTCAGTATTATATGATCGCTATCCCTGGTAAAAATAACGACTATACGACTATTCCAAAAACGACTATAAACATAGTTGGCCAACTATAATCCATAGTTGGCCAACTATGTTTATAGTCGTTTTTGGAACGGTTATAGTCGTCATTTTTACCAGGGTATGACTCTGCTTTTTTGCAGGGTAGAGACTGCTATTTTATCTTAGTGACAATAGAAAACAACCTAACCTAGGGGGGGTTTGGGGGGGTTTGCCCCCTCGAGAAAATTTTGGTATTTTCACAATCAAAAGCAACAATCTGAAGCACGTTTGGGTCATCAATTTCATTATTATATGATCGCTGACTCTCTGCGTTTTTGCAGAGTAGAGACTGCCATTTTATCTTAGTGACAATAGAAAAGCCCCCATTATAATTTTTTGTTTTTTTTTGTTTATTTTTTTGGTTTTTTTTTGTTTGTTTGTTTTTGTTTGTTTGTTTGTTTGTTTGTTTGTTTTTTTGTTTTGTCTTGTTTTAGGTGTGATTTCAGCATGAAGAATTTTCGACTTGATGACGGTATGAGCCACGCCTTCGTGCACCGGCATCGTCATCAAGCCGAGGAAACAAACGTGCATCGAAATACCTCCTTAAATATAAAAAATAGGGGGGAAAAAAAGAAAAGCCCTTTTCAGGGCTACCTAAACATTCTGAAATATTTCCTCTCTCCTTTCGTTCCAGCCCTAATGAAGCGAATGATCGGCCCGGCCCGGTCAGATCCACATGAAACGAATGAATGGCCCGCCCCGGCCCGACCCGACCCGAATTTATCGAATGACAGGCCTGGCCCGGCCCGGCTCGTCCAAAACGTATTGAGTAACCGGCCCGGCCCGGCCCTGACGTATCGAATGATCGGCCCAGCCCGGCCCTAAAAAATCGAATGAATGGTCGGCCCGGTCCGGCCCTATTCGAATGATCGGCCCGGCCCGGCCCTAAAAAATCGAATGACTGGCCCGCAGCCCAAATTTACCAAGTACAAATACATGCCCGGCCTCTCTTTTATCTTTGTCTCTGGTTTTTTCCTTCTATTTTCTTCCTCTCTCTCTTCTTTTTTCCTTTTTTTCTTCCTTTCTTCCTTTTTTTCTTCCTTTCTTTCTTCCTTTTTTTTCTCTTTTTTCTTATTTTTTTCCCCCTCACGATCCAACCGGCCCTAAAGGGCCGCGGCCCACCGGGAAATTTCCCGGTGTCCCGGTGGGCCAGTCCGCCTCTGCTTATGACGATCGATTACAAGATCGATAGACTGCTTAAGTAGAGCGCTATATTGTATCGATTGCCGTGCGAGCCTGCGAGGGCCTCTGGTCCCAAACAAACTCTGGCGCAATGTAGTTTCTCCGGGCATAAGCGGATTTTTGAACGGATACTTTGAGTATCAAATCAAGAAATTAATGCGACCGTTTTGCAATTATGAATTTTACGTCATCAAAAATGCTTAATTATGCCTGGTTCCTTGACTAAAACTGCCGTAATCAATAAGATATTACAGATGAAACATTCTATTTGGAGGTTAGAATCGCCCAAAATCCCGCAAATTCCACAACTACACCAAAAACACGGAAAAAAACTACGGTGAAAATAACCATACGGATACCTGATTTTAGCACCTGCTAGATGTTATGGTAATGTTAACCAGAAGTATACTATGTTTTGACTAGGTACTAGGTGATGTTACCTGATTGCATGTCGAATTTACTCAAAGTATCGGTAAATGTACCATACTTCTGGTCAAGTTTACCGTAACATCTAGCAGGTGCCAAAATCAGGTATCCGTATGGTTATTTTCACCAATCTTTTTTTTTCCGTGAATAACATTTGGGTGATTCCAACCTCCAAATGCATCGTTTCATCTGTAATATCCAGTTGATTTTGCCAGTTTTAGCAGTGGAGCCAGGCATAACTAAGCATTTTCGAAGCCGTAGAATTCATAATCGCAACAAGGTCGCATACATTTTTGGATTTAGTGGCCTAAGTGTCCGTTCAAAAATGCGCTTATGGGAAAAATACATTGAATAAGAGTTGGTTTGGAGCCAGAAGGCCTCGAACGATAATTGATTCGATACATCGCTCTACTAAATCAGTCTATTAATGGTGATCGATTAATGGTAATCGATTTATCTAAAGAAATTTCAAATTCTGCATTTATGAGAAATATGAAACGGATCTATGAGTCACGATTAATGCATCTATGGAGTATCTGATGTAGCGAGGAAGCGTTCATATAATATGATACTCAATGCTGGTTCGCACGAAAAGGCTAGGGATTCGGGGCAAAATTCCCATTAAAAGCAAAAACACAGAAAGTTACAGGAAAGTATAAGAAAATAAAATGAATGGAAAAGGAAAGAGGGCATTTACAAATGAGGGAGGGGGGGATTGTGGAATGGCACACAGTTTATCTTTATCACAATTATTCTTAGAAAATGGACCGAGCTTTTTATAAGGTGGATTCTCAGCGTTTCGTTCCATATTCCGACATCGGTTCGATATGTGATTAAAATTGAGGAAAAAGTAGTGAATACTCAATGAAACGAATCTGTGAGACGGGAAGAAGGTTTCAGCTTTAAGTCTTTAAGAGAAAATTCATACAGACTCATTCCAAAAAAAGAAGTTTCGGCTGAATATTCATCACGATGCGATATCAGCAATCGATCCGCGATGAATTCGAATTCGATCACTACTCTCATGTTTCTGAATTATTTTGTATGACTTTTCATATAAAGCTGCCTTGAAAGCTGTTGGTCTCCCGGTGGGCTCGACTTTTTAAAAATCAGTGACTATTCTGTCAATTAATTAAAAAAAAAAATGAAGCGGATTTGTTGATAATTTAATGATGCTTTCATCGATTGACAATAGACTATAGACTTGCAAGTATTTTACACTGTAAAAAAAAAGTAACACTGGAGTGACTTTTTGTGACTTGGAGTCATTTTTTTCGGATCCAAATGCACCCTAAATTGGAGTCGGTAACTCCTTTTTGGAATCATTCGAGGAATTATGATTCATTTTAGTTAAAATGGATTAAAAATTCACATTATTAACAGTTGCATTTACCCATACATTAGACATATTGATCTTTATCGAGTTAAATAATGTCTGAGAAGTGAATTGACTCCATGCTTAGTGAAAGGACTAAAAACTTAGAATAGTTTGTTTTTTTTCCACTCCAAAATGACTGCACATGAAGAGTCAATCCATCTACAAAAGAGACTGAAAGGAGCTAAACTTGTCGTTAAATCAGCGAGGCTTTGATTCAATTTAATCTTGCGCTCTGGTAAATGAACTCACGTTGGGTTAATTTTTATATCACACTGAAACGGAGTCAAAACACACTCACAAGAATTACTTCACTTGAAAAAGAAGTTTAAGGAACTGAACTTAGAGTTGAAGCAGCAAAAGACTTAGATTCAGTTAAATCTGATGCTCGAGTGAATGAACTCTTGACATAGAGTCATTTTAAAGTTTCTGGAGTTCGTTTCTATACCGTCTACAAACTTAAATACCGTAATTTCGTCGCATTCTGTCAACTAATAGGTTAGTGTATCGGATAGGGTGTTAGGCTAGGAATAGGTAGGTTGGGCGTTCGAATCCCGGCGGTGGCAGTAAAAATTTGTAATCGATGTAGGCCGGACAATTGGTCAGTGGACCCCGTAATCACAAGACAATATTTTTGTTGGCTTTATCAATCCCTAATATTGTTCCTCTCCCCTCCCCTCCCGTTTTTACCCCTCTTCACACAACCACGCCCGCCCTTCCCTCCCCGCAGCACCCGCACCCAACCAATACCCTCCCAAGAACCTCCCTCACCATCCCTCCCTCCCCTCGCCTCACCACCGCAAGAGCCCCCCTTGCCCTCCCCAACCCTCCTCCCCCGCCACCTCCCTCCCCGCCGACTCCCCTCGCCACCCCCTCCCCTCCCACTCCCTCCCCTACCCCCACTCCCGGTTTATGGATAGTCCAATTTGGAATCAATCATTCGAGAACATGGATCACTGTAACTCTTAGCTAGCGTCAAATTACCCATTTTCGCATAAAATGATTCCAACGTTTCTTCTATTAATCAATCCAAACTTATGTCAATTAGAGTGAAACTAATCTAACGTGTGTTGCATGACTCGTCAAATCGAGTTCATATTTGAGTTCACTCTAACGCTGGTGTTAAATTTGGCCTAGTTCCCGTATTAAGTCCTTCTTGGAGTGAATTATTTTTAACAGTGTAGCACTAGAGTCATAAACTGAACTGAAAGGTAAAATTTGTGTCGATCAGTGGAATCACAGGGGTATTGAAAAAAAAAAAAAAAAAAAGCCATTGAAAATACACAAAGCGGCAGCTCTTAAAGGGGTTGCGCTAACTGCAACGGCGCACCATGCTTCGAAATCGAATAAAATTGGCAAAAAATCGGCAAGAAAAAGTAATGAAAAATCATTGTGTCCGACCTTTCAAGCCTAATTTAAAGTTTTCCAGAGACGTTTATACAGAGTGTTTAAAAAGTCCGTCTCCTCCTCTAACTTCACACAAAGAAAGCTGTAACCTTGTGGCCAGAAACGTCAGAAAACATTAACACGAATAAGATTTTCCCGAATGGAAAGTTAGAAATGGACTTGCCTCGAAACACTGTGCGCCAGTCTTGTAAAAAGTAATGGTTTGTGTGAGTGCAGCACATCGTTCCATTTCCCCGCGCACAATAGTCCCAAAACGCAGTACCCACACTTGATTCGCAGAGAATACATTTACTCACGGAACTTTTGCCTCAGTTGAGCCCCCTTTTGCAATTGAAGCGGGGGGGGGGTCGCAAGAACGTAAAATTTGGTGAGATTGTAGCCCTTGATAATAACTTTCATTTGACGTCAAGATCATCTCTCTACGACTTTCCTGGTTCGAGAACAAAATCGGGGGGCAAGGGTCTACTTTAAACTTTGACCCCCATAACTTTTGTTGTAGTAAGAGTTTTGGGGAGCGGTTTGCGTCAAAAGTTTTCATGTTTTAAGGAGAATTGAATGGTGTAATTATAAACCCCTTTCTATTTGAAAAGACGAAGTTGCCCCCCCCAAAAAACCCCCCAAGGGGGCCCTCCGGAAACTTTCATGGAGCTCATAAGATTCCTTGGAAAAAATTAGTTTAGACGTGTTTCAGCGATTTTTGACAAAATCAACCGATAAAAAGTTAGAGGGGGGGCGGACTTTTTGAACACTCTGTATAGGTGTTAAATTACTCGTTGAAAGTGTTCTCCATACTAAAAATGCCTCCCGGTAGGCCGGTAAGACGAAGTAGATTCCATGCTTGGTTAAACCATTTTTTCACAAATTTAAATATAAGTTATAATTTTCGTTGAATTTTTCTCTGAATTTTTCTTTTTTATTTTATCAGCTGCTCAAAATCCAAATATAATTGTGAAAAAGATTATATTACCAACAGAGAAATGTGTAATCTTTACAATGCAAGTGAGAAATAAAAGCTAGGTTATATAAGTTTTTCACAAATTTCAATAAATAGGTTATGTTATGATTTTCTTTGAATTATTCAATTTTCTTTTTTTTATCAGCTGTTCAACATTTAAATAAAAATGACCATGAGAAAAAGATTATAGTACAAAGATTGAACAATGTGTAATCTTTGTAACGATAATGAGGAATAAATCTGAATAAGAGCAGCTGATAAAACAAGAAAATAAATAAATAACGTACCTAAGCAACAGTGTACGTGTAAAACAAAGAAAGAGCAATTATACCAATAAACCATCCTTGTCTTTCACTTGTAAAATCCCATAAGAAACTAAATAGCTCGTAAAACACGTAAAACACAAGTAAAATTCAAGGCAAAGAGCATATGAACTAAAACCATCCACCACCACATATACTAAAATTTACAAATCAAAACAACCATTTCTTCATATAAAAACACTGCCAAAAAAACCGAAAAACACATCACTTTAACTCGCTTACAACGCAAAACACAAAAAAATGACTCGAGTAAAAAAGTTGCGTAACAAAACGGCCAACATAAATTTTCCCAAAAAAAAACGCTCAATACAAACACTCCTAAAAACAAACCTCAAAAACACATTTTACGACTCAAACACGGCCCATAGCGCGAAAACTAACAATCGGATTTACACCATCTTCGAACTCATCCAAGAAATAAACCCAACAAATAGTTGAGACAAATTTCAAGAACAAAAACCAAAAATTACGAACAGGATCGTGGGACATAAAAACGGTAAAACTGGCTGAAACATACATATAAAGATATATATATATGTATATATATATATATATATGTATATATATATATATGTATATATATATATATATAATATATATATATATATATATATATATATATATATATATATATATATATATATATATATATATATATATATATATATATATATATATATATATATATATATATATATATATATATATATATATATATATATATATATATATATATATATATATATATATATATATATATATATATATATATATATATATATATATATATATATATATATATATATATATATATATATATATATACAATTTTCAACGAGTGGTATTTTCTCACTCAGGGGACCATGAAACGTGCTCATTTGATAAAATTTCCCGAAAAATCCAACATCGCACCCTCCGCAATAAGTAGATTCATGGAATCTACTTAATAGATTCATGGAATCTACTTAAAAATTCGTCTTGCCAGATTATGAATTATAGATTGATGAGAAGTTTACCGTCTGTTTTTTGGCCACTTTATGATGATCTCAGACCACAGTGCGCAAGGCGGTTAAGTGTGACAATAAGGTCAGTGAACAAGAGAATCAAGTCGTTTCCAGACATAGAAGGTGGAGCTCTTTACAATGCCAATAACTCCCCCCACCAACTCATCATTCACCAAGTCGACTGTTGAGTGGTTGAGTCACACTATTCCCTATTCGGCTGCAACATTTTCCCGGAGTGAGAAGAAGGATATGAAAAATGAAATTATTGCACCATTTTCCAAATTGATTTTCTTCTAGGGGGCGTTCATTCGGCGTCCCCCTTTTGCGCGTGCGGAAAAGGGGTGTGAGAGCGCTCATGAAACAAGTCGTAATTCTCCTTAAGAGGGGGCCATAAAACAATTGGCGTGCTCATCCGAAGAAATTTGTATTTGACCGAAGCGTTGATTTCCCGGAAAGAGGCACCTTATAGATCTTAAATCCTTTATTTCCTCTTTCGGTGAATACCCCAGTTCGTCGGCCATCTAACGTATTATAGGGGTAAGTCGAATACAACGTTTTTATGTTTCCAATTTCATATTCATTTTTCAAACGCAATCAATTATTCAGTTACTTCCATTAATGGATTTCTGAGATTTTTTGACTCATGAGGAATAAAAGAAAGAATAGTCACATTAATTTGCACGTGCGTTTTCCTCAGAAAAATTAAATCATGAAAGATATTCTTGAAATGTTGGATTTGACTTGCATATATACTCAGTGGCATCCAGAAAAAATTGTGCGTTCAAACCCGCATATAAAATATCGATTTAAGAGTGTCCTGTGCACCCCAATAGTTTGACCTTTTTAACGGGTTTAAATGAATGCATTTAAAAGTTCTCACATTGCACGCGAGTCGCGTCTCCTCTAATTTAATGTCTCAATTGTTTATGGAGAGAATAGAGGGATGTCAATTCATTCCTTACAGTAAAGCAATAATAAGAGAGAAATTTCATGTGGTGGATTTGAGTTTATTATGAAACTAGCGAATGAAGAGAGATGACGATATGCAAAAAAAGTAAACGAAAATCAGACAAAATTCTGAGAATGAAAATGGGAACAGAAATAGACTCTAATGAGAACCCAGTTTGAAGTCATTCTGCATTCACAGAGCAAAAGTTGGCAAGGGGTCCTCGAGCGAATATTCAAATATTGAGATTATTAGATTAAATTAGATTACCGCACGGAAACTAACCACGAACATGTTCTCAACAAGTTCATGCCCTCAAATGAGAGACATATAACGACGTCGTTCGTCATCGAAGCTTTCAGACGTGCTAGCATAGAACCAAGTATATCTATCCAGCTTGGCGTATTTCGATACGGCGCTATCGATTTGCAGAATACATTGCAGCTTGTTGCAAAATCGGTAAACACTGCCCGAAGACAGCAAAAATGTGGTATTGTGTTTACATACTATTTGCACATAATATTTGAAATGTACGTTTGCATTCCAACGAACGGCCGCTATGGTCGACTCACCTGAGATCAAAACATGACCAATCAGTTTTTAATTCAGTTAGAAATAAATGTGTCAATTTTTGTTACCTACATATACTACATAGTTACGATTCTTTTGACCACCAGTGACCTGACGTGCAGACCGCCTTGAAATCTGCCCATTTCAACCCAACAAAAAGATTGATCATTCAAGTGTGAAAAGAGCAGTAGCGGCTCGTGCAATCTGGCAACAGAGCTATTTTGCCATTTAAATCTGTGCTAAAAGATCGATTCTAGGTGAGGCACAGCGCCTCACGAAATAATCGATCATTTTACATAGGTTTAGATGGAGGGAGTCCATTGTTGCCACATTGAACGAGCCGCCACTGGAGAAGAGCACCCTCAAAATTGACCTCAAATAAGAGTTTAAACGAACTACGAGTAATGGAGGCATCGCGAAAATGTGATTTAAAAAGGCTATAGTCCATTCAGTTTGATTAGGAGCTTTTCTTAAATGACGAAAATCGCTAAATGGCAACGCTGAAAAGCTCGGGTTGAGATATTCGAGTTGACTGTCTGGGGCTCCAATTGTGCTGAGTCCGTACCTTTTTTTGTAAACGGGGCAAGAGATCATCTTTTGTTTTCCGCCTGTTTCTCTCCAGTGCCACTTAAAATTGAATTTTCTTCAATTTGAGGAAATCGATTTTTTTTCAGGCAGATTCGTTCTCAGCGTGAAATTCTGTTAAGATTGTTACCCAAAAACATGCCGAGAGTTTGATTTCAACCCTACTTACGGAGGAAAAAGTGATTTATCAGTTTCACACTCTCCTCCGTAAGTTGGGTTGAAATCAAACTCTTCGCATGTTTTTGGGTGGCAACCTTAACAGAATTTCACGCTGAGAACGAATCTGCCTGAAAAAAAAATCACTTTCCTCAAATTGAAGAAAATTAAATTTTAAGTGGCACTTGAGAGAAACAGGCGGAAAACAAAGGAGACCCCCTTGCCCCGTTCACAAAAGAAGGTGCGAACCCAGCACAATTGGAGCCCGAGACAGTCAACTCGTACCTCAACCCGAGCATTTCAGCGTTGCCATTTAGCGATTTTCGTCATTTTAGAAAAGCGCCTAATCAAATGGAATGGACTATAATCATCAGCAATCATACAGACACTGCTTCAAGAGTAGGTTTTATGACTTCACCGCACTAAAGACTGCGTCAATATCGTGAATACTACTTTTTCGTGTGCTCCTAACTCCTATCTCCATGTTTGTTCGAGAACAATTAAATACATGATCCACCCATGAAACTCTCATTTTTATGACCCCGGTCGAACTTATGAAGACTGAATTTGGTCCAAGTTTCCCCTCCATCCCCCATCACAAACAAGAGAATAATCAACTTTCACTTTTATTGGTCAAGTTGCGTCCCTCAACCCTCCGATGATTCTTTCATCCCAAGTCCCACGAAGAGAAACTATTATTTTATGGCTCCATAAAACTTGTCGTGCTTTCATTCTCCATCTTAAGACAGCGCATCCATCAAGACTTTGATTTGAGATTTGGAGCTTTGACATCATAAATGTAGGTCATTTTTATCGCTCTTTTCTTGATAATAACGAGAATCTTGACGTGACAGGCCCTGATTCACCTTTGAGAATTAATCATAAAGCAGGGGTCAAATGTGAGATGGGGTCCTTATGGAGCGCGCCCTCTGATGGCAAACGAGATTCTAATAAAGTATAATTATGATTTCGAGAGAGTGGCAAAGATACACCAAAACCAGAAGAAGAAGCAAGAGTCAAAATGTTCCGTTATCTCACGGCCAGTTGGAGTGATTTCACACTTTAAAAAAGGAACAAATGGAAACAAGCGGAAAAGGTCCAAATTATGATCTAAAGTATGAGAAGCCACCCCTTTTTGTAGACTTATTTTTTGGGATTATCTTACGTAAGTTACTAACATCGTATGAATTTCAAAATTCAAAGAAATCAAAGGAACGTGTGGTTTTTACATCAGATTTGAAAAATATTAAAAGATAAGCCATCAGCAATGGTCTGAAGTTAGGGTGACCCCCCCCCCCCTCCTCATCCCATTAGTTATCAGAAGGTGTAAAATACCTTCGGCACACAAGGGTTAAACTCCCTCGCAGCGGAGGAGCACCGCGGTTACGGATCATTTTTTGATAAGCTTACTACTAAAATCACAGTCTATTGGCCATAAAATTGGCGCAAGTCAGATCGAATGGTGGGGGGAGGGGGGCGCAAAGAGATAGGGTAACGTGCGGGCGCGGTAGTCAAGAAAAGAGCGGGGAGGGGGCGAATTTTACGCGTTCATAATGTTTTCAGAGTCCACATCGCAGCCACGAAGCCAACTCTTGTCAGCGTTGCCAGATGTACGGCTTATAATTCCCATTAAAATATCGGCATAGGTAATTAATAATTCCTCTGGTTTAGAACGGCGAGGCGGGCTTAACTTTTTTGCGACGTTGCGAAATTTCTCTTCGTAGTTTATACGTTTTTGAAAGAGAGCGATGCGGGATGACGAGTAAACTATTGTATTAAATAGTTGTCAGTGGCGTAGCGTGCAATTTTGGCAGCGTTTCAGTTCGTTCATTTAAATCCATGAAAAATATTGAACTGTTGGGTGTTCGATCGACACCTTTGCATTCAACCTTTCACATGGGTCACAATTTTATTCACATAATTCAACGAACACAATGTAACGTTGCGAAATTGCAAGTTACGCCTCTATCTCATACAATATCGCAAAACTTTTACTCTGGGAATTTTTCCGACGTTATAAATACCCATTGGTTCTTGGTAAGAAAGAAAAGTTAAAATGTGGGAAGAGATTTTCGAACGTCACAATGGAATTAAGCTGAGATAGTTTGCAGGAGAAATTCCAAAGGGAGAGAGGGGGATTCAGGGGACAGCACAGAAAAAACATCAGCGGGGAAAATACACTTTGGTAAAGCTAACAAAATCTGTGGTGGAAAAATGACCCAGCAAATCTTTAGTTGAACCAGCCAAATCTTTGGGTCACCAATCTAAACCTCTTCAGATAGACGTACAAAACCTTTGGTTAGCTCTCCTAAATTCCTATCTATATTATTATATGTATATTATTATTGGGGCTTTCGCTGGAGCATTTTCAAACTAACCCTCTAATGGCCAGGTTATTTCAAAAGGACGACGCACTCTTCCGTTTATAAAGGGGAGGTAGTTAACTGTACGTACTCGGGGGAGTTGAAATTGCCTATACGATACATTGAAGGCGCCCGAAGACATCTTATCGTGTACATACTTTCATCAATAGTCGCGTTTATCCGGAATGAAGATTGAAACAATGTGAAGTAGACTAAAGTAGAAAAACGAGTACACTCGGGTTTGGCCCCTTAAAGGGCTGAAGGTTTTGTCAGCGATAACAAAGCGTTTTTCCTGTTTTTTCCCCCCAGTTTAAAAGTTTAATTTGTTTCCCATTTGTTGACACTTTTTGGTCATTCGTCCGCCAATGTCCCCCTTATTTTAGCATTTTATAGTGCCTCTATATCTCCTTCCACTGTATACGCCCTGGAGTAGGGCCCATTTGAAACTAACGAGCTCAGGAACACGGATTTTAACCAATATTACCAAATTTGGCGGGGGATTCTTAAAATTTCAAATCAAGTGAAATGGTGAAATGCGTATAATTCTAAGCAACAGAGCAGCTATGCTTTTAATTGGAAATCTGGCTACGCCGGTTTTCGCGCGGCTTGATTCGCGGGTGAACCTGAATGGTGTATACTCTACATGTACACATATGACTATGGGCGGGCATATAATCATAATGGCATTAACGCAGAAATTATCGCAGTGTGTGCGAGCATCGGTCTACACGCCAGCATACGTATATACTCTCCATTTTATCGGAACTGTTAAAGCTCGTGATTTTCTGCTCTCCTCTCACCACCCAGTGATCGTAACCCGCCCCCTTCTTTTCCTAGACTCTTTTCCATCACTACCAGACCCCCTCACGCCCTCCCCCTCCAGAGCATGCGACTATAAATACGCGTGCTGTGGCGTTGTGCAGAGATTGTATACCACGACACGACAAAACGCGACGCGGCAAAAAGCGCAGAGATACGACTTTTTGGAATTTACGCAAGACATTTTGTATTTCATAGTTACACGATTTACTCTAATGATCTCGATTTATTACAATATGCATTCCTTTATTTTTATTTTCTATATATTTATTTGTATATTAATTTATACATCTATCTATTTATTTATTTTGTTTTATAGGTACATGACCAGCCAGAGATACAGAATAAGTGTTCTTTGGTTCCACAGTTTTCACTTGTGATCGGATGTATACTCATTGTCAGACCCGTAGGTGTAGCACTGTGGTCTGATATCGTAAAAAAGTGGCAAAAAATTAGAAAGTTAATTTCTCATCGATACATTATTTAGAATATTTTTAAACCAATTTTAATCACAGAGTACACTTTTAGCAAGTAATTTAAACCTGTACGTGGCACTGGAAAGTTTTAACTTGAGCTTTAAAGGTAAAAAACGATGTTTTTTTATTACTTTCATATCATTGAATTTGGGCAAATTTTCTTCCATCTCTGATCACAGAGCGTATTGGGACCATGATTTTTCATTTTTCTTATTATTTCTATAGTTATTCTGTAGGTTATACATATAACCGTTATTCAAACCTTATTTAAACTTTTTTTTTCGACAAGGGCCGATGTGAGTCAAAAATGCGTGTCTGTATAATTCTTCTTATTTTAACCCCGCACATGATACAAGGACATAAAAATATCTTTCCGGCTTACCATGGTAAGGACTTCTGGTACACAATATACACAGGTCCAGTTGCGGAGAGGGGACATTCTCTCTCTCATTTTTTCATTGAAACTACGTTGCACAGTATTTTACATGCTCATTGCAACTTTATAATGAAGTCAGTTACAGGTTTGCAGAAATTTGCAAATTTAGCGAACATGATCGTGGGATAGGTGCAGCAGTGAAACATCTCGAACAAAGTCGAAATTTGAGTAGCCGTAGACTTGATCTCATAACTTCCTGGTAAGCGAACGAAAGTTCCGTACCATATAAATATAGGTCTTAAAACGGAGGGCATTGGCGAAACGTGCGGTTCAAAAAATGGATGGCTTGAAATTTATGGCATTGGCCCTCTGGCCACCGTCCCCTTTAATAACCAGCCAAGCTGGAACTTTCCAAAAACTTTGGTGGTAGTGGGGGGTTCCCCCTCTCGCCCTTTCGACGCACCACCAGCGTTAGAGGACATTGTGGAACATTTATTGCGACAAGTTGACGCGTTTGTCAAAGGAACTTCTTAATCAACACATCTATTAATTATCATTACTGCTGTCTGGGAATGGAATTATATTCTTCCACTGTGTGACGAAGCGGAGGCGCCTAATTCTAAGATTTCACAACTCACACCTGCTCGCCAAACCGGCATGCGCCGCACACGAAATCAAAACAGAGATTTCTTACGAACATTGAAAGTTTCAGATTTCTGCCTCAGAAAAGTTGCATCGAAAAAAATTTCAGTGTAATGTTACAAGCAGAATGCTTGCTGTGTGATGATAAACGATCATCCAAGGGTTCATACACTTTAATTTTCAAGTTTCCGTGAAAGCCTAAACTCAGTGACCAGTCAGAAATGGCAACCCTCGATGAAATGATGAAACTTTTCCATACACAGGTACTCAATTTCAATCTGACTAAGTTTAATCTGAAACATTTTGACTCTGGCATATTTTTAAAGTTATAACGAACGTCTGAATTTCTGCAAGTATGTAAAGATGTTCAAATTTTTGTTGTTTTGATTAGGCATGAAAGAGAGGAAGAATAATTTTAACCATAGATGGTTCTTATACTTTTTAGCAATTTCGACAGTTCACACTTGCCGTGCGAAGAATGCAAATAATACGCAAAACTTTCCGGTACCTACTCTTTACTGTCATGCGATTAATTACTTTTGATAATCATACAGTTGATATTCAAGACCAAATGGCTAAATAAGTATTTTAACCATTCAAATTGCCTCACAATAGGAACCATCAAAAGGTAAATTTGTGTTTCCTCTTTTTCCAGTGCAGCGCGTATTATTTTGGTAATGTTGCACTTCAAAAATTCGAATTCCGGGGTGTTCACTACTCTCACAAACGATAGTTCAACATTTTCTATGGGTTCAATTGATCAAAATGCAACGTTGCTGGATGAAACGTTTTGCCACATATTTTGACCCCAGTGTGCGGTGTACTGGCACGATGGTGTCTACGTTCACTGTATTCATACGTGGGAGGAGGCAATTTTAGTGCCGTGATCATTCACGCTTTGGTTACGGAATTTGAATGGAATTTGACATTAGATTCACGCGGCTGATCCGTCGCTCAAAGGGCAGAAATGACCGATTCGGCAGTATTAGAATGTTGAAATTGCCTCAATTCATCGTTTAAAAGCTTTTAAGACTAAATGTCAATCACTTGAATTACATCTAACAATTATGGTTGTACTGGTGGAAAATGCACACATCACATGTTAAAATAGGTTAGGGTTGTTACTGTTACCAGAATTATAGTGTTTGTACCATGATTCTTGAAATTTTGAAGAAATTCTGATACTTTGGCCATATTCTGATACTGATACTAGAATTTTCTGGTGAAAATACTAGACTCTCCAAGGTTCACATATCGTTGTGCTTCTGTTTCTACATAGTAATATTCTTAGAATTGAGGAATTTCTATTTCAGTGTGTAGAGAATCTAAAACCAGGACATCTTCAAAATGACAATGACGTCCTTGCTAACTTTTCGATATGCGAATGATTAGTTCATTTCACGCCTTGCATTGTAAAGTCATATTTTGTGTATATCTGTGAGTAAACGTCGTTATTTTTTAATGCGCCCATCATAATTTTCGCTGGATTTCAATAATTAACTATTCCATCACTTAATGCAAAAGTTAGCAAGAGCCCCTCTAAATAGGGTGATTTTAAATTCTTTATTTTTAACCTCCAAAATGAAAGAATAAGCCTACAGTGTGTCACCGCGCACGATACAGGCCGGGTCTTGCTCCTGCGAATCTCGTGCGTAGAATTTGTGTCATCCTCTTGACATAAAACTCAAAACATTAAAACCTTTATGCGTTATGAGAGTTTAAGATTGCTTAAAATGGCAATTTTTCATCGTCAATTAAATGAATCAAGTCGCTGTTATTTGTTTAGGTCTTTGGAGAATTTGTCCGTCCGTACACTCAGGCCCCTTCAGTAATTACACTGGGGGGGGGGGGGACCACTGCTAAAATCAACCAATTGCATTTAGTAAGTTGAAATTAATAATTTCAAAGCAGGGGCGTGTTAAATTAACCAATATTTATGGGTTCTTTGAAGTATCCAGAAATAAGTTATATCAACTAACCGTCTATCTTCTTATTTTTACTAATTGTAATGCTGTTTCAAGGAAATAATTAGTTGCATTAAGAATTCGAAAAAGTTCGATTTACTATTTAGTATGAAGCGCCGTTAAAGGTCGAGTTATGCAATTTACATGACACCAGTTACTAATTGAAATGTTTGAATCTAGCATTTCATTTATTTAAGATAAACAATTCAAACATTGGAGTCTACAAATATTGAGTTAAAAGCCTTTCACATAAAGCGGCGTGAAGGGTCGAGCCATGCAATTTGCACGACACCAGCTACTAATTAAAATGTTCGAATCCAGCATTTCATTTTTTAACCTACACAATTCAAATATGTGAGTCTACTAATAGTGAGTTAAATTTAGCCTTTCACATGAAGCACCTTAAAAGGTTGAGTTATGCAATTTGCATGACACCAGCTATTAATTGAAATGTTTGAATCCAGCATTTCATTTTTTAACCTTCACAGTTCAAATCAAATATGTGAGCCTACTACTTTTGAGTTAAATGCACCTTTCTGCATCACAGAGCGCCGTGTAAAATGTCGATTTGTGCATTTTACATACATACTGCCCATCGACGGAACTCTGGTTTAAATATCCTGCCGTTCCAACTCCTTAAAATTCTTGAATAGAGGATTATTCGTGCTTAACGGAATGGAAATTGCACATACCTCGTCAAAATGATGGCGCTTTTTAGCACGTCGGCCCCCGGGAGTACAGTCCTATACGCCTGTTTTTTGAACACCCTGTATAAACATATATGTTTCTATATTGTAATACTGGTCACTTGCTTGTTTTTTCTAGATTCTGCTGTCATTACAGCCAACGACCTTTGGTTTTTGGCAGCGATCCTGGCGTGCACAGTTGTTAAAAAGAAGTACAAACCTTCCAAACAAGAGCTAAAAAATGATTTCATCGTGCACGAAGAAAGTTTTGAAGATGTAAAAGAGAAATTTGCTCAGAGGGAAGAGCAACTAAAGAACGTTCAATTACAACCGCCAGCAGTGCCAGTATTTGCTGGAGAAATTTCTTCCGCACAACATTATGTGTACGTGAATAAGGTATTTCACCCTTGCCTCAGTCTTCTCAAAGCAGTTGAATTTGTCTTCAAAATCTACTCACTTTTACAGCAACCGTACCCTGAACACTGTTCGTTGTTGTGGAATTTTGTACAAAGGCACATTTATGATGTCGGGAGCAGCAATGAATATTGAATATCCTGCTGTAGAAACGATTGCCCGAGCCATATTGAAAACGAGCGTTGAATATAGTTTCTTTACTGTGTTTAATCTAGTTTCTTTGCTGCGTATGATCTAGTTTTTTTGTTATATACGAGCTAGTCTCTTTGTTCAGTTTATTATAGTTTTAGAAAACTAACACTAATTTTAAGTTGAGGCTCATCATTCATTTAATAATTTCATTGGTTTATTTTTTAATAATTTCATTCATTCAATTAGTTGAGGCTCATCATTCATTTAATAATTTCTTTAGTTCCTCAGTCTTCTCAAAGCAGTTGACTGTGTCTTCAAAATCTACACATTTTTACAGCAACCGTACCCTGAGGACTGCTCGACGCTCGTTGTTGTGGAATGTTGTGCAAAGGCACATTTATGATACTGTAGAAACGATTGCCCGAGCCATATCGAAAACGAGTATTTAATCTAGTTTCTTTACTGTGTTTAATCTAATTTCTTTGCTGCGTATAATCTAATTTCTTTGTTGGGTACGAGCTAGTCCCTTTGTTCATTTTATTATAGTTTTAGAAATCAATAACTAATTTTTAGTTGAGGCTCATCATTCATTTAATAATTTCTTTAGTTCCTCAGTCTTTTCAAAGCAGTTGACTTTGTCTTCAAAATTTACTCACTTTTACAGCAGCCGTACCCTGAAGACAGTTCTTTGTTGTGGAATTTTGTACAAAGGCACATTTATGATACTGTAGAAACGATTGCCCGAGCCATATCGAAAACGAGCGTTTAATAAAGTTTGTTCACTGTGTTTAATCTAGTTTCTTTGCTGCGTATAATCTAATTTCTCTGTTGGGTACGAGCGAGTCTCTTTGTTTAGTTTATTATAGTTTTAGAAAAGTAAAACTAATTTTTAGTTGAGACTCATCATTCATTTAATAATTTCTTTAGTTCCTCAGTCTTCTCAAAGCAGTTTACTTTATCTTCAAAATCTACACACTGTTACAGCAACCGTACCCTGAAGACAGTTGGTTGTTGTGGAATTTTGTACACAGGCACATTTATGATACTGTAGAAACGATTGCCCGAGCCATATTGAAAACGAGCATTTAATCTAGTTTCTTCAATGTGTTTAATCTAATTTCTTTGCTGCTTATTATCTAGTTTCTTTTTAATGTATGAGCTAGCCTCTTTGTTCAGTTTATTATAGTTTTAGAAAACTAAAACCGATTTTTAGATGAGGCTCATCATTCATTTAATAATTCGTATTTCGATGATGTGAGCAACGAACCAAGAAAATAACCGAATCTCAGAAAGCTGATCTCAGCTCCTCAGGTATCTTACATAAAAGAGGCTTGACCGAATTTTTATTTTTGTTTTTTTGTCCTCGAAACGTCCTTGCAGCTTTTTTGACTAACTCAATGGTCTTCTTACTCATTTCAAAGATAAGAAAAATGGTCATAAAATGTTACAATCTGATTATGTCACTTGCACAATACCATCGTGTCTGCAAACTTTTACCAGCAGGCCTTCTTTTGTTAAGCATTTTACAAAGAAACATCCCCAATAGGTTTCTTCCCCTGTGATCCCTGTGTTTCCTAATTCTGCTCTTGACTGCTCAGCTTCCTCCAGTACAAAAGCAAATTAAAAGAGTAGTAGCTGATGATTTGTTCGTGGAGACAGAATTGGTTCCTGCCATCACTGACCCAACCAAATCCATTAGTTTGTCTTCCATTAGAGATAGCATTGAGGAAAATATTATAAATTTTTGTGGCCACCTCAATAGTTTGCCCTCTGTCCCTGCTTTTCAAGTTATGATTTTAGTCGATCATATCACTAGTACTTTACAAGATATCAATCTCTTATTTCAGCATAAAAAGGAAAATTTATGTGAGGATCTGAGTCAAGTACAACCTCAGGATATTATCTTAAGTATGAATGAAAATATTCACTTAAGCATTGAATGCAGAGCAAAATTGAAAAGACACAGATTTCTGAGCACTGACCGTAAAACACACCAAGACGATTAAGAGTAAAGTTAAGCTGATTTAATCGACCTGGAACTGCATCAACCTTAACTCCCAGAGAAGGAACTGTCCAAGAATGTAAAACGTCAAAAGATCTAATTAATAAACGAATTTTTAACCCCAGTGGAATTACGAGAGAGTTGTCCACCTCCAGCAAATGGACCATCCCACCCGAAACCATATAAGAGTCAAACTCAAATAACTTTAAGGCACTATACTCGTTACTCCAGAACCAGAAAAATGCTTCAACACTCGACGTCAGAATAAATGAGCATTGACAACAAAAACTGCAGGTTCGAAGAACAAGAAGAGGAGAGAGGGAGAGAAAAAAAAGAAAAAAATTAAAATCAGGGTAGTTAAAATCTGCAGGTATTCAATTCGTGAAATCCGAAGGAACATAGAAGGGTACACAGCAGCGCTGACCAATTAGCGGGACAAATACCCTGAAATTTGAACTTTAGGAACGTAATAGGACGTCCATATCATAATTCCGTGTTTTTTATGAGAGAGGGAAATAGGTATCAAGAAGAACCTATAGGCCTCATCGGCAGTAAATTAATTGAATGACACCTACCCTACTTCCTAGTTTGCATCAGCGCTGCCAATTTGCTGTTGATCATGCGAAAGTTCCCTATATAGCGTCAAAGTCAAATAAGCTCGGATCAGCGCGAATCGAGCAATCTGGAAACGTTCTCTTCTGCCCTTTGAATTGGACCGTTTGCATGGGTTTAAATTAACAAGAGGCAACATTGCCAAATTGAACGCTTCGAAAATGGATCCAGTTTGTCGGAAAGAATGCAACACCTGTTTGCGTATTTTCTCGACATCAAACATGCACATTACATATACGCATAACTCTCCACGGGATGTAGATTAAGAGATTTTGGCGAACTAGATAAAAGATATTGTTGCTTGCTGACAATGCGGTACATCCAATGACAGCATCAAAATGCGTTGAATAATTCCGTGCTGCCAACGTTGGCGGGAAATTTATAGAAAAAATGCATTGAGTTAAATGGTAAATTGCGTGTACTTAAACGCAAAAAATCCTTAGTTGAATTATTAAATAGGGCGTACCATCTTCGTATTGGGTGAAGTGTAAGGAAAAAAGCTTTCTATTATGACCGTATAATAATTATGCCTCAACAGCGACGATATTTTTGGAAGATGGCTCATAGGAAACGGGCCTACTCCGTTGCGCCATTTCAAAATTCTGTTCAAAATCAAAATGAACTCTTTAACTCCACCACTTCCATGTATTGAACTTTGTTTCTGGAGCCGTCGATGTTGATTTTTGGCTTTCCAAAAAAGTCAACTCAAGGAGAAACTCATCTCAACACAGCATCATTATCTTCCGTGAGTCCCATGCATGACCCAAACCAAGTCAGTTTTAGATAATTATTCGTACTCCACGGTACATGTTTTTGCCTATACCAACAAGTGAAGGCACTTTAAGCGGCTCAGAAAATTGGTTTCTCCGGAACGAATGAATTCTGTTATAGCTTCTCGAGAAGAGAACGTGGATTTAATTATTACGTCCCAATAAATTGAAGAAGAAAAAAAAGCAACAAATAGAACCAACATATTGAGCAAATATATTTACTCCACTCTGAAAAAAATTAGTAGTTATTCTAACATTGTAGATGTTATAAAAATAAGCGAAAACTCATGAATGCTGATTTAACCCCATTTGATGTTAAGTTTACGTCCAAGGATGTTATGATTATGATTACAATCCTAGGGTGTTAAAGTAACAGCAAGAGTGTTGAGTCAAAATTCGAGAGTTGTCACGCATTTTTTTAGCATCCATGAAGTTAAATTAGTATCTTCATTTTTGTCGGTGCAGAGTTTCCATTTCGCTACACAGATAATGTCCACTTGATCTGAAACACCCTGTATAAATCAGACACTTCCGCGTCTCAGGAACGCACGGAAAAGATGGTGCCGAGCACAGAGCACACGCCTTTGAATTTTTCATATGGCTATCGCACAAGCATAAATTTCTATAACCACGGGTGTAAGGAGATATTCATTCTCAATTCAAGAACCGTTAAAAACTTGAAAAAGCTTTCTCACAAAAGCCTTTGGTTCTATAAGCCTCGTGAGTCGTGTGTAGGCAAGGTTAAACATACTTTTCTTAGAGTTTGTTAAAGATTCTCCTCGAACACCGGGTAAATTAACATCAGCCTCGTCAAGTCATCAACTTAAAGAAAATTTTCGAGAGCTACCATGAAACCGACCTTAATAGAGCGCTCGCACAGAGACTTCCGCAAATTGAATTTGTTAGGCAGAGTGCACTCTCCATTCTCAAATATTTAAACTTCCTTTGTTAAGGTAAATTGAACACTTCAATGGGAAAAGCCCGAGTCAACTATCGGTCTTCCTTCCGTCAAACACGAAGTTCAAAACATTGTGTTCAAAAAAGCCTTCATCTCTAATTACAAAAGAGATATTTTCAAAGCTGCGCCAGTTAATCAAGAGGAATATTCAATTACGTAGTTAGAAATGTTCACCTCCCCTCTGGTTCCATAAAATTCACGAATCCTCGCGGTATTATATGGTCACTGGTCAGCCTAGTAAAGTTTTGTCACAGTGAAAAATGGAGCCAAAAGTAGGAAAGAGATAATCATAATATGCACGCAACAGGAGTTATAAGAAGTATAAAAAGCTATAGTAACAAATTGCAACCATAGGCGGACCGTGCTCAAAAAAGTGGTGTGTCAAAGCAAAGGATATTTAAACCTTAGAGCCGCTATGAAGACCGTCTGTTAAATATTTAGTGGGTGGATGCTCTCGCTTAATGGGTGGATTACAAATTAAGACTCCCTCTCTGTCCATTGTATAACTGCCAGTTAAAATATCGGGTATAGATTTTCCGCCTGTTGAAACTTAGTGAGTGGGTGTTCTGACATTCAGACCAATTGGAGCAGAGGATGAGTGCCGATGATAGCCGGCAGCTCTTCAAGCACCGATTCGGCCACGGCACCATTGCCACTTTGGGGTTAAACCCAAAGCACTACCATCTATATTCTGTAGTCGGCATAGCGCGCCACATGAGTTATCAAAAGTAATTTGATAGTCGATCCGATTGGCTGAATTCAGTTAAATCTCTATAATCATGTACACTGGCTAGTGCAATGCTGACGGACAGTGGATTAGCGGTCGTAAAAAGGGAACTGTCTGTGAAACCGTTTGTCAGGTGTAACGAGTGGTCAGTTTAACATTCGTACACCACAAATGTCTTAAAAGCGGTCTTTTAAAGTGAAATTAAAAACAATGTCTCCGCTTACGTGGAAACTAGGACCACATTCGAACTTCGTTTCCCGGGTGCGCACTTTTTTACACCTCTGTAAAGAGAGAGGTCAGGGTTCAACAAGGCGGAAAAAAAATCGGTTATAAGAACTGAACTTCGGCTCATATGGAACACCGAGGTGTTCGGTTACAGTAACCAAAGTTTTCGGTTGTGAGTACCGAACTACAGCTGGGAGTAACGAAGATTTCGGTAAGTGTGACTAATACTATGACTCACATTTCGTTCCTACTGAATCCTTTCGGTACTCTTAACTGAAGTTCGGTACTCACAACTGAAAACTTAGGATACTGGAACCAAGCACCCTCGGTGTTCCATATGAACCGAAGTTTTTTTTTTTCCGTGAAGTTAATATTTGAAATATTGTTCTGACAGGAGCCCGGGGCATGGGAAAAAGTCACATTTTGCGCTTTTCATAGTCTTTAGGCTGAAAACCGATTTCCTTTCCTGTCTTATTCTTTATCCCGCTCCTAATCACTATCATGCGCACCTCTTTCAGTAGTCCTCCACAGCTATTTTCTTTCTCCCTCCCTTCATCCCAGTTCTCTACCTACACCTTCATCATTCCTTTTTTTCCCCACCCTCTTGCTTTCTCTTTCATTTTATTTTCCGTTCTTTCAAACGTCACCTCACAAATCTGGTGTCACCAGAGGAACCACCCCATCACTGCCGTCGCGCCGCTGGCTCCACTCACTCATACGACGTCGTCTTCTTGTCCAAGTTTTAATTCCGTCCAAGGATGTGAGAGTGTTTGCGTAACGACTTCAGTTAGGGTGTTTGTGTGTATCTGTGAGAGTGTGTCACAAAGGGTTAAGTTCAGCTGCATAACCGTAACCGAGCCCTCTGTATTTTTACCGAGCCTTTTGTCTTTGGCTTGTGAGGTCGCCGAGTTCCTTTGCCACAGAACTTTGTTTGAACTAGACGCCACTCTTTCTCTGTCCCTTCCTCTCTTTCACTCTCCCTTCCCATCTCTCTCTCTCTCTCTCTCTCTCTCTCTCTCTCTCTCTCTCTCTCTCTCTCTCTCTCTCTCTCTCTCTCTCTCTCTCTCTCTCTCTCTTTCTCTTCCTCTTCCTCTCTTTCGCTTAGCGTCGCGTCGGCCCGACACTCTAAGCTATAAAACCGCTCTAAAGCGGATGAATTTCCTCGCGGTTTATCCTGCACCAAAGCCGCATCTCTCAGTTGTTTCCTCTCCATTCGCGGCTCCACTGTAAACGATGGAGGAGGAGGAGGACGAGAAGGAGAGGCGAGGGGTCCTTTCGTCCATTGGAGCTGAGCAACGCCAGGTTCTTCCCTATCTCTTCAGTAGTTTATACTCAACTATGGGCATATGCCTCTTGCGTGTACACATAGTTACACACTTTCCCGACCCGACGCGGTGGGAATGGCTTAGCGCGAAACCTTTTCATTCACTATCATACCGCTCCCCCAATTTGTTAAACGTCAAATAAAATCCCTGACTACCGCGCGCCGCATTGCATGGCACAGTTGCGACGCAAAACGACGCTGCGCCGCCGCCGCCTCTGTCGCACCGTTACACACACACACATATACAATGCCCCATTGCCCCCTCTTTCCCCCTCCCTCGTCGTCACACACTCAACCTTTTACGCCCCTTCTGTGCCTACTGCCCTACTCTTTAGACCCCCCCCCCTTTCGTCGCCGTCGGAATAAATTAAACGTCTTCTTTTCAGCTTTTCAGTTTTGTGATAGGATCGCGGATCGCGCTTTCAAAGTGAGGGGCGCGAGAGGTGCGGTGACAAGAAATCTTTTCGCGCGACGGATAGAAACAGTCGGCGCACCGTGGATCGAAAGATGGAAGTTTTACGATAGGATCGATGAAATCATTTCATGAACATAATCAAGATTACGAAAAATCGGTGTAGCTTTAGAAAAAAATGGTTTTTGTTTTTGTTCGTAATGAGGCTTAAAATGAGTCAAATCTGCATGGTTATGGGAAGGTAATATTAACAAAATAAAATTTTTCTGACGCGAAAAACAAAAACTTGTCAAATCCGGAAAAATCAATACTTTTATACATTGTGTGGTGAAAAGCGATGGCAACAAGATGCATCAGTGACAATGACTCACCGCACAGAGAGAAATAACGGAGCTAATGTTGTATCTGTACTTCGACACGTAATTTAGCCTGCACGAGTTGGCAATACTGTATTATTCTGTCAAGCGGTCCACGGTTGTTATGTAACCTGGATCTCGGCATCATTCGTGTTCTCACTGTCAAAATGTCTGAAATAAACTACCCTTTCGTTCTAAACCGTAAACCATAGTAGTTGTTCGTTACTAGTCTCTAAGTTCTTGAAAAACCCCCTCGTTAGAACATAACATTTGGCGACGAAGAAAAAAAATCGAAAAACGCGTCCACCGCCCAGCCGTAATCGAAAAGAATAAAGTAAGTCAACCGTGTTCTTTTGTCAACCTATCGTCAACCATTGTGTCAACCACGTGCACTTGTTGAAAGAAAATTTCGTCAATCGTCAAGAAAATGTTCGTTCCCACAGTGTCTCGGAAATTATTCGAAACCTTTTCAACCCAATGAAAAGAAATCTTACCGAAACTCCAAAACCTTTACTTAATCCACCGTTCTAGTTCGTCAACCCTGTTTCTGTTCTGTGACCAATAATGACTAATACAAGAAACGAGCAAAACCAATTAAACCAGGAGATTACCGCAACGAATCCACCCACTGTAAAACAAATCGGACGATTTGGCTCCTTGGAATCATTTGATTCAACGAAAACTTCCTTCTCGGTATGGTATGAATTATTTGAAAATTATTGTGACCTCAATGATATTACTGACGCTCAAATGCAGAAAAAGTTATTACTCAATTATTTAGGCCTAGAAGCATACAACATTCTTCGTACCGAACTCCTTCCTAATAAACCAAAGGATAAATCGTTCGCAGAATTAATTGATAACCTTAAAGCGCATTATGAACCAGCAACTGTTAAATTTTCTAGTATAGCGAAATTCGAAGCAAAAACTCAATCCGATGATGAATCTGCTTCTCAATTTATTAAAGAATTAAGAATCCTCGCTAACACCTGTCAATTTGGAACCACTTTAAGCGAGAGGTTATTAATAAAATTTGTAAATGGCCTTAAGTCTACAAGTTTGAAAAAAAGGTTATGGAATACCCCAGATCTAACGTTAGAAATTGCTGTTAACACTGCAATTCAAGAAGAATCCGTACAAGCTGAATTAGACTCCGTAGATGTACACAAAATTGGACACCGGAGAACTAATAAATACAGCAAAGGTAAAGAAAATTTTCAACGGAAATTCAGTCAACCTACATCAACCCAGCCTTACTCTTGTCATAACCGCCGTCAACCTAGTCAACCTAACCATGTTACCAACCAGCAATCTAAATCAAGTCAGTCGTTCAACCAAAGTCAACCAAGTTCAAGTCAACCTGTCAACCCACAAACATCCAAACCTTGTTGGAGGTGCACAAGGCGTCACAATCCAAATTTTTGCCCGGTCCGCAACTGGAAATGTTTCACCTGCCAAAGACTAGGACATACATCCAAAGTTTGCGCTCAAATCAAAGCCATCGGAGATGACAACAATGAAGATTCTGCCTGCTCACATGTCGAAGAAAACTGGATCATTGGTAAGATTTCTTCCGTTACAAATTCTGAAGAAAGCAACTGTTTGGAATCAAGTCTAAGAGTTAACTGTCAACAAATCATAAATATCTCAAACAGTAGTCAACCACTAAAAGAGTTCTATCCTACAAACATCAGTCTTCCTTCCTATCCTGAAAACATCAGTCAACCTTTGTCAAACGCAACATTCATCGAAAACCCGCATCATCAAACCATCAACCAAAATAGTGCGAAGTTAGTGAAAAGTATCTCGGAAAGTGAAAAGTGTCAAAAGTCACTCGTTTTAAATGAAATATCAGTGCGAAAAATAAATAACGCGCCCTATTTAATTGATATCTCAATAAACGGGAAAAGTGTTACTTGCGAAGTAGATTCGGGCTCAGCTGTTACATTAATTTCTCTTAAAGAATTTAAAGAAAAATTTCAAAATACTCCTGTTAACGACTGTCAACTTAACCTCAAAAGTGTTGAAGGAAAGAAATTGTCTGTAATAGGAGAAACTAATGTAAATGTGCCTTACAAAGGTAAGCAACATAAACTTAGATTAATTGTTGTACAATTTGATAACCCTACTCAAATGCTTTTAGGTAGAGAATGGTTAAATTATTTAGAGCCTGATTGGAAACAAAAATTAATTAGTTCAAACAAAATTTGTGTCGTGCAAGATGAAAATAGTCAATTTGTCAACAGTTTAAAATCCAAGTTCCCTTTAGTATTTACGCAAGATAAATCTGACAGTATCAAAGGTGTAAAAGCTAGATTAGTTCTAAAGGAAAACGCAACTCCAATTTTTCACAAATACTATGAAATCCCTCATAATCAAAGAAATATTGTCCGAGAAAAACTTGAAACAATGGTTCGAGACGGAAGGTTAACAAAAGTCACTCATTCAGATTGGGCTTCCCCCATCTGGCCTGTTGAAAAAAAAGATGGAGATCTTAGAATAGTTGTAGATTTTCGAAAAACTGTTAATAGTCCAGGCAATAGAGACGAAAAAAGTGGCTTACCTTGCAAAAATGGAAGTAGTAGGTTTTTTGACGGAACATTATGTATTTTTGGTCGCTGATTCCGAATTTTTAACTTCCCACCAAAAATTTCCCGGGGAACGTTGCCAAATTTACGTTTTTTTACCAAAAAAATCGGTTTTTTGAAAATTCCGAGCTCCACGTGCATTATTTTGAAAAAATACCTCAGTTCAAAAAGAAAGTAGACAAAAAATGGAACAAAACCTTGTCAACGGTTTTTTTCTAAGATCAAAATTGACCGAAATATGAGCCATCTTCCGAACGCTCCCTCGCGGAAAATTGACGCTAACGCGGCAATACGCGTACTGCACAGCAGCCCCGCAGCCCGCGTGAAGCGATCCTCTTACGTGTCTTCCTTTCCTCCTCCTTCACTGATACTTTTAGATTATTTGGGTTCTGACACCCCCCCCCCCCTGATACGCACTCTTGCCTCCCTTTTACTTAACCATAACCCCCATTTTATTTATAAGCAATAACGGAACAAGTTTAATGAAGAAAATTAATACGGTGGTTCTAAGAAAACAAATGGATTCAATTGTACTCTCTATTTTTCGACCATCATTGCCCTTTGCCATGCCGCAATGCAAATTATTAGTCCTATTTATGCCTCCTTCGTTTTACGGCTGCTTAGGGGCCTGGTTAATAAAATATACGACCAGAGGAACAATGGCGGCTCTTGCGATTTGGCAACAGTGTTTTTATCCCATTTAAATACATGGAAAACAATCGAAACTCGAGGAGGCTGCCAGCCTCCGCTTGAATCGATTTTTTACCTAAGTTTAAGTGGGAAAAATCCACCGTTGCCAAATCTCACGGGCCGCTACTGCAGAGGAATACCCTGCTGTTTATTTATATTCTGAATCTACAGCAACATTGGAGACCCGAAAACCCGTCGGAAATCAAATTGACGAATGGTGAAAGGGTTTTTGATAAAATGAAAATCTCATGACAATCGCAAAAAATTGAAGAAGGGAAAGTGAGTTATATCACTGTTTTCATCGCATGCTTTCTTTCTGTTTACGTAGAAATTATTATTATTATTATTTTTTTTTGTTTTTTTTGCTTAGCTCCTAAAAAAAAGAAAACATATATTCGGAGAAAAATTTCGGATTGAAATTACAGAACGTATTAGAAATTGGGGTATAAAGAAATTCTTTTTAAAATAATGAGAATTCTTATTGATTCAACGAGAATTATCGTTGGTCCAATTGAACGTTCTGATTATTCAGAAGAATCCCAAGAAAAATCGTTGGATCAATAAGAATTCTCATTATTTTAAAAGGAATTTCTTTTTACCCGATTATTAATAATACGTTCCGTTATTTCAACCAGAAATTTGTCTGCGTGTATGTTCATCGACATTTTGGCCTCGTATTCCCGGCAGTGACGTTGCCTTTCCTTTCCCGTTAAACTTTCGTCCTCACGAGAAATGGTACTGATCTTCTTCAGCAGCCAAATCATAAATTATTTCCTAACGAAGCAAGATTGCGTTTTACCCCCAATCATCATTTCAGCTTTCTCCATTATGTCGGTTGTGAATTTTGCAACAGCGTTATGGAGTTTCAATTCCTACGTAAAATCACATCATGTATATTTCTTCACAAAAGAAACAATTGATAGATCAGATTAAATTAATGACTTCTGCAGCGCTAGGTTCTTTGCCTTAAATCGGCTGGGTTTATTATTCCGCCAGAAAAACCAGGATTCTTAAGAAAAATGAATTCAGGATCGATAATTGCTTGTAGTTCTGTGATTTTCCCCAGAACGTTTCAATATTTTTGATGACGTAATGTTTTTTTTTTTTAAATTTTCGACTCTCGAAGATAACTACCATCCAGAAAAGTACTTTTTTCTATTTTTACGCCGATGACTCGCTTTCCGGCAAGAATCCAAATCTTTTTCCGAAAATCCGAAATATTTACCACACGCTCCCCCTTTAAAACACTCTCTCAAAAGCACCCAATTTTATCCATACTTAAAGCTTTAGTGAAATTTCTGATGAAAACTCACCACGAATATTTAAACGATTGCAGTTTTTAGAAAATCAATGACAGTAAAAATATTCGAAAACCGCGTACCCTATAAGAAACGCCCGAAGACTTGCGAAAACTAAAACGAAAAAAGCATTAATTATCAAACACGTCAACGGCAGCAATTAGCTTTTGTCATCAAGAGGGGTATAGAGTATGTCACGAAATGAAAATACGAGACCAATTTGGGGGACGTAATTCCTATTTAAGACTGTCACATTCTTAAAAATCGATATTAGAGCGACTACGGGTGAAATACAGAGACTATACTTGAGATCTTCTTAAAAAGGTTTCGATTTGAATCGTCTTCCGGACTCAATTTTCAATTCAGAAAGAAACCTAGAGCCATAGAATGCCTTGAAATATCTTGAGGAAGTTTCAAGGCATTTTCAAGTGAGATTGAGACACGAATTTGCACTCCAGAGATGCTCCAAAAAAGCTCAGTATTGTGCTCAAGGCAAATCTCAAAGGAATAATTTCAAGGTAGCTTCCATATCATAAATCTTACATACCTTGAAATATACTCAAAATTCCCCAAGTATTCTATTGCTGGTTTGCTAGGAGCGTCTCTGAATTGCAATTTCTCTCACTGGTCTCAACTCGGCTTGAATATTTCTCAAGCCAAGCCAAGTCTAGGACGGCTCGAGCAAAGACTCTAAATTACATCCGAAGGAGGCATAAATAGGACTAATAATTTGCATTGCGGCATGGCAAAGGGCAATGATGGTCGAAAAATAGAGAGTACAATTGAATCCATTTGTTTTCTTAGAACCACCGTATTAATTTTCTTCATTAAACTTGTTCCGTTATTGCTTATAAATAAAATGGGGGTTATGGTTAAGTAAAAGGGAGGCAAGAGTGCGTATCAGGGGGGGGGGTGTCAGAACCCAAATAATCTAAAAGTATCAGTGAAGGAGGAGGAAAGGAAGACACGTAAGAGGATCGCTTCACGCGGGCTGCGGGGCTGCTGTGCAGTACGCGTATTGCCGCGTTAGCGTCAATTTTCCGCGAGGGAGCGTTCGGAAGATGGCTCATATTTCGGTCAATTTTGATCTTAGAAAAAAACCGTTGACAAGGTTTTGTTCCATTTTTTGTCTACTTTCTTTTTGAACTGAGGTATTTTTTCAAAATAATGCACGTGGAGCTCGGAATTTTCAAAAAACCGATTTTTTTGGTAAAAAAACGTAAATTTGGCAACGTTCCCCGGGAAATTTTTGGTGGGAAGTTAAAAATTCGGAATCAGCGACCAAAAATACATAATGTTCCGTCAAAAAACCTACTACTTCCATTTTTGCAAGGTAGAATGCTTTATTGCCTGGACTATAATAAGCAGCTTAAAGTTGATCATTACCCTTTGCCGAAAATAGATGAAATTTGGATAACCTTAAGAGATTGCAAGTTTTTCACAGTCCTCGATTTATCCGAAGCTTATCTTCAATTAGAAGTCACTGAGGATTCGAAAGAAATACTCACCATTAATACCCCCTGGGGCTTATTCAGATACAATCGACTAATTGATGGTATAAGCAGTGCCCCTGCAATTTTTCAAGGTGTCGTAGATCACGTACTCCTAAGTCTTCCTAAAGTTGGCAAATATATTGATGACATTTTTGTCGGAGGAAAAACACGTGAAGAATGTATGATTAACACAACACAGACAGTTAAACGGTTAAACGATCATCATGTTAGACTTAATCTTACCAAAAGCTTATGGATTCGAGAAGAAATTGAAAGATTAGGACACAAATTAAATAAAGATGGTGTACACCCAACGAATGAAAAAATTAATGCCATTGTAAATGCCAGGCCCCCAAATAATGTTTCAGAATTAAGAGCATTTCTAGGATTAGTAAACTTTTATCGAAAATTTTTAGCAAACTTAAGCTCCTTGTTGAAACCATTGAATGAACTTTTAGAAAAAGGACAAAAATTTGATTGGACTCCTCAGAGAAATGAAGCATTTCAAATTGTAAAACAAAACATTTCGAAAAAACCTGTACTCACAATTTATGACCCAAAGTATCCTATCCTTGTATACTCAGATGCTTCACCCTATGGGGTAGGAGCTGTTTTATGTCATCTTATCGAAGGTTCGGACAAACCTGTAATGTTTGCCTCCGCATCGTTAACCAAGTGTCAACAAAATTACTCACAATTAGATCGCGAAGCGCTTGCAGCCATTTTCGCTGTGAAAAAATTTCATGCTTTTCTCATTGGTCATCGTTTTAAAATTATAACTGATAGTCAAGGATTGAAGTCTCTTTTTGATCCCAAAAGAGGAATACCAGTCATTTCATCATCTCGCATGGTGAGGTGGTCGGTAATTTTAAGTGCTTATGATTATGACATAGAATATAGGAAAAGTACCCTTTTGTGCCCAGCAGATGCTCTCTCACGGTTACCTTTAGAAGTAAACGTAAATAATGTAATAATGGAAAATGTAAACGACGTAAATGTAACTTGTGAAATTTTACCAGAAATAGCCATTAGTAGTGATCTCATTGCTGAAGAAACAAGAAATAACCCTGAATTTCAACAAATCTTCTTGTTCATTTTGAATGGTTGGCCCCAAGCAGTAGAAAATGCTACATTGAAACCGTTTTTTATCATTCGAAATTACTTATCGCTACAAGACAACTGTATTTTATTCGGAGATAGAGTTGTTATCCCTCCAAAATTGCAAGATAGGGTTGTAGAATTATTACATGACTGCCATCCCGGCATTTGTCGAATGAAAGCTATCGCCCGAAAAAACGTTTGGTGGCCTACCATAAATCAAGATATAGAAAATGCAATTAGTAAATGTGAAGCATGCCAGATTGTCAACTTCCGTCCTTGCACAAATGTAACTTCTCCCTGGCCAAAAACAGACCACCCATGGGAAAGAGTTCATTTAGATTATTTTATTTTCCAAAAACTTATATTTCTAATTTTAGAAGACACTTTTAGCAAATGGATCGATGTGTGGACAGTTACGTCTACAAACGCAGACCAATTACTACATAAACTTAGAATTCATATATCGACTCATGGTATAATGAAACAAATTATTACTGATAATGGCCCACCCTTTGACTCCATTGATTTTGTAAATTTTTGCGTCCAAAATGGAATTGTGTTGGGAAAATCCCCTCCTTACCATCCCAAAAGTAATGGTCAAATAGAACGTGCGGTTCAAACAGTGAAAAGAGGATTGAAAAAAATTATTATTGATTTAAGAAAAGAGAATATTTCATGTTTAGATTTAAGTAACAAATTAGCAAATTTCCTTTTCAATTATCGAAATACTCCCTCAGTGGCTACAAACAAAACTCCTAGTGATTTAATTTTGAGACAAACTCCGAGAACTAGACTCAGCCTGTTAAATCCTAAAGATAAGTGTAAATTTAACAACTTGCCAAAATTCGAAGAAGGAGATAAGGTCTTAGTAAAAATTAACAAAGAAGTTCAAAAAGGGGAAATCTTGAGGAAGCTTAGTCCTATGACTTATTATGTGTCAATAAATGGAGCGACAAAATTGTGTCACCTGAATCAATTAAAGCTAACGCTTCTCACTGAAAATAAATCAGAGAATATAGAAAAATTTCCTTGCGATAACTCTGTGCCATTACAACCAACAAATACTTTTCAAAGACCCAATCCTCAGCAATCTACAACATCCTCGGAATGCAATACCGATGTTGGAAATACACCTAAATTAAATGTAGACCACTTTCCCGCTGCAAATAATTCTGGAAGGAAAAATCCAGAACAACAAACGGAGAGAGAGGAAATAAACTTAAACGCGGATACTAACGCAGATGTAAATTCCCAAAATGAGGTTGTTCAGCCCTGTGTTAGAAAATCTACTAGAATTATTAAGAAACCGAACAAATTAGATTTGTAAATTATTAAATTGTAATTAAAATTCATGTGACGTGGAGAAGAGTGTTGTATCTGTACTTCGACACGTAATTTAGCCTGCACGAGTTGGCAATACTGTATTATTCTGTCAAGCGGTCCACGGTTGTTATGTAACCTGGATCTCGGCATCATTCGTGTTCTCACTGTCAAAATGTCTGAAATAAACTACCCTTTCGTTCTAAACCGTAAACCATAGTAGTTGTTCGTTACTAGTCTCTAAGTTCTTGAAAAACCCCCTCGTTAGAACATAACAGCTAAATAAAACAATGATTGAGGCACCCGAATTAAATATTACGAGCTGTGCCGGGTACTGACAACAATGGACTTGCAAACTTTTGCTACGGGTAATTGAAGAGTTGATTTTTGCATAAAACCTGTAAAAATGACGATGAATACACTAAAAAATTACGAAATTCACTCTCAGAATCGGGCTTGATGGCGGAGAGACGCATCATGGGATATCCCTGTCTATAATGTCACCTTCTCTACGGAAACACAGAGATACGTCTCAATTTAGTTAGGAATCTCCCATGATATCTACGTCTCTCCACCATTAAGCCCGATTCTGAGCGTGAATTTTGTGATTCTTTAGTGTACTCATCGTCATTTTTACAGGTTTTTGTGCAAAAATCAACTCATCAATCCCCTATAGCAAAAGTTCGCAAGTGCCCCATTATGGAAATGGCTTTTATAGCTAGGATAGTTACCTCTTATCCATAACCTTATAAGTAAGGTTAATAGAAAGCAAAGCCACAGTGGCACATTATGAAGGAGCTAGAAGTCTCCATACTTCTTTCAAACAACTTAACCAAACAGAAAGCCAACATAACTTTTTCAGACAGGCAAAAACTATAAAATGACCAATATCGTCCGTTTTGGACTTATGATGACGATCTGACGTTTGACGGCCAGTCAAAACAAGGCTGATGTTTGACCAAACTATTTGAACTGGCGTCGAGGATCCTCTTTTCCGTACTCTATTGGTCTTCTGGTCAAATCATATGAGACCACTACTGGTTAGCAAAATTGAGACTATTATTAGTTAATCAAATTGAAGACCACTTGATGTCTGAAAAAACGCAACTCTGCCTCATTGAGTGGCGGCTTGAGACGTTGCGTTGATGAGACGAGATGAAAAATGTGATAGCGAGGTAAAGCGACAAGACGAAATTCAAGTTACAAAATACGGATATTATTATTTCTTCCTCTATTCGAGTGATATAACCAGCGATGACTTTTTTAATAACATTTTAAGAGGAGACGAGGATTTGACAAAGAGATCGGCAGAGATTGCAGGAAAATAAAGAGGCAAGGGCACAATTTTACGACGTGGAAGGAGTAATTAAAAAAGACCTTATATCAATAAACTTCAAAGCACTTTTTAGACGATGGTAATTTAATTATTCTGAGAATCTCCAATCTTTGGACGTTGAGATCACTATTTTGTTTGTCCGATTGTTTCAGTTTTATTTTTTTATAATAAAAACTATAAATATAGAAACTGTTTGTACTATCGACGAAATAAAGATTAACGCGAGATTTTCACGAGCTAAGTTTTGCCTTGAAACTTGAAAACTTTAATTGCTTGAACTTTCCAGACCCCCGCCCCCCAGGGGCATTCCGGATCTTTTGAAAATGTCAAAAAGGAAAAACTTGGGGCCAATTCCCTGTCCCACTTTTTATTTCAAATTATTTGGTTCCGTAGTTTTTGAGAAAAATGCCCTAACCGGGTGGTCTGATACCGTGTATAATATTCCATCAATTAGCGACCACTGCTGCAGTTAGGCGTGTGAGTGTGGATTCGCTGGTCCCTTGCCTGCAAGGTGTGAGAAGTATGAAGAGTGGCCGAACAAGAACCTTGAAGGCGAAACTTAGCTCGTGAAAATCTGGAGACAGTCTTTAATTCGTCGATAGTACTTACCGATCCTGCAGTTCAGCATTAAAACGTCAGTTTTCTAAACATCTTCCGCACCGTGGTCATTGTGTTTTCCGAGTAAAATGATGTGGCAACCGTTAGCTTTAAAAATATAATGTTTCCACAAAAACTCGGAATTTTGTTTGCAAATTATTATCAGACTTGAAATGAAAACCAAAATCAATGTGACATCGTCCGGTGTACTAGTGGCCCTTTCAACTACTAATTAGTTGAAAGCTTCAATTTTTAGTGAAAAAATGATAGCCCCAAATTGTGATGGATGCTTTACGATAGATTTGTAATGATGACCCAATGCAATGACACACTCTTGAACATCTTTCAGGAAGGTTAGAATGTTCGTTTGATATCCGCTCTCTGAGGAATCGTTTACGTTCATCCTCTCCCTCTCCCTCGTCGCTCTCCCTCTCCTTCTCCATCCCTCATCTCTGATGAAGAAAACGTACGTGGACTTGACGTTATGAAAAATGGATAGTTTCACGCTAGAAAGCTTTAAACGAAAGTACCGTCTAACCTTTTTTCTGTTTTTCTCTTTTTTCCATGTTTTCCTTCTCCGTCCTTCTTGTCTTCTTCGTTGCACTGCAATGATCTTCATTCACGATTCTCCGTTCCAATGAACGAACCGGATAGGATCAGACATGATCGATTACAAAGAAGCATGGTGCCTGCTCCTAGATATTTGTGTAACACTGTAACATCCTAACAATGTTGTCAGCTCTTTGTTGAAATCGGACTCGATCTACATTGATAACCAGACCATTTTCGGAAAATTTCACGAGATACAACAATGCTGTATCCTAAAGACTCGGACCTGATGTTCGGATTCGAAATCAAAGAGTTTCTTTTTTAAAAAAAAGCCCCTTGAGTGGTTGGAAGGCAAGGCTGTTTTTGAGCTTCAGTACAAGTAATATGAATCGGTCTAAGAGGCTGAAAAAAGGACGGAGAATGTTCCAAACCACCAGCTTGCTGAATTTTTATTTTTAGAACAGCTTAAGAAAAATGTTGGAAAATTTTAGTTTCAAATCATCTGCAGCAAAAGAATTGATTAATGTATTTTCAGCCCTTTAAAATCGTTCATTCATTGCTTTCTTTTATAACTGAAAAGATGACAATGGTTGTAGCTGTACCTGAGTACCTCAAATAAATCAAACGTATAAGGGCTGTATTTTTACTTTCGAATCACAACCCCCTTTTCAACACCGATCTAGGTTAGAACTCATTTTTTAAAGTTTTTGTGGCAGTTTTAAACCGTCCGCTGTCACCGCTGACCGCTCTGTTTATAGCAGAGCGCAAACTGCAAACAAAAAAAGAAAAACAAGCAACACTTATAACCTCAGATTATTGATGAGCCATGTAAAAACTAAGAAAATTTCGGGGAAACTGTAGAGACCGAAAGCAAACGATATGTAAGACAAAAAATGCATATTCTACTTGGAAGACTCATGCAAGCAAAAATAAGCGATTTTAGTGTGCTACAACTTCTTGAAGGTGCGGGTCTTTTACCAAACTTTGGCAGTTCATTTCATGCCTGAGGTTTCATTTGCTCTCGTTTCACCTTTTGCAAGCATTCTGCGGATCGAAAGCTTGGCGATGGATGACATGCATCACCACAACGTGCAAGAAAGCCGAAGAGGAAGACGGGTGGACTAAAACTTTAAGAATCGGCGACTATAATCAAGCTTACAGAACAATTTGGATCCTGCGGGTAAGAATGAATTAAAAGTTGGTAGAATATAATTGCTGTTTCAAGTTTAGAACATGATTAGATTGGAGGAGGGTAGCAAAAAAACCAAAAAGTTGGAGAGGGATCCCATCGGTGCATCGGTGCGGCGGCCGAGACAACTACCAATCCCAGCTTCGCGGTCGAACGGAGGGATCGGTTAGTATCGAAGGGACTTTCACAAGGGTGGGAAGGGGTACTGAACGACACGGAGGGTGAGTTTAAATCCGGGAGCACGGGTAGGAGTACCAGACGAGAGTGAGGTCGATACTAATTACTTGGACCTAAGGAGGAGGGAATGAGGAATTGCATCCCAAGTAGCAAGCTTGGCTACATTGGCTGTAGGTACGAGCACGCGGATGCGATACGATGCTTGGCGAGTTCTAGTAAAGGCGCTGGAGGAGGAGGTCGGATCGGATTGGATCGGTTTCAGTCACGATGGTGGTGGCGGGAGGAATGACAATTCTCAAGTGGTTTTCTTCAAAGTCCTGCTCTCGTTCCTGTGTTCGGACTCATGTTTCCTCCTCGTTTTCCTCCTTCTGGCCCGGTTAGTAAAACAAACCTTTTTCGTATTGAACCATACATATAACAGTAGTTACGAGTACATAACCAGCATACACCCGAGTACGGATCAGACTAATGTAAGACAAAGGTGAGAGAATTCAGAGAATCATTCCCAGTGTTGCCGTTCGTGAAAATAGTCGCATCTACATCATGAAGCATTTAGATAGATTAGTGTCTACATCATGAAGCAAGTGGATCGATGCAAGTTTATACAGGGTGTTTCACGTAACCTGCTCCATGTGGTTTTCTTGAACGGGTGACGGTAAAAAAATCTGGAAAAATCGGTTTTATAGTAACTCGGACCTAGAGTTTCATTTAAAAATACTGCCACAACCCAAAATTTGGTTTTTGGGGGTTTTCAGGGGGGTCACCCCCCTAATCTCGAGATTTTCAAATAGCAACCCCTATCTTATGATACCTCATTTGAAAGAAGGTAAAATTCTAAGCATTTTGGCTTGAACCGGAAGTCGATATCTTTTTTCGTTTTCGAGATATCGAAGGTCAAAGTTCGATATAGGACCAATTCTCGAAAATTCTGAACTCCTACAAAAATAGTCGTAAAACAAAAAACTACACATGTAAAATGCTCTACTTGATGAGTACTTTCAAGAAAAAAATACAAATTTACAATCAAATGAACCGGAAGTCGAATTTTAGGCACCTTAACATTTTTGGCGGGAAAACCCCCATTTCTCAAAATTTTCAAACAGCAACCCCTATCTGTTAATACTTCATTCGAAAAGGCGTAAAAAGTTGTGCATTTCGGCACAATCAAAAGTCCGATATCGTTTTTCTAATTCGATATATCGAAAATCGAAGTTAGATTTAAACCATTTTTCGACCCTGTAAAAAACGGATCCTATCGTGTGATACATCATTCAAAAGCACATAAAAATCCAAGAATTTTAGTGCAAACCGGAAGTCAGTACCTTTTTTCGCGGTCGAGATATCGCAAGTCAAAGTTTAGTCTCTGGTTAGGGCCTACCTTAAATTTTGACCCAATTTCTGTCATAGATGTATTTTTTTCTGAAAAGTACTTCGTGGTTGTTTTTTGTGAAAATGGGTCCAAATCGAACTTTAATCTTCGATGTCTTGAAAACGGAAGAAGACATTGACCTTCAGTTTTCGCCAAAATGCCAAGTTTTTTTATGCCCTTCCCTATACGATGTATCACAATATAGGGGTCATGATTTGAAAGTTTTTAGTGTAGGGCCAAAAACCCCCCTAAAAAACGGGGGTTAGAGGAAAATGGACCAATTAACGTGATAGTTAAGCCCCCAAAAACACAATGTCCGGTTTTTGCAGAATTCAAAAATTCCGCACCGTTCTCGATAAATAGGGGGGGGGGGGGGGTGGCCAGGACTTCTGGAACATACTGTATTATGAAAATGCAGGCTGGTGCAGGATGCCATGCCAGACCCTCTCCTAAAACTCAAGGGCGTTTTGAATAATCCTCGGCATGCAGCGTTGCAAGAGTTGTAAGAGTAGCTATTTCAAAGAACCGTTTTGGGACGTCTAATTATTTTCGCGAAAGTATGAACTTATAATAGCTAAGCGTCAAAACAAAGCTATTTTTCAGTTAGTTCACATATTTTGAAAGCTCTCCGCCGTTCCCTCTCAATCAGTAAATGTCTGAACTTGACATTGATGTGTTTCAACAAAATAAATAAATATTTGTAGGAAAACATGTTTGATACATTGTAGGCATCGGAACTTGTAAATTAATTTCAATGATAGAGAAAGTAGGAATAAAATTTCAATTTCCAGTCATTAATGAATATACCATCGAAATTATTGACCGAGAGCGACTCTTATTGTACGTACTACGATTGTAAGAAGAAAGTCCTCTCATCGAAATTTTTCTTCATGAATTTTTCTTTCATTTTCCGTCGTTTTAAATTTTTTGAGGCATAATATCACAAATGCTAATAGTGTGAGACTCTAGAATACCTGAAAACCGTAAAAACTTGCAAATTGGTCGAGAAATGAAATAATGAAAATTTCTATCAGGATACTTTCATTTGAAAGTCATAGTACTTATGTAGATTACTCCAGATATCTGTGCGAGATGCATATCAATCAAGTCGAAAATAGGAACAGGCTTGAAATTGTTTATTGAAAAAGTTATAGGTTTAGAACTTTAGGCCCTTTAGGGAAAAGGGAGATGATGAGAAGGAATGTACGAGGAATATTCTGGGTGGAGGGTTGGCGTGGTGTCGGAAGGGAAAAGAAACCTATTTATCCTGAATAAGGAGATGAATATGATTCAGACAACGAATTGCAGAAAGCTGAGGTTTGTGACAGGAGTTCACTCAGTCTCTCCAAAAATCAGGAACTTTCTGGCGCAGCGCCCAGCCGCCCAACCACCGAGGAGTTCGTTCAGATCAACGCCCACTTTATTCTGCTATCAATTCTGCGTTGGATTGATAGCGCACGAAACGGGATTTTTACAATCTTCTGCGATAATTTGAAAAAAGGAGAGCTATGCATGCAAGAAATAACCAGCCTGAGGCCATTCCAGACCCCCCCCCCGGACTCACAAGGGTTACCCATATATGCTCATTGGGTCGTTAATGGCCCACATACTGAGTTTGATTTTTTTTGGACCAAATTACAGTCAATTTCGCCAATTTTACTCAAAAACCAATGTTAGAATCCTTCAGTACGTATCACTTTTCGGCACAAAAAAATTTAATTTTTTAACTCTAAGATTGTGTTTTTTTTTTTTTTTTTTTTTAGATAAACTTCAAAAAACACTTAAAATGTTCAAATAATGTTGAGCATACAAGGGTTAAAATCTACGAGATAGCACGATTCATATTGCTACAGCAAAAGTGTGCAAAAAATCGATCCACTGCGTATACTCAGATTTCCTCAGGGTATAGGTTCAGCAATGCGTTGCAATGTTGCACACAATGTTGAGTAGTATTTCCAATAAGTGCATCCGAAGGTGTATACAACAACGCGGAGCTCAGTAATCTTTCTTGTAACGATACAAATTCTCTGGCAAACTTTGTACAGACGGCACGGTGCGGTGGTAGAAACGCTATTGGGGTGTGTCAAATCGACGTGAAATATACGACTTGTACGTGTACATGGATGCAACGTAATCAGGAAACGTTTTCGGTTATCAATCGATGAATCCTGGCGTTTGAAAGGGTTTCGCTTTGAATGCACTGTTATTACTTGCACGCTCCCGACTGCTGTGACCTATACCTATTCGAGAGACTGCAATGGATTTTCGACTATTGGGATCCATTCTGAAGATTTATAGGGAGCTCAGTGTGCAGATAAAATATTTGAAATATCATTAAGGAGAAACAATTTATTTTATTCACTTTGAGAAATGTTGACGACATCTTAAATAGAAAGAGGGTAGAGGCACTATGATAATTTATGAATTAGATTTCAGAGAGTAGCGAAGAGCTTTCATTCCTTCGATCATTCTGTTATTGAATAATTCGCGCTAATATGTTCTCTGTCTTATTGTTAGTGCAATAGGTACCGTCACTTACACTGACTCTATACCTTCTTAATTTTTTTTTCAACGTAACTTGTAGTAAAATTAGGATAACCGGTTTCCTATTCTATCTGGTGAAGGTGCCTATCCAGTTCTTTATCTATTCTATTCAGATGCCGCAGGTTCGCCTGATGTAAACAAATAGTGCGAATATTTCTTGCTGCCGTGTTACTAATTTGATGAGTATTTCCATACTTACGACGTCCATCCTTAACATTCTCGGCCCCGAAAAATAACTAAATCTGCCCAGATTTAAACCGGTTGGGCACACCCAGATGTGCCCATTTAAAAAGGGCACATCTGGGTTTCCACAGGCGGATCTAGATTGGCCCAGCTATACTTGGGCGGACCTAATTCTGCCCAAGCACATATAGGTCTGCCCGGGTGGACCTGATTTCGCCCGGGCAAATCTAGATTCGCCCAGAGAACTAGTGAGATCTATACTCTGGTGAAGTTTCCGGCTGGTGCCAAAATATGCTAAGTGTCCGGTGATTTTTTCCATGTATACGTACACATGTACTGACCTTAGATCTGATGCGTTATGGAAATTACGAGCGCGCTATTGCAAGTTTTGGGTTTTATCAAGACATTTACGATTTTAAGAGTGGGTTTCAAAGGTTATCAGCAACTTTGACTTTTGCCCATCGCCTCATTTACCTTTTTCGCTATTCAAGGTTTTGCTGAGACTGAAACCCCTATTCTCCACTTCGAGAATGAGGTGGAAAGGGGAGGGGGTTAAAAAACTGAATTTTGTTCATTTCGATCTATGACGAAAATTTCGATTCTTGGCATAGGTTTAATAGACGAACCACAATGACGCTATACTACACCGAGTTTTGAAGATGTTTAATCATCTGGAAGACCAGCCTAAGCGCATAGTTGCCCGATGGTGGGTCACAGAAAAAAAGGACTGGTAAAATTTACCATACGCGAAGCTAATTTTGGCGTCTGCCAGAAAGTATCGTAAACTTCATCAGAATATGGTAAACTGTACCAACCTGTTAACCGAATTAACCACAAGTCACGTTGCATTTAACCTTCTCTGGCGCAATTTACCATACTTTCCTGGTAGACGCCAAAATAAGCTACGCGCACGGAAAAAATAGTTGGTAAGATTTACCATCTTGATGACTGATTTCTGCACCTGCAAAAAAAATGGTAAACTAGACCATACATCGGGTAGAATGAACTAGAAAAAATGTAAATTCAACTCAATATCTGGTAAAGTTTACCGTATTTTTGGCAGGTGCAGAAATCAGTCATCCTGATGGTAAATCTTACCAGCTGTTTTTTCCGTGCGTATGCACTGAAATGACACAACGATCTTCACATAGGTTGACTGGGACACTTCTGGTCTTGAAGCCGGCTACTTTCTGTGATGGATTCCTTAATTGTGGGTTGCACCGTCGAAAATTACGGGCGTCACAACCAGAGTGCCTCGCTAGACCTATATAGTCCGTAATTTACGGTGTCCAAGACCGTGTCGTTTTTTCTGTGTAGTCAACTGTACCAGTCTTTTTTTTCCGTGCGATAAATCGCCACTATTCCCATTTTACTCGCAATATAACTCTACCTAAGTGGCAACGATGGAGTGACTTTAAACGAGATCATTGAATAGAGCACGTGTTGTATGAGGTATGACACGCGCGTGGGCTCGTAGGGTTTGCGTCACGGCAACGACGCGACGCGACAAGAGGAACTGACGAATGGAACGGATGGAGGACGGACGGACGGACGAAAGAGCAAACGAGCTCGGAGTGAATAAGCAGGGACAGTTTTTGGACAGGGACTCGGTCGGGACAGGAACACGGACGGACAAGGGAACGCGGAAGATTTTGAGCGTTGAGGGCGGTTAAGAAGCGGTCAGGCAGAGAGAGGCTAATCAGAGCAGGGAGCCGGGAGCACAGACTAATGGCAATGGTGACGATTTTAATGGCACAAATACACAAACACAAACGTACACGGTGTAATGGGTAACGACGGGACATGACACGAGTCACGAGAAAACAGGACATAGCAGGATAGAAGGGCTAGGACAAGATTGCGGTGCAATTTATCAGTACCACGGTAGAATGGTGGCTGACCGCGTTATGGCTCTGGAGGTGCCTGCCTCTAAATACACACCTAATACACACTGCACAGTCACGTTAAAAGTAGAAAATACGGCTTTTGGAATTTGCCGAAATTTAAAAATTCCATTTTCATGGCAAACGAGGAGAATAATCTGTAATTGGTTTCTTTTCTTCTTCGAAACTAGAGATACAATTTGAATGTGTTAACCCTTTCATGGACGCTTTTTTGGATTTGACTTCATTTAAGATTTTTTTTAGACCGTTTAAAAGAGGACAATTTTCTAAGAATTTTGATGGGGTCACACAATTTTTTGCAAAATATCCATTTAAATCCCAAGATACATGAAATGGTGCACATACGTGTACCACTTTCCGTGAAAGGATTAAGTGTAAATTTAATTTCACAGATGAATAAAAACATTTGCGGGAACTGAAACTAAAAATTTAAAGTAGAAACGGCGGAACGTTTCGAAACTTTACAGTTTCATTATCAACCGCAACTATACCCTCTCACAAAAAAATAAAAAATAACCTGAAAATTGAGTCACCGCGCCACTTTAAAAAACTGTTAAGTAGCGAAACGTCAGCCGTTTCTAATTTAAATTTTTAGCTTCATTTCCCGAAAAAGTTTTTATTTATATGAAAAATTGGTAGCTAATAAAAGTGTTTCTTTTAGTTTCACATATTTAATTAACCACATTGAATAATACTGATTTTTTTTTAGTTAGTTTGTTAGTTTTATTTTAACGTCACCAAGTATATCCGTGTTCATACTCATAACAACATCTCAATGTTTGATTTGGCAACACACACGTCTTCTTAGGAAAAAAAAAAATAAATAAAAATAGCGACGAAATTTAACGATTTATTTTATATTACGTCACTATATTGATTTATTTTGATTCTTTTTTTCCGCTTTACCGCGTTCTACAACTGAACATAAGTTACGTTTAGAAGGTGAGCTAGATCTGTTGACTGTGCTCAAAAAAGGTACGGGATATACGACTACTAAAACCCCAAATATGTCGCTAAAAAAAAAACTAAAACATTCAATGAGTGATTGCAGCTGCAGCGAGTTAAATGATATCCGTCAACTCCTTAGAACATCTGATGTTGGCTCAGATAGGCCGCAAGCAATGCTTTAATCCATCGTGACGAATATTGCAGGTTGTCTACCTGAACCAAAATCAAGGAGTTGATATCGACATTCTCTTTGATGCGGTCGTCTGTACGACTGTACCTTTCCTGTTTACGCTCGGGGGGGGGGGGGAAGTCATAAAACCTGTTATATTTGAGCTAACTTGACATTCTTGGTCTCAATCTGTTCATACTGACCTCTCCCATTCAGTGGTTTCGGTAACTAATTGTGACTTTTAAAGATAGATAAGGTACTTTCTTCCTATAGGCCTAATCGCAAAAGAAACGTATTTATCAGAATCGCTGAACAATATACATTTTGTAAGAAAACAGAAATATCTGCCATTACTGTTATAGAAAGACAAAAAATAGAATGTTACATCAACTAAATCAGAGGTGGCTTCTCTACACCACACAATGGCCGCTTTGACGATCAAAAGTTAAAAGTGTCAAAACTTATATCATTCATTGAAAAGCTTCCAGGACTGAATGACTGAATTGAACCACGTCTAACGCATGATACGCCAGGAAATGTTCACAAAGAGCCTTCTGATTCATAGCGATAATTAGCTAAGGTGATTTCATTTTGCTGATTCTTGGACGCCCATTTGCAAATTCCTGTCCACTGTGAGCTGTTAGCCGACGGTTCTTACTCCTTCATCACTTTGTAAATGTTGAATGGAGAAATCGTTTCGGGTGAACACTTAGGGCTGGAGCCACTGTTGAAATTGACTTTTGTGTCTCTCGAGGCAGAAAACCATGACAATTGCTGAAAGACCACAGTAAATAATGTTTCCAAAACTGATTTCAATAGTTCTCACACAGTTAGATATTGATTTGCTCCATTATAAATCTAAATATTGCAATCAAAGCTCTAAGCCAGATCAGATTCCATTCCTCGGAAGCTTCCATTGCAACAATTCTAACTGGAATAATTGAATCGCTGTATGTCTTTGCGAGAACTCTTGATTTCAGTTTTTTAAACAACAGATAACAAACGTTGGTGTTATTTTTCATGGTTTTCTGCCGAGAGTGACCCAAAATTCTGTTTGTAACGGTAGCTTGGCGTCGAGTCTTCAGTTTTAAGAGCAATAACCTAATTTTCATCACGCAAAGTCTCATAATGCTACTTAATTGAATCATAAATGAAAGGAAGTAGGAAAATTCTAAAACAAAGTTATGAGACCCATTAGTTAAAGAAAACCGCCTTCGGTTCAATAGAGGGGAAAAAATATCGAGTGATTCCGCGTTACGGAGAAAGAAGAGGGAGCTAAAATTTAAATATTGCGTCTTCATTATCGTATAACTTTATACTGAATAAAGAGAAGACGGGCTGCGCTGAACTTGTACCGAGTAAATTTCGTTCTGCGCAAAAGAGAGAGGAAATGTATGCATAAACAGTTAAACTACGCATATAACTTTAAGGAATGATGATGGTAATGGGGACTGCGAGAGGAGATTCGTCTGAAACTTTTGATAAAAAGTTTTAAAGAAATGAAGCTTTTTGAAAGATGTAAAAATGAAGTTGATTAAATAAGAGAAACTTTTGATTTCATTCCTGATAAAATATGGAAAAATAGAAAGGCCTACCTATTTCAAAGTATTTACTGTCAGCAATGTTTACTATGGCACCTAAAAGAGGCAACAACTCTGCAACTTGCCTCATTTCAGAAGGATGATGTGACTCATTGATGAACATTATGGTTGGAAAAATAGGTGGCAAGAGGGGTTAAAGTTCACTTCCTCTCCAGAGAGGTACTTTTTTTTAGCATCCTATGGAACTTTCCACAATTGATTCCTCTTTCTCGAGTGAAACTAAAAAGATGGAGTCAATAGGGCTCTCGCAAGCTTTTGTTATCATGGCTTTGGTGGAGTTTAGCATCTGCAGGCCTAAATTGCGTTTCCAAATTGTAATTGAAGCTTTGAGGTACTTACATTGTTTTGAAAAATGGGGTGAGACCGAAATATAGTCTGTCAATATTCACGCGACCTTAGAATCCAATGAATGAAAGTTACCGACTTTGTCGGCACCAAAGGGAGTAAGATTTGTCGGAGAGGGAACGAACGGTATGAGAGGCATTCTGTTGTATAGATTGTCTCAAAATTCGACCTTCGATGTATCGAAAGCGAAAAACGATACTAACCCAGTGGAAACCTAGTAGGAAGCTAACCTAGTAGGAAATACAAGATGGCTCCCAGGCCAGGTGAGTCAATCTCCAGCTCCAGTAATAATATCAATAACTCATTAAAAATTAACAAAAATAATGTTAAAGATAACTATCTTCATTTATTAATTAGTTCATTCGTCAGTAATAAGGCCCTTAATAACCCAGAAATCTGCCTTTTCTGTGAGAAACCTGTAAAAGCTGGAATTTGTTGTAGTGAATGTGCTCAGTGGTATCACTTCAACAAGTGCTCTGGTGTCCAACGCTCAACCTATGGGAAAAGTCACAAATGGGCATGTGTCAAGTGTAATTCCAAAAAGACTAAGAAAAATAAAGGTGACTCTATGAAGAATGTTACAAGAAAGGAAACTCCTGTTCTAACCCTTAACAACAACCCTACCGAGAAGTTAAGAGGTTATGTTGACAACTATCAAGAATCAACCTTGAATCAAAGAGTGAGTAACAACTCAAATCTTAATGTCTCTTCTAGTTGCATTGCTAGCTTGACTACTAATAAGCAGCCGACCTATCCAAGAGCATCTGCAATCTGCATGCTCCCATCCGCAAACTAGAAGCTATAGTCCAAACGCCAACACAAATTCTAACCATGTTGTTATACCGAGCCAGGATGTTAGCAACTCTTCACATGCAAGCTGTTTTTACCAATGTTCTCCTGGAACCTTCTTCCCATCAGCCCTAGCAAACTGCAAATCAGCTGAAAGACAGGATACCTCCGTCTGGATGCTATCACCCAATGGTTTTTAGCCTATCAATACGCCAGTAAGCATGCTGGCCTCCCATAGTATAGAAGTCCTTAGAAGTAAATCCTTTTTGGAATGTCCAACCATGTCATTGTAACTAGAGGAGTCCCTCTTTAAATTATTGGATTTAGGGTAGTGAGGCTCCCTGAGAAGTATTCCGCTTTTTCTAACTCCGTCCATTCACGCTTCGTCAAATCTTCCTCCTTTCTGTTTTAACGCGTGAAGTTCTCTCAACCCTTAAAATCTAAGACAGAGCGAATGATTCGACTTTTTTGGCCTCACTCTGGTTTTTTTTTCGAAAGTGTGCTTTAAAGTACGGAAAATAAATGAACGCAATTCACAATAGAATCTGAAGGAGCTAGATATTTAGTAGCATTAATTAGCACTTGAAAATTGAATCCGATTTCCTTTTGGAAGCACCGAAAAAGCGAGTAAGTTGAATAAAGCGTTTGTTTGGATCCAATTTTGAGAGGCTAAAACGTTCCATTGGATTTCCGCAATTTTCGAAAAAAATTCAAATACCGTCATTTTAGATTCGTTTAGCGATGATTGCAGAGCTTAACTTGGCCACTGCAGCAATAACAACTCACAACAGACTCATTCCAAGGGCCCGACGTTTAAAAAAAGAAATCAACAAAGCCATAACGTTAAATTGAGAATCGATCGATATGCTGAGCATGACAAAAGGTGAACGCTGCGTAATCACTTTAAACTTGGGGCGGTGTTTTGAATTAGGTATCATTTCCGCGGAACTTGGGTCCTGACTCCTGAGGGGACAACACAGGTTCAAATTCACAGCGAATGATTGGAACGTGCACCAAATTGTTGCATCCTGCGCCTTGCATGTGTATATCAGTCAAGCTCCAATCACTTCCGGTCACATTACGAGACTCTATTTCACACTCCATCTGCAATGCTCCGTCGACGAAATTGTCATCCATAAAATCGAACAGAATATTCGAAATTTGCACATTCGACTTTGCTGCTCTCGTATAGGACGGCCGAACATAAAAATGGGCAACGGGACGAGAAGGCGCGTCGCGAGTTTTGAAGGGGAAGCACAATTGCCAATTTGATCAATTTGACAATTCAAATGGAAGATGAGAAAGGCGAGCCATGGCGCAATAACTTACTAGCGCAGCAAAGACAAATATATCTGCTCAGAGTATACAATACACATTCAATGCAGAATATACCGGATTCACACCCAACATGTGCAGTCTGGTGTTTTGAGTATTGCATACCCACTGGCCCAGCTGCATCTCTTTATTCGCTATAGTACAAGAAACGTCACGCAAACCCTGCCTCGACGGTTCCACATACAACCTGCGGTGTTTGCGCGCTTATAGCAAAGGAGTTGATTTCGTTACTTACCTGAAAAAAATCAAACTTTGTTTCACAAACTTTAAGTATGGAAGCTTAAAACAGTACGATCAATGTTTTTAAACCTTTAAGGAGGCGTTCAAACGTTCATCTGAAGCAAAAACAGCACAAAAAACGCCTTCTTTAGCTCTGTGACAGCCTAAAACCCAGCAAGGAATCAGAGGTTATGTGAATTGCTCATTTCATGGAAAGTACACAAGTCGACCATGAGAGTGGCGGCTCCAACAATTTGGCACCAACGTGAATCCTCTACACAAAAGCGAGCAAGGTGAAGTTACCTAGGTGAAGTAGTGGATTCTTGGGAGACCGTCTTCACCTTTTAAACTCATTTTCATGCACACATAGCCCATCTCAATCAACACAGAAACTGAATGAGATCAAAGGAAATTAAATGAAAAAATACGAGCTTTTTCAAGAAGAAACCGCTCCACAACAAATCATCAGAATCCTTCCCTTCGTTCCGGACAGAAAGGTATGGCGGACTTTCCGTAAACCTGGGGAAGAAAACTTTTTTTTCGGAGAGAAAAAACTTTCGTTGTGGGAGAAAACTTTTTTTCGGGAGAGAAAAAACTTTCGTTGTGGGAGAAAACTTTTTTTCGGGAGAGAAAAATTTTTTTCGGGAGAGAAAAATTTTTTTCAGGGGAATAATTTTTTTAACGGAGGAGGAAACTTTTTTTTCACGGTGAGGAAAAAAATTCTCCCCCTCCAAAAAAAGATTTCTCTCCGCGGGACAAAAAAGTTTCCTCTCCACAGCGAAAAAATATTTCTCTCCACTGTCAAACGACTTGCCCTGTTGCCAAGTCGCGCTGTCGTCTTTCATCCTGCTTTCATCCAACAAGGAACGGCATGAGGAATGAGAATGGAACGACAACCTGTTGCCCGATTGCCGGTTATCCTTTTGTTATTGTTCACGTTGTAGACATCTTTGCAATAATGTCTTTGGTTTCTTTGTGGCAAAATATTGCTTTCAATTATCATGTTTTATTTTTATTACTTTAAGTTTGGAGGTTAACTGGATGTTTACTTATGAAGATATCAGTTCGATAACTTGTGTTCCACCAAAGAATGAAATTAATTTGTATCTATGTCGCGAAATTGAAGATTTAATCAATTTTAATATTGTTTGTTGTTTGTTTATTATTATTTTATCTTATTTGAGGTTTGACCGGAACCGTGACTGGTATTAAACCCTATGACTTACAAGCAGTTTAATATATAGTTGTTTATGTTTATTAAATGATCAAAACATCTTCCAAGTGCTTTACTGCCTCGCTTTTTATCACCTCGCTTTGAATCAGCGGTCAGTTTTTTTTTTGTGCGTGTGTTTATTCTTTAAAAAATACAGACCTAGTGTTTGTGCGCCTTTGTATCTCCTGTTTACTTTACGGACTTCGCTTGCATCAAATAATTTCACTGTGAATCTCGACAAGGACTTACTCCAGCACTTCATAGCCCCATCTAATGTTACCAAATTAGTCTTAGTCTTAAGTTTTGAAAGTCTGATTGAAATTAAACTTAGTTCCACGTGGAATTTAGTTTATTTGAACCAGGCATCAAAACAAACTTCACTGTTACAATGATCGGCTGCAGAATACGATCGGAGTCAGCGAAAGGTAAGAAATTTACTCATACCTTACTTCTTTAAGAATTAATCTCCAAAATATACCATACTACCTTTTTTTGCTTTCTCCCTGCCTTGCTTGTCGGTTTGTTTCCTTTCGGCCTCAAATGTTGGACACTGCAAGTGAATTTTAGTGTATGATCTGGCATTAACTAATCCCTAAATGTGATTTAGAACCATCAAGATCATCTTATCACCTTTTTTATTTATTTATTTATTTTTTTTTTTTTTTTATCAACCGTATTTATTTACCGTTGTCAAAACTTCAAGAGCTATAAGGATGAGTAGTTGTTTCCACCAGATGATAAAAGATAAACTTACACAGAGGCTGGCGCCGGTTTATAGTTTATGGCTCAAACTTTGAATACATACTTAATAATGAGTGATTTCAGGATAACATGACCGATTGCACAATTGGTACCGGTACGCGATTAATAAAAATAAACATCCATGCTTAGCATAGCACATATAGCACCGTAGCACTAGAGCTAAATAAAAAACAATAATAAACGGACAACCGGCAATCGGGCAACAGGTTGTCGTTCCGTTTTCATTCCTCATGCCGTTCCTTGTTGGATGAAAGACGACAGCGCGACTTGGCAACAGGGCAAGTCGTTTGACAGTGGAGAGAAATATTTTTTCGCTGTGGAGAGGAAACTTTTTTGTCCCGCGGAGAGGAATATTTTTTTGGAGGGGGAGAATTTTTTTCCTCACCGTGAAAAAAAAGTTTCCTCCTCCGTTAAAAAAATTATTCCCCTGAAAAAAAATTTTCTCTCCCGAAAAAAATTTTTCTCTCCCGAAAAAAAGTTTTCTCCCACAACGAAAGTTTTTTCTCTCCCGAAAAAAAGTTTTCTCCCACAACGAAAGTTTTTTCTCTCCGAAAAAAAAGTTTTCTTCCCCAGGTTTACGGAAAGTCCGCCATAGAAAGGGACGAAAAATATAGATTGAAAAGGCCATCATCCCAATTGAGGGTACGTTTTGACAAATGGAGCAGACTTGAACCACACCAGAAAAATAATATACATATGCGTAGAAAATAAATTTTTGTTCGTTGCAGATGCAAGGAGAGCATCGCCCCCCCCCCACCCACCACCACTTGACTTGATAGAACACAATCGTTTGATATCTTTTCATGATCTCCCTGAGGACTTTTTATAATAACGAAAAAAGAAAAAGAAAATAAAAACAACAACAAAAAAACAATTAATTGAAACATGAATCGACTGATGAATAAATGAATTGCTTTATGTGAAAGCGGGTACATTTGACAACACAGGAGTAGATGAAGAAACAAATTCAGGGACAGGGAAAATAAAATACGCGATCGAGAATTGCTTGCTTGCAGCTGTTTCCTCGTTCGCGTCTATGCTTGTGAAACTTTTTTCCTTTTTTTTTTTTTTTAAAGGAGTGGGATCGAAAACTGAATAAAACTCATCCTTCTGCATCTTTTCATTCCTGCCCAATTCTGCATTTTTATTCTGAGGAGGAAGATGGTGGACTCTGTAGATTTCAAAATGAGAAGACGAAACGAGAAGAAGCAGAAGGAGAAAGAAACATAGAAAAAGATTTGAAAAGAAGGGACTTTTTTGGTTAGTACGGCAGTTACTCAGGGGATGGTACATCGCAGGTACGTATGGCTGTATCAGGTATTCTGGTACGTATGGCTTCCAAAAGTTCCGGATCAATAATAATAATAATATAATAAAAAACATAGCCCTTGAATCCAAAAAAGACCACTCTATACATGTTTACATACTGCACATTTACTGTACATTTTTAGTATCGGAAAAAATGATAAGCCGTCAATGTCAACATGTTTAAAATAAACTGGTAGCAACAGCGCTGCAGCGGCTTTTGCTATTTGGCAACCTTGATTTTGCCATTCAATTCATTGAAACCGTGTAAAAGTATCGATTTCTCAGGGATTCCGTAATTCCTCTTAAGATCGATTATTTCACGGAAGATTAAATGGAGAGAATCCGTTGTTGCCACATTGTGCAGACCGCTACAGTGTAGTGCTACCTATAGAGGATTAAAACCTCACCTCAGTGTAGAGAGGAACTATCTTAACTCAAGTTTAAATATTTTCATCAATCAACAACATTTTGGTCTCGGATCGAAAGGAATCAAACTCGATTGAGAAGGGATCGAGTCAGGTCAAGATGCAGCAGCAAATAATCTGGCAACGTTACAAAATTTCCATTTTAATTTGAATTTGAATTTTACATTGAAATCAATGTGTCATATGGCTGAAGCAAAAATACGCAACGGACCTATTGGCCTAAATATAAATGAAAAATGCGTGATGACCTTTGGACTATGACCGCACAAAAGCATTAAATACAACCTTTCAGTTTGGTAGGGTTGAAAGAGAGTGATTTGAGCTCAATCAATAGTATGCAGGAATAATTAAATAAATAAATAAATAAATAAATAGATAAAAGTTGAATCTTGAAGGCCAAGTCAAGACACACGGTTTGACTCTGCCTCCACCCACCTGAATTATTTAGAATCTCAGACGATGCGCTACAATGAATCGCCTTCAAACTCGAGTGTATGCAAAATATGGAACACGAGAACACTTTGTGTGTCGGCTACGTAGGTCGTTTTTTGTTGCATTGTGCGTTTCAATAAACCATACGGGTTTGAACGTTACTCGTAGACTCACTGGAACGCCACCGGCGGCAACCCTTTCGGTCCCCAACGGCAACGTTGGCAAATTGATTGTCGGATCTTATTTTACATATGCACACGCTTTATCCGAAAAAAATACCTACAAAAAGAAAATCAATATTGATTTTACTTTTGGATTAATATACATACGAATGTTGAATAAATGAGTGGATCAAACTCACTGTTGTCTATAAAACCCCCCTCGCAAAAGTCCGTAAATGATTTGATTTTTAGGACTGAAATAAGGTTATTGTTCGCAAGTCCTCCAGTGCGTAGCGTGCAATTTAGGAACGTTGTATTTTTTCCATTTAAACCGACGTAAAAGGTCGAATGCGAAGGTGTTCACTAAACACCCATTACTTCAATATTTTTAATGGGCTGAAATGGACGAACTGCAACGTTGCCAAATTTCACGCTACGCCACGGATTAGTCCTCAACTAACCTACATAGTACAAAGACCGAGTATTGGCTCGGTGGCTGGAAAGCTACAGTCAATGTTTGAAAAAAGTGAAAAATAAAAATAATCGAATCGAAGAAAACCTGGGTGGAACAAAAAGGTAAGGCCACGTTGAGCTCATGGGTGTCACCTTTTATAAATGGTCCGTGCGGATTTAAAGTTTTTAGAGACAAAAAACAAGACTCTTAATTTTTACCCACGAAAACGCGTGTGAAAAGGGTCCCGGCATCGGCAATTTGATCACTGCGAATAACATCTGGTTTGGTGAATCAAATTGTCATCACTATCAGCTATAGCTGTAAAAAACCAACCTGTACACAGGTTGGTTTTTTCACATAAAGCTAGCTTTAACTCTCATTTGAAGCCATTTGCAATGAACAATAAACATCTTGCCTCGAGAGAAATCAAAGTAATTTAATTTTATTTAACTTGAATCAATTTATCACCGTAAAAACCGATTAAAAATACTAAGTATAGAAGATAGACGAATTGAGCAACTGAACTTTCAATTGAATAATCAGGGAATTCCTATTTTTTGGGACTTTCTTTCGTTGATTCTCTTAACTATGTTTGACTAACATTTTTGATTCAATTTCCCTCCTCAGACCTGCTGGTTCTGCGACATTTCAGTCGGCTTTTCTGTAGGAACCGGCATTCTCTTTCAATAACAACCGAATGAACGCCAGTTTAGGAAATTTGGAGAGAGTAGAAAATGTATTTAAAAATACATTATACATCGATATCCGAGGTGAGTAATGAAAACGATAGAATTACTCACCGTTCTAAAATCTGAATAGAGTTGACATTGAATGGTACAACAGAGGTTACTGGAACTTACCTGAAACACATTAAACAAAAATAACACATTTATTAGATACCTACCTATACTTGAATGGTATATGGAGACTAAATTGATTGAATTATATAGAACAAATGACTTTCAGCCAAGCATTACACTTTGAATATTTTTTAATAACAAGTCGTTAATTTGAAGAAAGCCTGAGTTTCAGATCGAAGATCATTTTTCACTATAAAGCATCGTTGTTTTTGCGTCCAAAGAAATAGATTTCGTGAACGTTTCAACAAGAGAAAGAACCACACATAGAAAATCGCGGGAAAAATTCGAATAAATATGCTTGTAAGTACTTTATTATCAAGAATCCTTACTCTGATTGTGACACTGTGAGTGTCACGACACACTACATTTGCATGTATACGCGTCGACGTGTTTACGTCTAAAAACCACTGTTAAGAGTGGTTTTTTCTGCGGATTTCTTTTGGAAAAATTCTCATTTTCTGGAATCTATAACGCAAGCTCAAAGCAGTCCAACTTTTCGATGAAAATTTGTTTTGACTTGTAAGACATGGATAAGGGAGAAATGAGCATCTGCCAGTAATACTATCTTATCGCCCATTAATAATAACCTTTGCAATGCGCCAAAAGAGCAAAAGGGACTTTTCAGAGTCTGTTAGCGCCCCTCGCCCCAATTAGAGTTTGGACGATGCCGCGAAAGAGACGACATGCAGTTTTGAGAGCCCTCCTCCATGCTGACGTTCTCAAGTCCACGAGATGTACCGCTCTACTCGTTATAGTCTATTTTCCCATATTAACATCGGTGATGCCCCGGAAGAGCACATGTGAAGTTTGGCGAGCCCTAAATAGGCCACGTTAGCGTTTTAAGTAAGCACGATAAACAGAGAGATCTGCTAGTGTGAGTATAAGTCTATTCTCCCATATAAAATAATAATGGCGGTGCCCCGGATGCTTCTACCCCGTTTTGTGATTTTGACCCAGGCATTTCCATGACGTCTCTTGAGGCGTCACGTTGTGTCTACTTTTAATAATGATTTAATTAATCTCTATGGTTATTTACAGGCGGTTTTTCTTCCCCCGAAATGAATTTTTTTTTGCCGCACCGCGGTGGCCGTGCAATTACTTAAACATAGCAGTGAGAAAAACGAGAGGTGTTCCATCCGATTGATGAATTACTGGGTCAATATTTATAAAATCTATTAACAAAATAAAACTAAATTAAAGGCAAAACACGGCGTTATGCAAACACAATAACGCAAATATATTTCCCTTAACAAGCGAGGGACGATAGGAACACACGAACAGAGAAGCTGGGGGCTCAAGAGAGAGAGAGAGAGAGAGAGAGAGAGAGAGAGAGAGAGAGAGAGAGAGAGAGAGAGAGAGAGAGAGAGAGAGAGAGAGAGAGAGAAAGAGAGAGAGAGAAAATCGCGAGAGCCTAGCTCGTTCGGAATCGAAGCATGAGCAAGTTGCCGTGCAGTCTGATGGAGTACTCGTGTGCACGATGCCATATGATTCAAATTTTAATTAAAATGAATCATGGACCCCCGTCCTCCTTTCTGCCCCGGTCCCCTCTCGGGACTCCCCGTTGAAGTTTATTGCGATCGTTACATTTGACGAGGCACATATTCATGTGCTCACTATTGTGGGGTTGCCAACTTTATTTTGTTCCGTAATAGGAATCTTGCAATGGGAGGTTAAGTGGGTTATTCGATAAAACACAGCTGTTTCGAAAATTGAGTGGCGTGGCTCAAAATTAGGATATTTCGGGGTGCTTATTTACGGCATGATTTTCGCAATCGTTTCGTTGTAGATTTACCACTTGCGCTGATTCACGTCTTGCTTTAAAGAAATGGAAAATTATTCATGCCACATTTCAACGACTTTTGGGTTGTTGTTTTTTCATGATGAGTTTTAATAACTTTGATTGATTGAATTTATTTTTTAAAACAATTAGACTAGTGTAAGAGATTCGTCAAATTCTTCCAGTTTTTCATTTTGTTTGGTTAGAGCTGAAAATCTTTACATTTTTCTCTCTTAGAGAAAAAAAAAAAAATTAAAAAGTAAACTCTCCCAAAATACAGACGGTTCCAGCTGGAGAGGGCAATCATCATCAAAAATCTAAGGAATAACTAGAAAATAAAATAGAATACACCCAAGACATTATTTTTGTTTTTAATTTTGGTACCAATATGACGAAAAATTATTTCAAGTTTTAATGCCAAGGCTAAAAAAATTACTACAACTCGATTGTAAAATTAAGGTTTTTCATGAGGAGAATATGAAAAAATCTAAAAGAATAACTTTTCTCCAAGAAAAAAAAAAGAGCGAACCAATCCTGTTGGTTAAAAACATCTAAAACGACTGGAACCTTCTCCCAGGAACTCAAGAAACCTGCAAAAACTTGATTAATAATTTTCTTGTTTTTATTTGTTTATTTTCCACTAGTATGGCTTGATACTTTGATCAAGTCGAGACAACTGACAGTCGTGACATACTAAAGCTTGTATTTTTTTGCAAGTGCCAATAGCTTACACTTGAAACTTGACGTATGAAAAAAGACACATTAAGCCCATAAGACTGCAGCAGGATTATAGCTGTTCAAAGATTGGCTCTGAAACGGTTAATTTTGGATTTTTAAGTGCTTGGTAAACAGCACATCGGAGGGGAAAAAATATTAAAGATGAAATGAAAATCATTTCCACAAGACAGATTTATACGCTGCACTAAAACAGACCTTCGAGATTTTGAATGATTGGATTTAAAGTTGAAGCGATGTAAGAATTAGCAAATTATCATACGTCCATTTTTATACAACAATAAGTTCTAAAATATTAGAAATTATGTCACCAGCATTTAAACGTGATACAAACTACAGAACAAAATAAGAACGAGGCTGTTATAACCGACCGAAACATTCATAACAACGAAATGAAATAACTTAATAAATAAAAAAAAAATAAAAAAAATGGTTTCCCATTAATTTTTTAGGTGATTTTGTTCTTTTTCTTCTTTAGGTGATAGTAGATACTCGTAGAGTTTTTAACGTAGACTGAGATGAGACGAGAGTACAGAAGAGGTGTGTTCCAGACAGTAGCGTACGCAGGAATTTGTCTTCCTCTCTCTTGCCCCATTAGAGCACGTGTGTTAGAAAAGGACAAGAAGAGGGGCTAAAACGTGACTTCAGCCCCTATTTCTTTCCTTTTCCAGCACATACATTCATACGAGAGAAGAGAAAGAGAGACATATTCCTGCGTACGCTACTGGTTCCAGAGTACTATACTTACCAAACTTACTGGGGAAAAAAAGGATTGCAATCGTAAAGAAAAAATCAGAAAAATGTATCAAAAGTTCGAGCTAGCAACCCTGTATGTCGAATGAGGATTTTAAACATTCAATGAACGTCATTTAAAGTAAAAATGTAGATCAACTAAGCGATGCAACTGTTATTATGTCAACTTGAGATTTGAATAGTTCACATAATAATTGTCATTCTTTTTATTCTTTTGTCTCTTATCCATCCTCACTCTCAATTTTCTACTTCGCAGTGGATGCTCTCTTTTCAAATCCGTTCCGAGTATTTGAGTGCTATCAATGCGCGCGATTGCTTCGAAAAAGCATCGCTTAAACTTCGAGAGTAAAATCTTGAAATTATTTTAAAAAATGAACGCAAATGGATCGGTTCAAAAAATTGAGCTTTTCGAATTTTTAGTATGAGAAGGAGAGCTGAAGTTAAAATACGATAAAAGTTTGAACGCAAGAGCTGTTTGTTAGCTTTAATGGTCAAATTCGGTAATTCAAAAATTTGCGACACACCAATTACCATCATGTATGAAAATTAGATGAAAATATCCATCAATTAGAGCATAATACTTCACCAATGATTGATGAGAAGATCGGTTGATCTTCGTGGGTTGTGCACTAAAGAGGAGCTTTCGTTAATTTACTTAAACTGTTTGACAGACTTGGGCAAAATTGATTCAAAGCTATAAGTTGTCGAAAAAAAAAAATGAAAATCGTTTAATTCCTTTGGCAGCTGAGGTGGACAACTTTTGCTGCTGTATCAGGTTGTCTACCTCAGCAACTGAAGGCTATAATGTAGTTGCTTCTTGAACTAAATCGACGATTTAGGAGTTTTTAGACGACTTACAATAATTAGATTCAAATTAGTTCCGCGCATGTATGCCTGTATAAAAGCCCTGACATTTTTGCAAGAAATATATCAAAGAAGGGAGAAAATGGAGCAAAAGAAGGAGGGTGTTTGATATATTGATAAACAATTTGTAATATAATAAATTAAAAATAATTTTGCATTAATAATTGCAATTTGATAATTTATTTGTATATAAAAACAAAAACAAAAAAAATTGTCCACATGATATATATGCGTACAGTCAGTCGTCCTAAACTTGGGACATACGAGGTAACATGGGACAGGGTTGTATGTACTATTTTCAAGTATAAAGTATCTCATACAACTCTGTCCCATGTTGACTCATACGTCCCAAATTAGGGCGACTGACTGTACACCAATATATACAGGCAAAAATTCCACGCAACTAAAAAAGGTAAATTACATTTTTTATGTGTTCAATTTCAATTATTTGTAGACTTTTGCCGAACTGATGTCAGTAGCAGTTGGAGCCAGGCAATGAATTGGTTCTTTTGATAAGAAGTGTAGGTATCTGCCATCTCTTTCTTCTTAACAAAAACAAAAAACAAAAAAACAAAAACCAAAAAAACAAGAAAGAAAAAAAAAAAAAAACAAACAGATCCAAACTCCCACACGATAAAGTATACGATTGATGAATGATGAGGGTTTTACGGGCAGAAAGCCAACGCTGTCATAATGGGCGGGATTTTTTATGATGTATGTTTGGAGCATTATCCATGGATCGACGGTATTTTGAGTTAAAAAAGAAACAGATAGTAATGCAATGAGTTATTTGGGTTGGCATCGGCATCGATTAACTTGGAAGTTAGATACTTATCCACAGTTTGTTATGGTTTGGGAAAAAAGAGAGAGGGCTAGGGGGAAAAAAAACATTGTGTTGATGTTATTCGACGAAAATGATGCATCATTAGTGATGTAATGAGATTGAAAAGATCACAAAGAGGAAAAAGCAACAGCAAATACTTTCGAAGCAAAAACAGGCAGTTTCAGAGAAATGAAGTCGATGGCTTGAGTGGAAAAACAAGAGACTTGTTTCAAAAATGACGGGTCAGCTCGTTAACTTACGGTTGGCAAAATATATTTACTAAATCAATGGAGATTTAAGTCAATCGAGCTAATCTTTTATTTGCATAGACAGAAAAAGAATCAGCACATGCTGATGCTATACTTCTCGTGTTGTGAAAGCGAGGAAAATTAACTGGGTTCATTTTTGTTCGGGGCTGCTTAACATAACAACAGCCAACAGGAAGTGATAGTCATAATACCAGATTCTAGTCATATTACCAGAAGCACAACGATATGATGTGAACGACAGAAAGTCTTGTACTTTGACCAGAAAATTCTGGTGTCAATACCAGAATATAGTCATAGAACTAAAATTTCCTAAACATTTTCAAGAAATGGTACAAACACAAAAATGTTGATAAATTGTATACTATCCCTTACACAGGTTCATATATTGATATGCTTCAGGTAATATTTTTTTTCCAGTGTGAATAATGAAACATGGCTCCAATCAAAATCTTTCTGACAATTAGGTTTGACGTAAAATTTCAATGAATTACAGCATACCGATAGGCAATGTTTAATCAGAAACCATTGTTCTGAATAGAAAAACAAAAAAAAACAAAAAACAAACAAAAAAACAATAATTTAAACTATAAAGAAAACCTAAACATGCATGTCCATTTCTCAAATACGATTTGAAAAAGATTCCTGCATTAAAAAAGCAATAACATCTGTATGTTGAAAAGGAACTAGGTCCTTTTAGCAGTAACGAGTCATTGGAACGAAAATATGACAGAATAGACACCTTTCTACGAAAATACGCAGCCGTTTGTTTCTATTGACAAATTTAAGTTTTGATCCACTAACTGGTGGAATTATTGATAGACATATAAATGTCTTAAAAATTCATTGAGGTTATTCAGCGTTTTAGCTCTGAGTTTTGCCAAGGCTCGGTTTATGGCCAAATTGGACTAGCGGTTCATTAATTTAAAAAAAATCGCTTTTATGAAGCCTCGGGAAGCTAAGCTCTGTGTGAATATATTCGCAAAAGAAACATAAAATTAAGTCAAAAATACCAAATGCCGATCGATTCAACGCATAAATTTGTGATATTCGGCATCTTTTTACTATATTCCATTACGTTTAATTCCACAAAAGCTTCCCGAGGCTCACAGAAAAAAAAAAAAAAAAAAAAAAAACTGGTAGAATTTATACCTACTGCATAGCTGCTTTTTACGTCTTCTAGAAAGTAAGGTAAGTTTCACCATAATATGGTAAATGCACCGAAAGTATACCTTGTGGTAAATTAAGTAAATCTGTAAGTATATTTCACCACCATCTAATAAAATTTACCTTACTTTCTAGTAGTCTCCAAAACCAGCTATGCAGATGGTAACTTCTATCAGTCTTTTCTTGCAGTGATCCATGAAAGCGTTCTGTTTTTTTCCCCCTAAACACACTGAGGTATTTTTTTTTCCAACTTTTTCGATAAATCGAACCATGCCAAAACTAGAAAGTATAAAACGTCTAAAAATCGCTATACAACACCAGCATTGATTTTGAATGAATGTCGAACGTCGAAGTTAAGGCCTTTGTGCAGCACTGCAGAGACGCGATAACTGAATCACGCCGACTGCTAAATTGCAGCCACCGCGCCCCGCTTGCTTGGCGCTGATGCATGATGGGGCGTATCGAATCAGATAGAAGACGCCGCAGGGAGTAAAAATTATCATGCTCAATTAAAAGGCGCACAGCTCTCTGAGAGAAGCTTTTATTGTTCTTATAAACTGACAGAGCCAACGAGTTAAGAAACGTGCAGCGCGGTGTAGGATAGGCAACCCGCAGTACACGTTACGCACACAGAGAGCGGCGCCGAGAGGGAATTAACTGTGCGGATTGTTATTCAAATCTGAAGAAAATTGCGGCACGACAGTGCGACGCACAGTGCGGTGATGTTGACTCAAAATCCAGGCCCAGAGTCAGAAGCGGATACCGAGATTTATTTCTCTCTCTCTTCTTCCATTTCGCATGATTCGCTAAAAGAAGACAGAGGATAAAGGCAAAATTGTCACCTCGGAAGGACATGGATGTGATTCTTCGCACTCTTTCACCTGGCCTTAATGGGAAACGACGGACACTTACCAGAAAAAAAAAAAAAAAGATTCACCATCATCGTGACTAATTTAGATAGGTACTTGCGAAATAAAATATGTTTAAGGCGTATTTTTCAGCATAGATCAGGATGTCGTCGAATTCACCGACTAACCGTGTAACTGATAGGGGCTGTAGCGCTCCTGATGATGTCCAGATCCGAGCATGAAAATTTGCTTTTGTATGTATACCACACGCTTATTGAGGACACGGCCAAATATTCTTATCAATTTTGTACAAACAAAAACTTGTGTTCACCGTTTCCTAGAAAATTTCGGCGGCCCGATGAAAGTTTTTAGTTTAGATGGAAAACTCTAAGTGTGGTCGATTATCTTCGCTAGTCTGAACATTAGTTTCGATGGAATCGGCAGGCCCTATTTACTAATGAAGTCCACACCTTGATAACTCTTCAAAACCGATCGATTTTCCAGAAAGATAAAACAATTTTCCCAACTCTGATTATAACTATCGTCAATTTCCGGCTCATGTATTTAAAACCTTAAATTGATTTACTAAAATTGTCTACTTTTCTCGGAGCTGATTGAGAAAACCCAAAGATTGTGACACTTTTGTAAGAACCATTGGATTCAAACTTTGTGCGGCGAGAAGTCGTTTGAACCACTTCAATAGTCTCCTCTTGGCGGTGATTAATTAACTGTTGACACTAAAATATGGGCGCAATTCTTCCGAAATAGCGAAAGCATTCGTCACGATCCAAGTTTGCTCAGGAATTCCCCTTCTTTAGAAACTCAAAAAGGAAGATTAGCCCGAATGGAAAGCCTCCCTAGTCCTCAGTCTCCTGTTCTCTGTTCTTATTAATGAGCGTGTGAGGCGAAGAGAAGGATGGAGCGGTAGGGTAAGTGAGCGCTTATAAACGTAAAACTTAATTTTCATCTCAGACCATCAGGCATATTTGAACATGAGCAGCGAGAGCTGTTGGGCAATTGAGTGGAATTCAATTTTTTTCCCTTAGCATTCCATGGAAAAAGAGGTCGGATGATGTTTCCTCAAAGTTTATTACGTCCTATTGCACCTGAAAAAATTGGGAGACAATATCGTTAACTTTGGAATAATGAAGACCAATTAGTGGGAGAATATTCGACAATTTTGGAATCTACTCTGACTTCCAGTCCAAATCTTCCCAAAGTTTGCGACATTAAAGTTGGCATTATTTCCCAAATTAATGCCGGTGGAAAAGGACGTAAAATGTGGAGAAACATTCCCAACTTTTATTTTAGTTGAGGTGAATTGTATACTATACCTGATTTCCTGAAAAGGAGGATTTTTTTCCTGATTGCCAGAGGAAATCAGGTATAATATACCATTCACCTCATCGCAAGTGCAGCCTGATCATAAAATTTGTTTCCTCATTTTTATTTTAAAGTTGTAAAACGTCATTCTGTGAACCCAGTTAAACTACAAAACAAGAATAGTTGCTTCAATCATACATTGCCGTAGCAATCACTCTAAATACTGATTCCACAAACAATAAGTGAATACTGAGATTAATACAAATAAACTAAAAAATACAACTCTCATTCATTGGAATCATTAATCTTAATACTTTAAAGGTTAAAAAATTCCGAACCATTTTTTAGTCCATGCTGTAAGTATCATTACATCATTCTTTGAGTAGCTAAAAAATATGGTCGTTGGGGACGTTGGGTCAAGCGGTAATTTTAAAAATAATTTTTTATCAGTTCATGAATTTATTATTTGATAATCAGCTCCGTAATTCCAAAATTAATTTTTCTTCGGTAGGCTTGGTTGAAAAATGTTGATAATGAGGAGACTAAAACATCAAATGATCAAAGTGTATCCCATTTTTCCAATAAGTATGTGAAGCGCTCCCAGTAATACTATACTCAAGGTTATACTTGAAATGGTTTGCTTCTCTTGCTGCTCACAAGTTTACTGCCTTAGTTTTTAAAATTGTGAAGTTGTTTATTTGTTTCTTTTCAGAGATTACTGAAGATATAACAAGAAATTCTATTCAATTGGAATAATATTAGTTTGACAATAATCAAAAAGACTAGCTGAGTAAAATCTTCGAGCCTAAGCCAGAGAAAATGTCCTCCTTCAGAAAAAAAGGTGATTTCAATCGGACAAAAATCAACCTGGCAACAATACCAAAACTTGAAGGGAGTCTCGCAACATCGTGTTTCATTGTAAATCATCGCTTATTTTTCTGCGCTGAAATCCCTTCCAGATGCGCACTACAGTGATTGCATGGGCGAATCCAGTAATTTGGCAACCATGAAATCATCATATTTGAACGTATAAGAAACAATCGATTCTTGAGGGGGCCATAGTCTTTTACTAATCGATTGTTTCTCACGCTTTCAAATGGGACTAATGCACAGTTGCCAGATTGCTGGATCCGCCTTCGCATGGTTGCCGCAGCTGCGTGAAATTAATGGAATTCTCACACTCAACAGTGATTCTATCGGTCAACAAAAATATTATAGTTAGAGGGGTTTTTTTTTCTTCTTCTTCCTTTTTACTTATAGTCACGCTTATTATTTGTCAATAACTAAAACCGTTTGATATTTTTCATCACCGGAGGAGGAATCCCGGTTGAATTCGAAAATTTAATTAAATGCACACAAGGAAGAAGTTCCGGCAACCTTGCGCGTTTGACTGATTATTATCAGTGGCACCGGCGGCAGACGGACAGAAGAAGTGCGAACATGTAAATGAAGTTCTAAAATAAGATCAAGTGCTGCCGCGTGTTACGCAGTGTTGCCAAATCATGTGACGATTAACGAGGATCATCTGCATAATATACATTCATTGTCATTTGAATTCGAATCATTTGAACAACTGCCGACACCGCAACCGGAGCCACATGTGGTCGAAGTTATTATGCAACTCTTGCTGACTTGCTTGCTTACGTTTTAAACAAGTAAACAAAACATATTACCTGCACCGACTAACTGAGGGTCTCGGTCTACTCCCACTTTTGACTCACGGACAGGGTCCACCATCGTCGAGATGATGAAGAAGTTTATCGTTGAGAGGTGGCGAAGATGGAGGGGGGATTTAAGAAAAAAAAAAAGATGGAAGAAGAAGAATATGATGAGGGGGTGGTTGGTGTAGGAAATCCAGAGGAGTAAGAAGAAGTTGTTGTGATTATGATACCCGCCCCTTTGCCGCAGCTGCGACAGAAAGCGAGCAAATATGTGGGTGGATAAAGAATGCGAAAAACTGACTGCGATGATGCGTTTTTCACGCTTCCGCCGCCAGAATGGGGGAGTGGGAAGCAGGTGAATAAGGGGGGGTGGAGATTGTGCTGCAAGTCGCGGTGTCACTTATTGGCTCGACTCGGCGACTCCGCACGGCGCACTCGGCGTCCTAAGTCATTAGTCGGATCAATCAAACTCGGAAGCAGCATGACACACGTTACGGTGAACGCCGAACGCCGATGCTCGACGGGTGGTGGCATGAGAAGATGAAGGCGCGACCCGCGGTTTGTTCGACTCGGGTTTTCTCTCAATTCTCACGCTCACGCGCTGCCTATATCGGAACTCGCAATCTGAAAGCACTGCGCCTTATCAGCCCCCGCGATTCCGCGAGTATCCTTGAAAGTTGAGATTGATATCCTTATCGATGTCCTGTCAAAAAAACACACACCTTGTTTCCGCAAAGGCGATAAGCCTGCTCCCTGCTCTCTACTCATTAATCGTCGAGGAGAAATGTCAATTGAATAAATGTGATTTCAGGCGAGAGCTGAAGGATATTTTAATCCACTAGATGACGCCACTAGTCAATTTTCGAAATAATGTCAGGCAATATACAAATACGTATATTTGAGACCGCGCACTGTATTTCTAATGGATATGAGTAAGATATACTTTGTCTCACTTAAAATCATTACAGAGATATAGCTGTTTTCTTCAGATTATGATTTTCTTTCTAGTTCAATTTTGATATTTGATGGCTCAAAAAGTCCATGAAAAATTGAGGAGCACCTCCAAAAGTTCTCAAACTGCATAACCGTCCGTTATACCGCATTCATAATACCCAAACAATAAACATTTTTAGAAAGCCACTAGAGGCGCCATCTAATGGTTGTTCATGGTTATTTCAACGTTATTTTTAAGTAATTTGACACTAAAATTGGCATTCTGTGTAGCTGGTGCAAGAAATAACAACAAATCCATTCCCCGTTGGTATTTACGATACGTGTTTTTGGACGTAAAGGGTTGGATGCTGCAATCATTCTTTGAATGAAGTCAAAGTGATCGGAAATAGTTTCGACAAGGAACACCTGCAAAACCGCGTAAAATCAGTGATAGTTATTTTTGGTAAAATCTACGACATTTGCGGCTACTTTTACTATTCGCAGTGTAACTTTTGCTTGGTTTTGGTTAATTTTCCAATTAGGATTGTAAGTTTTTCAAATTGAATTGTAAATTTTACAATCCAAAACATTGATATTTTTGCAATTTATATGGCTGTCATGGCGTGACAAGTATACTAATTGCAATTTGGATTTATTTTGGATTGTAAAATTTACAATGCAGTTGGTAACATTCACAACCCAAATTGTGAAAATAATAAAACTTATGCAAAATTTACAATCCAGAACGTAAAATTAGCTACATGAATCGTAAATTTTACCAATAATGACTGGTGAAATTAGCACTTGCTTCATTTTACTGATTTTACAAATCTGTTCCTTTCGTTGATACCATTAAGAATTGCAAAAGTACTATGAATGTGAAAAACGCGCATCTGAAAACAGGGTTCGATGACCAGCACGCAATGCTAACGAACGGTGCCTGCAGCTTTTCTCGTTCATAGACAGTATTATTCAAGAGAATCACGATTTTTCAAAGAGGGATGAGAGATAACGGGTGACAATCTTCAAGCAGGCTGCGGGGCTCGGGGTCGAAACATGTAAAACATTTCCAAAAAGTATATGCCATTTTCTTTCAAGGCACGGCATTGAAGTGAAATAGGTTTGGGTGAGGGTCTTGCTCCCTTGACACCCCCCTCCCTACCCCTCCATCCACTACACCAAAGCTCCAAACTCTCATTTATCCAAGGTGTCTAGGTATATCATTAAGATGAAGCTATTCAAAAGTGATAAGCCAACACAAAGACGGTCCATAGACTGTATGTGCGCACGGTCAGAATGAGACAAAGCGCAAGGTTTGAAAAATGCGTCACTGCATTTCATATTTTAAAATGAGAATTGACTGATTTATTGGAAACGCACGAGGGAATTGAAAGAAAATGTTGTGGGGGGGGGGGGCACCAAAGTAAACAATAAATCATTAACTGATGGTTAGGTCCGATTTTCAAGGAGAGGAGAAATGCAATTTCATTGGCTCGTTTCTTTATTCCTATTAGAAACAACCAACTCGCGCATGCATACTCACGTGTATAGAGACAAGTATTGCACAATTTTTATTCAAATCAATAACTTTGCAATAGATTTGGCGAAACAAGTAGGGAATCTTACATAATTCTTTTTTTCCGCCGTATTTTTTTAAAAAGCAATTAACATTGAAACAGATCAAACCGCTAAAGGTACTTACATTATTAACGACAAACTTTATTTTGCAGTGTCATTGTCATGAATGTAGTATCCTTGGCAGTGGCGTAACCAAGGGGGGGGGGACCAGGGGGTCTGGACCCCCTCCATGACACCAAAATTTGTCCTAAAAAAAGGTCATTTTTTGCGTTTTCAGACAAATTTTACCAAATTAGTATCTTTGGACCCCCCCATAACAATTTTCGAACCCCGGACCCCCCACCCCCCTAGAAAAATTCCTGGCTACGCCACTGATCCTTGATTCTGCGCATTTCGTGTTGGGAGCTTTCGAGTTTCGCATCGGTTTTTCTCGTTCAAAAGTTTTCGCTGTTGCTCAAAATCGCCGTCTCGGCGATTTTCTATGCTAGTAAACCATATCTCAAATAAACTCACTAAATTGAGTGTTAATAAGTGTTGATGTCACATATTAGCATCATGAGTGTTGGATTTTTCATAGCAGTGCGCGGCAGCACCTAAAAAAATGAAATGCGTCTCAATTTATTGAGCTGTAAAATTAATAAGAAGACTTTTTTTTGCAGTTATGTTTATTAATCTCAGTCTGTAGTTAGTAACCCTTCATTTTCATGAAAAACAGTTTCCCATTATAGTTCAATGTCCTAATCAACCTGAAAAGTTATTGACTAGGTCAAAAAAATACTGAACCAAGAAGTTTAACTTCTATAGACGCGAGCAATTATCCGTTCAAGTGTAAGCTTTTTTCTTGCTAATGACCGAACCAAGTCGTCACGATGACTATGAATAAGAGACTTAATAGAAGTTGCGTCCGTGAAATTGGTTAACAAAGCGCAATGCGATGCTCATTGTTGCCAAATGGGCTGTTTCAGCATAATCGAGAGAAGAATCGTTTTCTGCGCAGAAAAGAGCTTTGAATGTATCTGAACAAAAGCTCCTGAGCTCGTTCCATCACGAGTTATTAAAGACGGAGATAACAAATATCTGACAACGGATTCGTAATCAGCGGATTTTTAGATTTTTTTAAATAAATCAATGAGGCGGGCGTTGGAATTGGACCATTACTCAGTGAAAAAGGTAACAAACGTCCATCTGAATGGACTCGGTGAGTAAAATAAGTCATCAATTTTAGACTATAATTAGAATGAAAAGCTGAAAAAGTTATACTTTATTGCCTTATAACTTCTTTATCTAGTTATTAATGAAGACTTTCGGCCAATTCCAATGAATTCACAATTTTGATTTTGAAAAAAAATTATTCTTCCTTTCTTTACAGCAAGATTTTGGAATACGATATTAACATTCCATGTTCATTCAAGTGGACAATTGGACAGTTGGACACCTATAACTTGAAAAAATTATTTGAAGTCTCTAAATAGTCTAAAAGTAACGTATTTTGGCATCATTGGATAATTTGTGTAGGCTCAATTCGGCCTATATATTTGAATTTACGGATTCTAGGAGGCGTTCAGCAATCTGTGAATGGATTTTGAAGGGTCTTCAGGCACTCATCGGTAATTCGGGTGAAAATCAATAAAAACCCATGCTTTACTCTCCTAAATGGCATTAAGATGAATCTTCAACATTTGGTGCCGATTCCGGCCCCCCATCAAAGCACTACCATTTGATTGTATATGTATGTCAAATTACAAGGCGAAAGTTATTTATCTTCAAGAAATCGGTGTTTCAGGTACTAGATCATTTTATTCAGAATGTCTCTTCAAATTATCTCGTTAGTAGGTAACTTTAAAAATAAGGCTGAAAGTACCAAAAACCGAAAATCGCAAATCGACGGTAATTTCAAAATGCGATCTTACTTACAGTCTTATTTTTAAAGTGCTTGACGAGGTGGTTTGCGTAGATATTCTTCAGATGATTAGCTCATAATCTGACACTATTTTTCCGCAAGAAATGAACTCATTTTGGCCGTTATTTGACGTCAATTAAACGGCAGCACTCAGGTGGCAGAAATCAGCACCAAATGCTAAAGATCCATCTTAATTCGTATAGATCTAAAAAGCCATTAAAGAAAAGAAACAAACTAAAAATCAAGAATGAAAAAACAAAAACTGAAACCAAACTAGACAAATAAAAAAAATTAAAAAAAAAACAGCGATCCGGCAATACTGAATACAGCGCTTGCAGATTTACGATAATTGCTTCTTTCGTATTCGAACCGAGAGGCAAGAGTGACAAAAAATGGAATGTAAAAAAAAAAAAAAAAAAAAAAAAAAAAAAAAAAAACTATATATGTATATTTCGAGCAAGATTTATCAGCGTTTCATGATTGGCTGCTGATTATGACAACAATGCAACGGTATTTATTTGAACGTTGACATTTCGTTGAACATCTTATTATTGAGAGATACAGCTGACGTAACAGAGAGCCTTGCAGAGATGCGTGCGTAGTGAATACACTGAATAGGAACTTCTATTAATACCATTAAGAGTAATAATAATGATGATGGAGATTTCAGAGGGGGAAAATATAATAATAATAATAATAATAATAATAATAATAATAATAATAATAAAAAAAAAAAAAAAAAAAAAAAAAAAAACCACAACGTCGCTCTGAAGGCAGTTCCATTCTTTTGTAACGCGTCGTCATCAACGAGATGCATGTCTGGATGTCTGCGAGGTTGCTGGCTTTTGGAAAGGGATAACATTTCGTTTAAAAAACGGAATTGAGATTTGAAAGAATTGGTTTCTTTCTGACCTCGCATGCAGCCCAAAATTAAAGCCCATTCTGGAAGAGCTGACCATTGGCCATTTGATGAGAGTTGTCTCCAGTAGCCCGGAATTACATCCGTTCTAATCGAACTGACCAAGCCAGATAAGAAAACTGCAAATGCAATTGATTAGAAACTGTTGCCGTAAAATCAAACTCTACATATAGACGAAATAACATTGAGAAGAAATAGAATATGTAGACTGTACATTGAAATAATCGATGACACGAAATCCTTACAACGAATACTGATCATGGGCGTAGCTACGTGGGAGCAAGAGGGGCAGCTCCCCCCCCCCTCCACCCTGGAAAACTAGGAAGATCAGAAAAACGATTACGTACATTGACTTTCGCAATGCAGGATTCACGAATAAGATTAGAAACAGCTATAGATGATCAAAATGTGTCAAGCACCTATGTTGCCAAGGCAATTATCTTCATAATCCAACTTCTTATTAAACTTTCGGTTACGTGTCAAATTGCCAGTCTAAACTGCTTACCAACAAATTCCCACTTTTTAAAATTATATTTGTACACTTTTGTTTTGTTTTGTTTTTTGTTTTGTTTTTTGTTTTCTTTCTTCTTTTAACATTAGATATTCGAAATATTTTCTGCGCAAACGGCAAAACCCCTCAAAAACTGACCCGCCTCCTCCAGCACCTGATGAAGAAAGTTAGGTGCGGCTGTGACATCAAACTGCGGGTAAAATTTCTATAAAACAAAATTTCCATTGACCCAAAAAAAAAAGAGAAAAAAAAGGTCATCAACACTTTGCCCCCGTCTGCAAAAATTTCTGGGTACGCCTGATACTGATAAGAAATGAAATGTAGAGTAGAGCTATCTCATAATTCACTCATTGGGTACTGTTGTACCGAGTAATTAAAAAATTGATTGAATTTATAATAAAATTGAAACCTCTACCTCTACTCTAGTACGGAAAAAACTTCCGGGTGCGTGTAACAGGCAACCCAAATCTTCCTCGAATTTGAGAAAGAAAATGGAAAAGGTGCGTTAGAGTTTATACGTGTAATGGAAGTTGCGTCGCATCGTCCAACATAAGGTGGTCCCAAAAAAAAATCGGAAGTTCTTGGAAGTTAGCTCCGAGGGTTTTCTCATTACTTGAGGCGCGACACAAAGTTAAAAAGACCATTGCGAGGTCAATCGGCGCGGATTTGTTACCCTTGCGTCAACCTCTTTGAAGTTAGTTACAGAGTATCTCCTAAATATTTAAACTACATTGACGTTTTATTTTACAAACTGCACGAATTCTTCAATTAGGCATTCAAATCGGCCTTAGAAGTTTTCCCATTGAAGTTGGCTGAACTTCGAACTTGAAAGTGGACGCAAAATTAGGTTGAATTAGATATATTTTCAAAAAGTGTGTAGATTTTTCACTGTCTAGGTAGGAGGTCAAAAATAATCAAAACCCCGATTTGACCCACTACTAAAACGACGAAAGAACTCAGAGATATATGGTGAAAAAACATCTACTTGACTTAATTTTGCGTCTATTTTTGATTGTGATCGTCGAAATTTATAGTCTAATTTAACAGGAAAACATCCTACGGTCGTTTTGAAGAATTTAAGCAATTCGGTCTCGGAAATACCAATGCATTTTAAATGGGCGAAACACTGAAACTTCAACGGGAGATTGAGGCAAGGGCAATTCCTCATGCTGCACTGATGGGCATTGGAATGGATTCTTTCATTTTGTATCGATTCAAGGAACAGAAAAAACTCGCCGGAGCTAACTTCTAAAAACTTTCGATTTTTTGCATCCAACTATTCGTCTGTCCAGTTTTTAACCGTATTTTATGTGGGAACATTTTTTTTGCATAATCATCTTCAGTGTGTGACTTTCCTTTCTTCACCAAAGAATTAAAGTAGGTACTTGATATTGTCAGTTCACAGTACGCTACTTGTCATTTACCTACACCGGAAACACTCTAGTGGCCGAGATTGGAACTAAACGCGCGACAAAACGAAGATACTTGAGATGATCATCTTCGTTATATAGTCCCATGTCCCATGGAACATGAGGTAAGGTTTTTTTGCGAAATCAGATTTATCTTTCTATTAGGAGTTTCTCCGTACGAGCAAACTTGAAGTTTGAGAGACCTTAATTCAGAAGAACGCTTCAACTATAGTTTCGCACTTCACCACTTTAAGTGCGAGTGCGTGTGAATTCCGATTTACAAACAATCGGAGAATCGTACGAGCACTAACTTAAAGTTGTTTCCGTGGTATTTATACTGACGGTATGTATCGGTGGGAATCGGGAAATATCGTTGACCTTGTCGATCTGAGGGTATATTTTTATGTCTGAACTTGCATTAAAAATAAAATAAAAAATCATTCTCCCCCCCCCTCTCACTCTCTGATCCTAGCGTTGTCCAATTTTGCATGAAACATTGTAGTGAGTGAACTCGTCGTTACGGCATGAGGAAAATGGTGTTGATTGTGGGAGTTGCCAAAACTATGGAAATTACCTGCATTATTTTACAACACAGCAGCAGCGTATTTCGCAAGGCTTTAACCGTTGAATTTTATCAAATGTCTACTGTGGGAGAAAATTGCGGCTGCCCAGTGTTGCTAGAAGTACAAAATTTGACTGTATATTCCCAAAAGGAAGCAAAGACGGATCTAGCAATTTGGCAACTATGTGGATTCTTCCCATTTGAATGTATGAAAAACAAGGATTAGTAAAAGGGCCATGGCTCCTTCAAGAATCGATTGTTTCTCATAGTTCAAAGGAAAGAATGCATGGTTCCCAAATTGGTAAATCCGCCCACGAATAATCGGAGCAATGTAAAGTATACCAGCGTTTACCCCAAATCTGGAAACACTGTAGCTACCTCACAGTGGAGCAAGACACGAATTATTCAGGTTAAAGAAAATGTGTTAATTTAAGTTACAGAACACGAGGGATTTGATGAGTCACACTGAACCGAGCCGCTAACCGAAAACTGCTCCAAATCGGAAACCGAACCGCAAACAATTTCTTCAGAAAATTTCTAAATCGCGAACACTGAGAAAAATTTCCTGTCGCTGTAACAATACATCAGTGTAACACTTACCAAACCGGATGTTTCGATTACCGTACCTGGAAATCTAGTTATAGTCACCAGACGTCCTGTTGCGGTAACCAGAATTCCGAGCACAGCTACTGGAATTTCCGGTATTACAAAAAACGTATTGTTACGGCAAGAAACACATTTTTCTCAGTGATTTGAGCAACGAAATAAGTCATTGGCTGAACCTAATTTCAACTGGTTTCACCACTTTTGAGAGCGGTTCAAACCAAAATACGAGAAAAGTTGAAAAATCAAATTCTATAGAGAACTATGTTGGCGGGTAAATAAGCGGCACTGGAAAAAAGGTGAATTAATGTAGCAAGAGTCTAGGACAAGGAAAAGTGAAAGCAGAAGTGCGAATTTTATATTTAAAGAGACAACAGATCATTTTTTCGCGAAGTGAACTCGAAATATAATTTGAGGCGTTAGAGTTCATCAGTCTCTTATGTTTGTACACAACACTTCATAATAAATAATCATAGTACTTAATGAAAAACATTTGTTTAAGATTTAATTTTAAAACTGCTCCGAAAGAACATGATTAAGTCATAAGCCATGTTGCACTAATATTAAGACTTTTTTATTTTTTATTTTTTTTTACAGACCAAACGATCGAAATTCGAAGTTTTCACTAACAATATTCCTGAGATTTTGCGATGAAAAATTAAGGCAAATAATTTCCTAACGTTTATTTGGAACAAAAGTGAAGTTGAAAATTGGTGTAACGTGGCAGTGGACTTGAATTTCGTCCGTGTAGAGGTCATTTCCATACATTTCTCCAAGTATTATTTTTTTCGAATACAAACCGCATCATGTGAAGCGTAAACCAGGTTGAACCTAACACACTACCTCCGGAGAACAAACACTGAACCATGAACTATTCTGTTTTCCTCTTTTTTTCTAGACAGCTTCGAATCGCAAACCGAAACCGAAGTGAGATGAAATTCCCAGCAGTGCGCACATACGCACAGCCCCTTCAGTAACGCTTCATCGTTGATACTTACTTTCTAGGGGAAACCACGGAATGGGACATGTTACAAGCAGTAAAATTGATGAATAATTCATTTTAACGTTAACTCGTAGTTTATCGTTCTCAACCTTGTTTCTTATTTGTTTTTTTAGCCCCCCTACCTCGAAATGTTGTGCGAAAATACGTCATGCTTTGACCCACTGTGTGTTAGCTGCCTGCACTCACACATCGCGCATCGCGTGCGGGGTAACGCATCTGTTTAAACAGCAAGCGGGATTGTTTGGAAATCTCCGCGGATGAAAACAAGACGAATTAAAAACAATCCACGGCTCGTCTCTGCCTCAATTTCGCAGGTTGCCAGATCAGACAAGATAAAAATAATCACCAGATTTCATTGGATTCACGTGCCGTCGGGCAACGCTGAATTTTGTTTGGGGGTTCAGTTTCCAGAAATTAAAAAAAAAAAAAAAAATAAAAAAAAAAAAAAAAAAAAAAATCGTTTTTGTTTTTTTAACTAATTGTTTTTCTGATCGTGTATATCTGCGAATGTTTTTGTTTTTGTTTTTGTTTTTTTTTGTTTTATTTTTTTTGGACAGTTCATACCTGTTTTATAAAAAGAAAGAGGTTACTTAAAAACGGAAAGTAAGAAAATCCCTTGCACCAGTTAAAATCTTCAATTAGGAAGTTTTCACAATAGTAGATACGGGCTGTTATGATATGCAATGCGCAGCTTGCATGTTTATGAGAATCCATCGCTGTGCGTCCGATTTTGCATATGAAACTCCGCATTGCATATCATAACAGAGCGTTCAGGCAATCTGCGCAATACGCCCATGTAGTATCAATTTTTCAACTCGATGATAATATGTAGGTAAAGCAAAGCGTGAAAATTAGAAACGTTGCATCTTGTTCATTGAAACTCATGTAAACAATCTGTTTCCGGGGTAATCATTGATTACCCAAAATTTGGATATTTTTCATGGGTTTTAAAGGACACAGAGCAAAGTTGTCAAATCGCACGCTATTCACCGATACAAATAGATACCCTGCGCAGCTGCAGAAAGCTTGCGACAGGCGTCCCTTTTGCCAACTCAAAAAGGTTGGAATTAACCTCAAAATTACACCATTACTGTAATTAACATCATCGAAACCGCAGCCAACTGTTTATAGGCTTCTATCGACTTGTGGACACAGGTTAGTTTTTCTTCCCAGTATAAATTGGTGTTTTTTTTTGGGGCAATGATCGTTTCTGACTAATTCTTTCAAACATCTTAATAACCTGAAATCTTTAGGTATAGATTTAGATCGGAGCAATGTTACCCACTCAACAGTAGGTGACTGTTATGTTGCTGTTGTTCTGTTGAGCCCTTGAAGATTAAATAGACCCATTTGACTTGCCTCACTTATACATAACGGGAAGCATTGCAACCATAGCATGTTCTGGGTCGATATTTTTCTCTGTCTACATGCATCAATATATGGCAAATGATGCGGAAGCAAGGATGTCGGATTGCACAACGATTCTCTAATAAAGTTAATATAATTATCAGTCTATACATTGACTTCATAGGGAAATTTAAGGGAAGGGGGTTACTACACAATCTGGAAATTCTAGGAAGTAGCTTAAAAAAAGCCCAAATAATATAAAGTCTGCTCTTCACTAAAAGTCTCCATACAATTTTAACGTGTACTTATTTCTCAGAATGACCATCAACTGGTGTTGTAGCTCTTTTGTTAACCTATAACGTATCAATTTTTCCATGGAAAACGAAAAGTCGAATGCGAGATAACCACGAGGGGGGGGGGACGCGAGGAGGAACGCCAACGATAAGGCAAAATCGGATCGGCGATCCAAAATCTAGGTTCAGGGCGGATCATTAATCATTTCCGTCAAACAGGAAGCATAGAAAACAAGGAACAAGAGAACGGGGAACAGTAAAGCGGACCGAACATGGGAACGCGGAACTGCGGGGCAAGGCACCCGGCACTCTCTCCCTCGCCCTCGCTCTCAGGCTAATGGGATAGGCATCTCCTCCGATGAGGCAATGATGAGATGGGTGAGCGCCAACCGCCGCAAATAGTGGATAACTAAAGGGTAGCGGAGCCTGGATAGGTGGGTGACTCGAACAACACAACTTGGGCCGAGCTTTTGTTTCCCGCCACTATTCATCGGATAATGGCGATCGCTTTTCTCACATTAGATCCAACTCCACGGCTTTTGTTCTTTTGAGCGTCCGCATTTTGTCGCCAACGTTGCGGCTGTGAAATCGCTGCCGAAAATCTCGCGTCGAGGATATACAATATACATACACAGGTATACGCTCGTTTAGGGTTTTGTATAATGAGCGCGCGTCAATTTTCTCCGAATTTATTTTGAGGCCCCGTTAACCGAAATAATTAACGACGAATGCTTATTTTACATTCTCTGTAATGAGGTTGATAAAAGCATCTGATTTTAAACTGTTTTTATTGAAACATGTAAACGCTAATGAAGCATACTACATGCAAAAATTTGGTTGCCTTAAAAGGATCTGGGTTTAGACTGTTTCTATTGAAAGATGTAAACGTCAAACTCAAAGCCTACTGCATGACAAATTGGTGATATATCCCAGCAGTGGCGTCGCGTGCAATTCGGCAACAATGTATTCTATCCATTTAAACTCATGTAAAATATCGAATTCAAGGTGTTCACAGTGCACAAGGAAAATTCGATTTATTTAATGAGTTTAAATGGAGCAGTTGCATCGTTGCCAGATGGCACGCGACGCCATTGTATCCTAGTCCCTCGGGTTACAGAGATACAATTGGTAGAAGTTTTGAATAACAGGCGTGACTTAACCCAACGTTTAAAATTTAGTATCACTATGTAAAGTTCATTTTTTTCTAGGGGTATCACATGAGTGCATATCAGCCGTTACACAAATCCTGCGTCGACGATTCAACGCAACTTTCATTACACGTGAAAACCACGCAGTGTTTTACTTTATTTTTCTCAAAACCAAGAAAAATAACTTGTGAGGCGGGTCGCATCAATTCGTGGAAGCAGATCTTGTGCAAATGCTAGTACTCACGATTGCATTATTTTTTCCGACGCTGCCGACAGCATGGCGCATCTATTCAATAAAGTTCATGGATTCATGATGATTGGCCCATCCATTCTTCCAAAGGGGGGAAAATTGAAAACAAACTTTGAAATAATGGGAAATGTGTGTCGTGAAGAAAATCTAGACATGGCGCACCACTGCCACCACTGCTTGACCGAGCAAAATAACTGAACTATCTTACGTATGCGACATTTCTTTTTTTTAATACTTCACACTCAGACTTGACATTAATCACCGTGTCCATTAATCAAGATTGAAAAGATATTCCATTCCTGCATCGAAAGCAAGGAGCTTGCAAGTCCTTTCCCAAATTCAAACCCACTCTTCCCTTGCAATTCAGAAGTCTCAAAACTTTTCATTGCTGTTTGCAAAACTAAACGAAATTGATACAAAACTTCTGTGAACTAGGAATTCAAATTTTCAAAAGGAGGAGTGTGGAAAGGGGTGGCTGAAGGGGGGGGGGGGGCTTGGGGGCATGGACGTGCATCCGACGTCCTGGCAAGGAAAGCACCGGGAGGGGGGGGAGGGAGATAAGGGTGTTGCAGACAGGATCTCAAGACTATACGTTTCGCCGCTTTAGGAAGGAGGGAGCCACCGCACCGTCACCATATTCAGAACTTTTTCGCTGACAAGTTCAAGTAAGTAGAACTGATAATTTTTTCTTATTTTTCTTATTTTATTTTTTTCCCCCATTCCTTTCTTTATTCGTCGTCGTGGCAGCAAATCTGCTTTTGAAAGGGGTTATATGTAAAAGGAAACGCGGGAATGTTTCGAGGGAAACATTTCCGAAGGGTATGTATGCGTTCCTTTCTCTCGTCGCGCTTGCCGAGTTCCGTGCGGTGATGCCGGAAGTACGGTTTTATACCCTTCACACCCCGTGCGAATTAATATACGTTTTCGGCTTTGAACTTGAAATCTGACAACACTGAGCTCCATTTTCGTCGAGTCGCGCGGTAGTTTTTCATTTTTAACGGCAAGCTGGAGCTAGAGATGGAGCTGGAGGAAGGCAATATAAGAGCATTTTACGCACTGTTGCCGCGACTAGTCTCCTCCCTTCACAATCAAAGGGGCATTTTTTTTATGGACACAGTTTCAATGGAAACTGGGGTTGCCGTTTTGCGGATCTGAGGTAGAATTATTTAACCCTCCAGTGATTCCTCCGTATGACGAAAAGATTACACAGTCCAAGTCAGCAGTGTGATAACCCCCGTAAAACTCTGATCTGAAATATTTTCAGCCGACGATGGAAACATCGCAATATATGGTCTAAGATCCTCATAAATATGCCAAGAAATAGGAAGTAAACTCGTCAATTTACCATTTATAAACTTTCCAAACCAAATTTTAACACAGTTACACTTTTCAGAAGTAATTTAAACCTAGAAATGTCACTAAATTGTTTTTGATTAAGCGTAACCCCTTATGGACCAAGCCCGAGTTTACTCGTTTTTTAAATCGTGAAACAAATTACGAAAGAAAACCGATACAAATAACCTTGTTGTTTCATTCAAATTATCTGAGAATAATAATTTTTAAGAAAGCTGCCTTGGAATAGAGTTTTAGTTTTTCAGTGCACACATCTCGTCCCTCGCTGGATTTTACCCTGATTGCATAATAAATTTGTCTACAAAAAAAAAAAAAAAAAAAAAAAAAAAAAAAAAAACCTGCAAAAATCTTCTGGGAATTTCTTCTCAGGAAAATTTCTAAGAGTATACCGACTAAATATAGACTGTTTTGTAAAACGATTTCCCATATTAATTGGTTTGTCCAGAGAGCTCTGGTTCAAAAGAAACTTTAGTTTTGTATAACTTTCCCACAAGCGCATTTGCGAACGGCAATTTCGGCTGCAAAATGAAGAAATTAATTCGATCTTTTTGCGAAATTGAATGCTACGTCCTTGAAAATACTTAATAATGCAGCAAAAACGGCCAGTGTGAAATTCACATTGTGAATTAGATATTTCAGGTAATCTATAATGTTTTTGTTGGTTAGCATCGCCCAAATTCCCGCATGAGCCACAAAAACAATAAATTTATAGTGATTCTAACCTAAAAACGCACCGCAGGAATATCTAGTTGATTTCGGCAAATTCAATCATGAAATCATATGTCAGTGAGCAATTTCGTGGACGTGAAATTCATTATATCAATAAGGTCGCATTAATTATTTGGTTGAAAAGCTGGAATATTCGTTAAATAATGCGCTGAGCCCAAGTTTTTTTTCAACTAGCAGTTGGATCAAGATGGGAGTCAAGTACTAGCAAACGCAAATGTATTGACAGTCAAGAATGCATGAGGAGTGATGTAGGTTGCTTTGATTTCACAAGGATTTACCACTTATCTCGAATTCTTGACTGACAAAACTTTTGCGTTTGATAGAACAGCTGACATTTTACAACGATCACCCATAACACTCAACATCTCGTAATCGTAAAGATGTACGTGGTGTACTTACAACTAATAATAGCTCGTGCTTTTGGACAACTCTAAGTCAAACTCGAGCTTCACCTGCATACTTGGGTCGAACTACGTTAGACCGATGCATTTGTTGAGAAAAGTACCTATCTATCACCAACTTGTTCCTGCTCCAGCAGGCTGATTCTACTCATTTGGACGAGACGAGACGAGATAGCAAGAAACGAGCAATCCCATTGGTTTAAATGGCGTCACCTGACAGATTTGGAGTCATTGTACGGCGACGACGACGAGCTCCGAGTCATGAATTTAAAATGAATGACTCGGATCTCGTCGTCGTCGAGCTTTAACGACTTCAAATCTGTCACGTGACGCCATTTAAACCAATGGGATTGCTCGTTTCTTGCTATCTCGTCTCGTCTCGTCCAAATGAGTAGAATCAGCCTGCAGAAGCGTCCGGACGCAATACGAAAAATCGTTTTACTAACATAACATTCTATAGCTGGTTGTAGTCCATGAAATTTTGGTAAGCCCAACTAACAATTACCTGCAGATTTTTGACTTGAAATTATACTCACAACAAGTGCATCTCCGTGAGGTTAAAGGACACCCAAATGCAAAAGTCATACACACCCCATTTCTGACGATGGAAGTCGTTCTGATGACTTTAAGGAACCCATTCACCCTTTACAGACCAGGTTTGATCAAAAGAATGCCACTCTTCCGTTAATATAGGGAGGGTAGTTAATTGTTCGTACTCGGGGGAGTTGGAATTGCCTATACGACGAATTGAAGGCGCCTTAACGGAACCTTATCTTGTAAGTGTCAACCTCCAGAATCGCGTTTATTCTGAATCGCTAAATACAGGAGCAATGTGAAATAGACCAGAAGAGAAAAATGAGTGTATACTCGGCTCGGTCCATAAGAGGTTAAAATTAAAATTAGTCCCTGAGCCGATTTTTACTTTCTCGCCCCCCCCCCCCCCAGGAGAGAAAGTATTGTCATCATGAAAAATTTCGAAGTTGAGGTTGTTCCATATCTTGGCATTTCAGGTACCCCTGAACTCAAAAATCATATTCCCAAAAAATGTATGTCCGTCTGTCCGTCCGTCCGTCCGTCTGTGGTACATCATAACTTCTAACCTTTGGGTCCATTTGCATCCAAATTTGGAAAGAGGGGTTCTTTCTGATAGTGCTAGAGGCGGTTTTTTTTGTTTTTTCTAGAAATTGAATTTGAGGGTTGTTAGGGGGGGGGGTTGCCCCTAAAATAGGGTAAAAATTGAAATTCCTAAAAAATGGCTCTAAGGATTTCTTGAAACTTGTTTTTTTATTCGGGGGGGGGGGGTTGTATGTATTTAACCCATGCGTATGTCGTAGAGCCTACTCAAAATCTCTGCTATGAGTCATTTTCTCATGTTTCTGAATAGAGAGCGGAAACAAATGAAAATAAGTGCTAGACCGCAGTGCTGACCCATACATGCATTCTAAAAGTACATCCAATTTCCTACAAGACTAGTTAGATGTGGGTCAACTATTCTGTCATTTTTGGTCTTTCAAGCAGGCGCCAAAAAGAGCCACGCAATTAACTTCTAGTGTTATAACCAGTTGCGTTCACCCGTTGTTTATAATTTTAATTTTACTGGGCGTGTGTTTTTTAAAGTCATCAAAACAACATCCCATCGTCAGAAATGGGGTCTATGAATTTTGCACGTGAGTGACCTTGAAACCCACTATCGCATCCAGGAGAGAAAATTGAGCGTATCTTTAATTTACAACCACAATCTTAGAGTGAATTTAGAATTTGTCTTAAGTTTACAAGGCGGTAAGGCGGTGCAGTTATACTGTTGAACGTTGGCAATGCTGTGAACACATATCTGAGACGTGAACACCGTGCGAGGGCAAGGGGAAGGAGGTAGTAGGAGTGAGGAAGTGAGGGGCCCAGCGCATGCATGCGATGGCAATCGAGCGATTCTTGTTTTTATGCCATTGATTAAGCGGGAAAATTTACGCTTGTTTTGTTTTTACTGCTTAATGCTTGATTAGATCTTGAGAGGGTCTCCTTTTTTCCCTTCTTTTTCTTCTTCTTTTTTCTTTTCCTTTTTTTCAAATTGCACCACTACCAGATGGCGCGCTTATTTTAACTCCCGCGCCAAAAGGCTCTGGAGCGCTGTGCATATAGCTTCCCCGTGTCATTGCTTCGGGGAGAAAATTAACAAACGCTCTCGCTTCAACCGGAGAAAAGGAGGGGAGACGTGAAGAAAATATAAGAAAGAAACGGTTTTAATACAGTAACTGTATAGAGTTTTGGTTAAGAGAAAACTTGAATTTATTCAATTCATTTAATAAATAAAAGAGGAAAAAACCCTCTAACGCCGCTTGGATGAAATTCTCTCCGAGATAGTCCAGAGGCGGAAACTCAAATCAGCCAAAAACTAATTGTAAGCGGCTGCGCAAGGCTCCACAAAGATCCTGAAAACGTTTAGTAATGGAAAGTAAACGCCCGAAAGGATATTCTCTTGAAGTCCAACGAACGTCATTTGGTTACGTTTAGACTTTTGCGTTCATTCGGTAGAAAAAGTCTGCAGAGAACGTCCGTGTCCGCCCGTGGGACATTATCTTACGTTTAATACAATACACACGAAAAAAGACTTATACACTACAGAGTGTGAGGAAAGTCCCCCCCTGTCTAACTTTTGAACGGTTGAAGATAAAATAAACGAAACTTGAGGGATGTTTATAACTTAATGGGAACTACTTTTTGACGTATCCAAAAATTTCCGGGGAGCGCCCTTAAGGGGGGTCTTCTCCCCCTAACTCAAACTTTTCAAATGGCAACCCCTATCTTGTGAGATCTCGTTTTAAAGGACATAAAATTCTAAGACTTTTGGCGCAAACCGGAGGTCGATATCGTTTTTCATCTTCGATATTGATATATCGATAGTCAAAGTTCGATTTAGACCCATTTTCAAAAAATCAGAACTCCCATTTGAAAAGTTGGAATTTAAAAAACTAGGAGTTCAAAATACTCTAAAAAGCAAGTACTTTTCAGAAAAAAATACGGTTTTGATATTTGTCTAGTCTTAGAGCCCCCAAAATTATTTAAAAAAATGACCCCTAAGGGGGGCTATCTCAAAAATTCCGAGCCACGACCGACCCCAATCGAGTGATACATCGCTTGAAAGGGCACACAAAATTGAACATTTTGGTGCAAACCGCAGGTCGATATCGTTTTTGGTTTTCGATGTATCGAAATTTGCCAATGGGTAAAAATCCAACTCTGTCATTCGATATATCGAAAACCAAAAACGATGTCGACCTGCGGTTTGCACCAAAATGTTCAATTTTGTGTGCCCTTTCAAGCGATGTATCACTCGATAGGGGTCGTGGCTCGAAATTTTTGAGATAGCCCCCCTGAGGGGTCATTTTTTTAAATAATTTTGGGGGCTCTAACATAAGATTAGCCCAATATCAAAACCGTATTTTTTTCTGAAAATTACTTGCTTTTTAGAGTATTTTGAACTCCCAGCTTTTTAAATTCCAACTTTTCAAATGGGAGTTCTGATTTTTTGAAAATGGGTCGAAATCGAACGTTGACTATCGATATATCAAAGATGAAAAACGATATCGACCTCCGGTTTACGCCAAAAGTCTTAGAATTGTATGCCCTTTAAAATGAGGTTTCACAAGATAGGAGTTGTCATTTGACAATTTTGAGTTAGGGGGAGAAGACCCCCCTTAAGGGCGCTCCCCAGTCCCCAGAAATTTTGGATACACAAAAAAGTAGTTCCCATTAAGTTATAAACATCCCTCAAGTTTCGTTTTTTTATCTTCAACCGTTCAAAAGTTAGACGGGGGGGAGACTTTCCTCACACCCTGTATAGAATTTACCATCTGCATAGCTGATTTTGGCATCTACTTGAAAGTATGGTAAATGAAAGGTACCTTGTGGTAAATTAAGTGACCCTGTTGGTACATTTTACCATAATCTAGTGAACTTTACCATACTTTCTGGCAGACTCCAAAATCAGCTATGCAGATGGTAAATTCTACTAGTCTTTTTTCAGTGTACCTACAAAATTGAAGATCAAGATCAGTGCATTCTCCCACCTTATCGTTCTGCGAAGTTGTGTCCGATGTTCAACTGTAGTGCTGAAGCAGTAATTAGAGAAAGGTGTGAAGATGCGATATTTCAAAACGACAAGACGAATGGGATTTTCATTCAAAATTGTGGGCCTTTGATAGACAAATCGACACAGGAGCAAACATCACATTTTCTGAAATCATGTTTAAAGTTTAAAGGGGTTCCAAAGTATCACAAATTGATTGAGATATTTGCCGGACAAAATACAGATACTTGTGTCAGCGGTGATTCGTGCTATTTGGCAACCATGTCTTTTTGCCATTTGAGCCTAGGCAAAATAATCGATTTCTCAGACACTCGCTGATATGCAACACTCGTTTTCATGTTGACACTTAACACGCGTCTTGCGTTTACGTCTACCAAACGAGAAGAAACCTTAATCATTCAGCAACTACTGAATAGCGAATACTTTGAGCTTTTTTGACCTAAATGAGGACTTTATGCGGTAGGTAAAATACACCTCACGGGAGGTTACTTCTAGATTGCTGCAAGATGCCTATACTTGACAATCGACATCATACGGTAACAAATCATCCGAGAGAACTCCCAAAGCCACATATAGGAGGCTTCAATCGCGGTTAAAGTGCGGCGGAACAAACAAATGGGCGTCGACATTGCCGCGTGGACGGGATAAATCACAGATGAAACCGCTACTCAAAGCTCTTGTTTCGTGGATGTATGCACAATCTGGCAACATCTACTGTTGTTTGCACGCACCTCAAATCCTTGCGTGTAACTCTTTTTTCGCTTCAACAAACTAACATAATTTCATTGAGCAGTCCTTCAATGAACATTTTCCAGTGGTTGAGTTGATTCTTCAAATAAAGTTCACTTGCGTAAATCAGTGGCGACTAGTGAATTGCGATAAATCGTCCGCATCATTGAAACCGAAAAAGGATCGACCTTTTACCAACGCGAGCTAAAACTATACAGGGGTTTTCTAGGGCGTAGCGTACTTTTCAGGCACGATGGACCACAGGTTGAGGCAGCCGCTGGAAATCTCATATGGATATCTACACACGCAGGCTCGGCTTGTTTTTCAACCTTCAAAGTTAAGAAAAAAAAGAAAGAAAAAAATGTGACTATATTCATTTTTAAATTGCTTTGAAATTACTGTAAAAATATTTTGGAGTGGCTGTATCTCGCGACACGTAAATCAATTTAACTGTTGATTTTGGTGGGATTTGCACGATAAATAAACTGACACATGGCAGAAACAAGCAACGTTGTCTTACCTGCATAGTTGCATTAGAGTTCTGAGTGCAGATGGCCACTCTAATACACTTGAATTTTCATTTAAAATCAAGCTTCACTGAGTTAATTACAAATTTTGATTTAAGGTAAAAAATTAGGCACTCACAAACCAAAAACAAATCGTCCAATCCTATCTCACTTTGGGATAGGACTTATAACATAGCGTAACCCCTCTATAGGTAAGGTATAGATCGTTGCCTTTAACAGATGCAAAATGAGGCAAACCTCAAAAGTCCTCCACGCCTTTGTGGCGTTTTCAGCAGTTGGTATAATTAGGTGCACAAAATCTATTGAATCTCTTTGAAGGTACTTTTAAAAGTATCACGTTTTGTCTGATATACCAACATCAAATGGGTGTACACTGTCTTCACGAGTTTAACCAGCACGCTATTAATTAATAAAGTAATAAAGTATATATATCTACAGATTATATATCTAAAAATTAAAGCTTGTCTTCAAAACAAATGAAAATATCGAAATGTGTCTGACAAAATAAATGGACTCTTCATCTCTGTAAACTGCATGCAACTCGAACCATAAAAATACGATGGTTAAACAACAGGATTGCAGTTCAGCCGCTGGTTTTAACGCATCAGCATTAATATTAAGGGTGCAATTCAGGAACTTTTCTTGAGCCCTGGGCTAGGCAGTAAGCACGGATTTTAAACTATTCACCAGATTCAATTTGCAATTTAGATTCACACGTACCTTAAGCCGAAACTCCTTTGAGATATCTCGAGAGAGTTTCGAGGGATTTTCAAGTGCGATTCAGTCACGGTTTGACAGTTCATCAGAGACGCTCCGGAAACGCACAATAGTGTACTCAAGACAAAATTCAAGGACATTTTTCAAAGTAGCTCGTTAGTTACATTTTGAGCTAAACGCAAAATTGCCCATGCATTAGCAGATGCAGAGGGGGGCGGCAAAGAGGGTTATCGACCCCCCCGTTCGGCTGAAGAAGGGGTAAAAGAGGTGGAAGGAAAAAAATATGGGGGGGGGGGGGAAATCTCAGGTTAGCCCCCCCCCCCCTTCACGAGGGCTAGATCCGCCAATGTTTGCACAAAATGCTGATTTACGGCGATCGCCCCTAAATTGTAAGTTTTTTCTCTTCATTATTCTACTAGACTTGAGTATTTCTCTGATCAAACCAAGTCAAGGAAACCTCAAGGAGAGTTTCTTAATCACACCCTCATCAGAAGAGACTTTAAAAGTTGAGATTCTTGGAATACAAAAAAAAAAAAAAAAAAAAAAAAAAAAAAAAAAAAAAAAAAAAGACATGTTGCGTTTCCACGAACTTTTTCAATGACACGCTTACGGTATAAGAAGCGTCATAAGCTGGAACGAGCCGGTGACGGCCGAGTCGCCAACTATAAACATCAATAAACGGAAGAGCGGGACAAAAGAAAACGGATGGAGCAAATGGACGCATCTGATATTTTATGGCGGTGCGAAGGCACCGCTCAGGGAGACGGTTTTTGTGATGATTTGGACAAGCTGAATATTGCATAAAAGAAGGGGGGGGGGGGATAAATCAAGAGATTCACCGTTTGATGGTTAATGTGAGAGTACAGTGCCGAGAAAATTACATTGAGCGCAATTTCATCCCGATCCGATCAATACTAACTGAGATGTAGCGGCTTATATGTTTGAAAATTATGTTTTGTGAAGTATTCCTTCGTCAAAAATTTGAACCGATTTTCCATCCTATTGACAGCGACGGAGTGCAGTGACGCCAACCATGTCAATATTCAAAGTGCGTTGAGCATTACTGAATGCATGCCTGCGACATATACCTATATTAAGCTTTTATAGACGACTTATTTCAAAATCCCCTAATCATTTTAGTATACCAAATCATGCAAACCAGGGTTGCCGTTTGGCGGATTTTAATGGAATTTTTGAATTCACCGATGATTCCTCCAGATGACTGAAAGATTACACGATTCTACGGGCTGATTGTTTACTTTTGCGTTAAACCAATAGTTGAGAATTGGTCGAGCATTGTATAGGACTTTGCCGAACTTTGCCTACAGCCAAGTCTCACAATTCTGGGCCAATAGCGGCACTCGTAGGCGGTCTTTACGATAAGGTTGAACTTAAAAGTAAACGATCAGCCTGCAGGTCCGCAGTGTGACTGTAACGCACGAAAACACTCTTGACCGTCAATTTTCTCATCCACCGATGTAACCATCGCTGACTTCAAGATATAATGGAATTGTGATAATCAGCGATTGAAAACAAAAAAAAAAAAAAAAGAAAAAAAAATGCAGATCGGAGCATTTTTGCGTTAAACCAATAGCTGAGAATTGGTCGAGCATTGTATAGGACTTTGTCGAACTTTGCCAACAGCCAAGTCTCACAATTCTGGGCCAATAGCGGCACTCGTAGGCGGTCTTTACGATAAGGTTGAACTTAAAAGTAAACGATCAGCCTGCAGGTCAGCAGTGTGACTGTAACGCACGAAAACACTCTTGACCGTCAATTTTCTCATCCACCGATGTAACCATCGCTGACTTCAAGATATGATGGAATGGGGCAATTGCAAGGGTCTGAAATGTTGTGTTTTTTATACAGAAAATGATAGTACTTGATAAGCTGAGAAGAATTGTGCCTTTGGTTTTTTCCTAAGTGCCTTGGTTTAGGAAATACACACGTGTGAAGTTACAAAAATTCGTATGTGTAGTGACGTCACTACGCGGAATTCCCATTTAAAACAATGTATTTTGGGCCAAAATCTCATATCCGGAAAAATGGGACATAATTAGAAACCAAAGGCATCTTTGTTCTCAGCTCATCAAGTGCTTCCATTTTCTTCATAAAAAACACAACATTTCAGACCCTTGCAACTGCCCCATTGTGATAGTCAGCGATTGAAAAAAAAAAAAACAAAAATTGCAGATCGGAGCATTTTTGAGTGTTATGGTTTACAAATGAACTAGACTGTGACATATTTTTGTCAGCCGATGGAATCATCGAACTAACCCACTGTGCGATGCACTGCAAAGCAGCGTGGCGGTGGGTGGAGAGCAGTTTATGAAATAATTAGGGATCTCATTTTGCGTTGATGGAACTCGAATTCACAGATTGCGTGGAGCAGGAGACTGATTGTGAAGAGGAGTGAAGCAGAGCGTGCGGACTCCGAGAGCTGAGCTGTGGCATCGGGGCCAGGGGTTGGTGGGGGGGGGAGGGGGGCGCTAATGAATTGGATTTGGATAAACTCGTCATTGCAGTGGAGCGAGCCGCGAGCGTCAAGGTGCGGCGGTGGCTGTGAAGAGGAGAGTGATGTAAATGTAAATGGGGGGAGGGGTTAAGAATTGGTAGGAGAGGAAGAGAGGTAGTTAGAGGGAAGGAGGGGAGGAAAGGACGCATTGTGCTGACAATGCAATGCCCGACTGACAATTTGCTGTAAAGATGCTCTGCTCTGGTCCTGCGCTGTCAGATTTGTAAATGTCATCAGCATCAAAAGGACCAAATTGGTTGGTCATTAGAGGAGTGGAGGAAAAATGAAACGGAAAACGAATCAAATAGAAACAGAATATAGAAAGAGAGAAAGAAAAAAAAATATTACAGAATTCGATTGTAAACTTTCTGAAGGGGAGGGGAACAAAATCAAATCGACATTTCTATGCGTTTTAACGTTTTCAATTTAATTATTTTTTTATTTTTTTTTTTTTTTTTTTTGGCACCAAAGGGCACAAAATGCACCTGTCCGGGTGTCAACTTTAACAAACATGATATTCCTTTCAATTTTTTTATTGTTTTTTATAAATACTATTTTGTGAAAAAAAAAAAACAACCCGCATTGTTGCTACAGAGCAAAACAATGGCTAAGTGGCTCACACTTTCATATAGATCTCTGGCTTATTTAATGAAGATCGATTGATACGGTCTCACACATAGATGATATTGATATTAAAAAAAGCGAAAATAAAATTAATTGTGAACGGAGTTTGGCAGGCAAAGAAAGAGCTTTGTGGGAAAATTTGCTAATTTGCTTTTTATCTTCAAAGACTATCCTGATGAGGTGAAAATTCGCCCCATCAACAACCCTCTCGTAGGACACGCACAAAGGCTAAACGAAGCTTACACTACTTTGAGACCCTGATTCCGAAAACTATCGAGTGTTTTTGGTTACAAGGACTGAACTTTGCGTGCATTCAATTTAATAGGTACTTTCCTATCTGACACAGTGGCGCACCGAGAACTTTGGTTTGGTGGGGGTTTCACGGCAAAATTTCCATTTTCTGAGGCCTTAGGGGGGGGGAAGGGTTTGAAAGCAATTTTGATGACCTTTTTTCAGGGCAAAATCTTGATGCTTAGAGGGAGTTTTGACCCTTAAATCACCCCCTTCGGTGCGCCACTGATCTGACAACATCGTGGAAAAACTGCGAAACGTATGGAACAAACCCGGGTTAATTTGGCGATTAGAAGGTCAAAATACGCTGGATTGTAATAAGCGGATGACACGATCTTGAGAGAGCTCTCATGCATTCTATAAAACCCAATTTCATGGCTATTAGGGGTAGACTACGAAGTCAAAAAAACATCAACCCTCTCGTTTAATTTCCGTCTGAGGATGATTGCTGGGGAATCAAGCCGAGACTGACAATGAGTAGTGAGCACTAAGACGTCGCTGTAAGATCAAAGAAATTCAGACACACTTTGGTCCACTTCCCTTTGAATTTTCGCTAACCGATGCTGATAGAGACGTACCCAGCTAACAATGGGAGAAAATTCGTAAAGACGAGACAAGAAACATGGGCTTCATTTAATTCGGCACTTATTGGACTTGGAGTGGCTCCGCTCATTCTTTTCAAAGAATACTCATATTTGGCATAAGAATAATACCATTTATAATTTTTTACTTACGAATTCAATTACATTCCAATTGAGTGCATGATCTAACTACACAGGTCAGTCAATCCGGTAGACGAGTTTCAGTGCGATCAGCGGAATCTCCGCTCGTGACGTACAGCTAGCGCAGCTGAAGAGCGGGCGTGTTCAAATCTACATGATTTCTTATATGTAAAATACCCTTCTTCAAGTGCAAATTATAAACAATTTACTACAGTGAAGCTTGGTTTTTATCAATAAGAAGTAACGAGGAAGGTTTCAAGCTTTGAGTAAACCAATGCAAATCGGGCGCAAATTTGCTTTTTCTATTTCCGGGCACTTTAAGAAAATTGGGTAGAAGGCATTGAATATTACGTATACCCACCTTCTCCAGAAGAGGGATTTTCACTAACTGCCAGAAAACACAGGAATAAAAAATTGAAGTGTGATCAGACTGGTTTTCTCAAAGCTTTAAACCTTCCTCGTGATCTATCATAAATAAAAACCAAGTTTCACTTTCGTAAATTGTTCATAATTCGCACTTGAAATAGAGTCGCTTCCCCAAATGAAAGCATGTAGATTTGAAGGCCCGCTTTTCAGCTGCGCCAGCTATACGTCATACCCTTCCGCACTCTACCCAGTGATAGTGCCAGGCAGACCGAGAGGTAGTGGAGGGTGTGCGCATTGACTGGCCTGTGTAGTTAGATCATGATTGAGTGTACCTTTGGATCAATCATAAATGACAAACGTTTGTTTGCCTCTCTTTAAGCGTTATAAACCAAAGACATGCTACCAATTATCACAAGGATCCACCTCACAAATTGAATTCACTTGAATTAGGTCAAAAGAAGCAAAAAAATTAAACAGCATGTTTAACTTTAGTTCAATTAATACTTAATCAAATGGATTTTAAAGTAAGGAAGCCTAAGAGAAGAGATTGTAATGTACGAGGGTCGTTCAGAAAGTAAGAATCCCTATTTTTTTTCTCGACTTCTAATTAAGCTACAAAAAATTTAAACCCAGCATCAAAACCGCCATAAACTGACGATTTCAACGCTTTTTTAAAAATTAAAATCGGACCAATAGTTTCGTCACAATCTTAGTTTTTGTGAACCCAACTTTTTGAATTTCCGTCCACCTCCAGTGATGATTTTTCCAGCAAAATTATCGCTGCGTAACGAGCTCACTCATGCCCACTGTGTGAGTAAAAACTTTCGGCATTTGAGATAAACAGTTTTGACGGACTAACGTTATCAAGATAACGGATCATGAACCTCAGATTTGGGATCCGCAACGGATCCCGAGCTGAAGGCTGCTGTTATGGGATTTTTCAGCGCTCAACCAAAAAGTTTCTTTGAAGAGGGCATCAAGAAGCTTATTCCGCGATGCGACAAATGTGTCGGTGTGCAGGGTGGTTAAAAACGCTAAGAAAGGTAAGGGTCACATAATTTTTTTCTCAATTTTATCACATGTTTCGATTTTGATCACAACGATTGATTTTGGACTAAGGTAATCTAGTGTACAATTGAAGCGCACGCATCGCATCGGAGGTGGACGGAAATTCAAAAAGGTGGGTTCACAAAAACTAAGATTGTGACAAAACTATTGGTCCGATTTTAATTTTTAAAAAAGCGTTGGAATCGTAAGTTTATGACGGTTTTAATGCTGGGTTTAAATTTTTTGTAGCTTAATTACAAGTTGAGAAAAAAAATAGGGATTCTTACTTTCTGAACGACCCTCGTAATTTGTTAAGAAAAATGTAAGATCTCTTTTCCCATGCGCACTGCAGCGCACCAGTCAGAGTGTCTTTACAATCCACATACACATGAAAAAGAAAGAAAAAGAAAAAAAAAACAATCTTACAATTTTATTTTCTGCTACTGGTACATTCAAATAATAATACATCGGTAGAATATGAAATAATGCCTTAAACAGTGTTTTTCATTTCGTTATCCATTGTTCATTGTTCGTATTTTATTGTTTATGTTTGTTTTTGTTTATTTGTTTTTTTTTTTTTTTTGAACATCGGAATTTCTGAGGGTTGCTAGCCAGTCAGCTCCCACCTCCCTCGCCATTGTAGCTAAGCGCATGATCGAGGGATGTTGAGTCCGGTAAGTCCATCGGACCAAATCTGATACCAGAAAATGGTTTACGGCCCGGAAGCCTAATTCAGAGCCTCTACTTTGTCTGCGATACCTACTTGATACTTTGTCTACTACTCCATGTCTCTCTATGTAAGATGAATTAACATCGGAACTATATAGCTGTACGGAGCTGAATAAGGGGCTAGGGGCTGATCCGTTCTTCCAAGTTTCCGTAGACCGGAAGTGTGTTGATGACGCCGCGTTTGCCATCAAATACACTTATTTGGAAGTTACAAAATGATCCTCCCACGATCTCAAGCTTTAAAACCTAAAGCTCCTCTCTCAATCCTTAAATAAGAGAGAAGAAGCGAAATAATTTTACTAGACACAGAATGATACTTGCTCGATCGACGAATGCAAAGTCTGTAATTTCTTATGGCGGGTTGATAAAAACAAAAAATAAAATGAAAAAAAAAAAAGAAAAAAAAAAACGAACCAAAGATGGGAGTAATTCAAGTATCTTTAATTTTTTTAAAAACTGTAAACTGTTAACTACTGTCGTATAGTAATTAAAAACATATTTTTGTGACATCCGGTAAGTCATGAAGGACCGATTGCAACCTACGAATGCAAAAATGCAATTTATTTTTGGATGTATAGTATACGGTCATCGAAGGCATCAAAAGCAATACATCCGACGAAATATAACACGGAACGAAATATAAAATGGGGTTTCAGATGAATTTGATGTCATCGATATTCGAGGGGAAAAAAAAAATTGTTTTCAGTGGTTGGAAGTGTAAACCTGATGCCCGATCATGATAATTCGAGGATTGGGCTTTCGAGTAACTACATTTTATGGGTCTGTTGGGAACTTGAGTTCCAAAAATGTACATTTCGTTGGAGAGCTTTGATCTAATTACAAAATTATGAAAAAATTACGATGCGCGCATTTAAAATTAGCAGTAAATTCACGCACCGCTAAGCCACTAGTTGGTGGATTGAAGATGACACCGATTCGGCAGATCACGGCATAACCGCCTATCGGTATGTAATTCTTATTGATTGGCTGATGTGACAACGCGTTATTCACTCTATTTCAGTGTCATCCGCAGTGGCGCCTCTTGCAATGTGGCAGTGTTGCCGGATCGATGGTAAAAAGCCGTATCGTCCCCATTTAAATCAATGTAAAACGCACGGATTTTTCACCACAATCTGGCAACACTGCAATGTGGCATCAACGGACTCTTCTCATTTTAACAAAGGTACGTAAAGTCATCGATCGTCATTGAGGTCATTGAACCCTCGATACTTTTTCGTAGGTTTAAACGGCAAAAACCATGGTTCCCAATTTTCACGAGTCACCACTGGTGGTGGCATTCAAAAAGAAATCAATGAAGTAAAATTGTAACATTTTTCAATAGTTCGTGTGATATGAATTAAGTAGCGCAAGTTTGCCACCAAAACATTGTTGGTCGTTTCACAAAAGAAGACCGACGACAGAACCATGCGACTAGCAGCGCAAAGACGCGTTTGCGTGCTTGCACATGCGCAAAAATGCAAACTCGTCTCTGCGCATAGTAAACAAACCCATCTGTCATCGACCAATTTTCGTGAAACGACCTCTGTATGTCTTCGTTATAGCTTAAAGTGCCGAATATTTTTACTATGGGGTTTTTACGAATTTTTGCTGCTTCATCTAAACCGATCAATTTTCAGTATTTTTCCGTAATCGGACGTTGGCCGAATGATCATTTATTATCCAACGAAATCAAATAATCCAACTCGAACGAATAACAGACGATTTTCTCGTGCCGAGAGAGCGGAAATAAGACCATGATTTTAATTTCAAATATCGGTGAGATAGAGATACGGGCATGTTGCAAGCGTATCTCAGTGTTGCCGGAAACACAGATTTAGGCCGAATACTTCTGATCAGAATCAATGTAAAATATACGACTTTTAACCACAAACCAGGCAACACTGTCGCATCTAAAAGTCATGATATTTTGACACCATTAATCAGTTGTGTTGTTCACGACTTGAATCTCGGATCCGTTGACTTCCAGCGCTGGCAATTCTTGATGCTCGATCAACCGAATGTGAATGAGAGTTATGAGCAACGAGCGCGGAAAGAGCAATCTTTGCGAAAATTAACGAGCAGTTTAATAATCGGGAGTAGAACGATCAGAAATGACAGTGTCGAAATTATTCCGAGATAGGTTTCCCACGGTATAGCGGCACCGCGCTATCTCTGCCGCGCTCTAAACTCTATTATTCATAAAACAAAGCAATAGTTTTAAGCAAGATCTCGAATAATATCGATGTTAATTTGACTTCAGTATGAGGGGAAAAAAGTGTAGCATCATTCAATTAACCTTTTTAGCAGCACTAAGAGCTGGAGATGAGGAGGCACACCCAACAGCCCCCAGCCCAAATTGCGATAAAATATTTTTTTTTCCTTCTGGATTTTGGTCGCTAAGAAAAAGGACTGGCACCATTCCGTGCCATTGCTTTTGTGCAAAATTAAACATTGATCATAACATAAACACTTCAAATTTGAAGGCAGTTTAAAAAAATGAATCCTGAAAGCCTAATTGTTGTGTTTTCGAGTAGTTTAGGAAAACATTTTTATACAACATCAAGGATATAGGAAAAAGTCAGTTATATGTGCATGTATACATATTATATGAAGGTATATACTTATTCGACTAAAATGTGTCGTATATTCCAGCCATTTTAAAATCACGCATCGTCCGAAAACGAAAATTGTAATTAATAAAAGTAATATTAGGTGCTACACATATACATTAGATCTTGGGCAATAATAATGATTTCAAAAGGGCGGTAAAAATGTCAAAAATATCGGAAATGGCATAGTTTATATTTCAAATTTCGGTCCGATATACTTCCTTTGTCAAGGGACGGTTAAACAAAGGTCCTATTTTCGGTAGACTACGGAAGGTCAAATATATTTAGGCTTAAATGGCTGACTCCCCTCCCCCGTCTGCTTAACATTATACTGCGTTATTTCTCTTTATCAAGATCAAATCTTCATGTCTTGTCGTAAACGATGAGACTCTTTTCAATTATACCGAGAACAGTTTGAGGTAGTACGGACCAAATTACCCTCTGTAGACGACCTAGAAATGTTTTGTGAGAATATGATCATTACTGCAAAACGACGGATTGACCGAGAGAGAGTTCAATGCTCGTGCGAATATTTGGCAACAAGACGCAGTATGATGTCTATCTCTAGCTGTTTCACACGACATATTATTAGTGTTTCACTAAGTCATCACCATGAGCAAGCAATTTTGTTTTTGTTTCCCCCTCTCGATTTTTTTCCTACCCGCGGTTAATCGGTTCAGTGTGATCATGAATACATTCTTAACAGTGCTTCGAATATTGCGTAAAAGATGAGACGGTGACCTAGATCAGTTTTTTTTCTTCAACGCTCCGCTTGCTAGTTGCACACAGATCCATGAATGAATTTCAGTTTGTTTTTTTGTTTTTTTTTTTTTTTATTCAAATTATTTTTAACATTTCTCTCCCTCTAAAGAGAGCCCAAGAAAGGGTGGTAACAATAATAATTAATCAAAATTACTGTTTGGTGGGTGATCGGCGAATAAATTTGTGAAAAACATAAATAAGTGAAAAAAGGCCAGCATTTTCACCGATTTTGACCCATCAAATTTTGGAGTCGGTGAGGCTAATTCTAACTTCCTGCAACAGGTTTGAAACTTTTACTTGAAAGTGATAAGTATATGAAGGTATAATGGGCTCTGGCGCTGCAGGATGCGTGTCTGGGTCGTAATCCATAATCAACTAAATCGTAGATTTCAGTGGCGGTCCGTGGGTCAAAAATTGGGGAGGGGGGCTTCTTGGAAAGTCAAAAGTTCATAAACTTTTGTCTTTTTAACTTTCTTTCCGCTGTTCTCTCTCTCTCTCTCTCTCTCTCTCTCTCTCTCTCTCTCTCTCTCTCTCTCTCTCTCTCTCTCTCTCTCTCTCTCTCTCTCTCTCTCTCTCTCTCTCTCTCTCTCTCTCTCTCTCTCTCTCTCTCTCTCTCTCTCTTTCTATTTCTCTCACTTTTTTTTTAACCCTCCTTCCAAAAAAAAAGAGGGGAGCTTCCCCCTACGGCCACCACTGGTCGAATCGAATATAGTCTGGCAACCGCAGCAAAATCGGTCATTAGTTGCTCAGGTTCACAACTAACCTGCAAAAAAAAAACAAAAATAGTTGTCTCCTGAACAACTAACGATTAATTTACTACTTGCCGGATTATTTCGACGATTTCGGCATTTTCTACGACTTATTAGTTTCGAATTAGTTTTGCCAAAGACTGCGAATAGGAGAGTCACCATTTGCTTGCACAAATTCAAAATGACTGGATTGAAATAAAAATCAATTCAATTTCACAGTTTAGTTAAACGTTTATATGGTCGTGTAATATGTGTGGGTGTGTGTGTAAGTGTGTGCTGTATGTACGAAATGAGTGAGCATTTATTCAAATGAAGCTTAATTGAGCCTGACTTCGCGCTAGGATGAACGCATTGCCAGAATTCCCGCTTCCCGCTGCCGCACGCTGGACAAAAACAGAGAATTTTCTGGACATGAAAAATTGTTCTTCTTTTGCTTGAAATTAATTTAAGTGATGATATTTTCAAGCAATATCCATGTTATTCAACTAATTTCAAGCTTTAAAATGAAACATTTTACAACTTTTTAAGTTATTTTGCTGTTTATTGTTCATAATCTTGATTCTAATTCGTAAAATACTTTCTGAGCAATTCCATTTTTGGTCCACTGTGTGGCGGGAAAGTTTAGCGTGAGTACAACAGCGCGAAGGAGTTAACTTTGTCTTTGCCATTCCTCATCCCCCAAAAATCTATTAACAACTTTTAGTGGAGAAATTGAATTTCAGATCTGAAACCTGAAGCAAAGTGACCAGATATTTCAAAACAGAAGAAAAACAATTTGGTAACGATCACTAAACCTTGGGTAGAAAAATAACCCAGCAAAACACTTAAGTAGATTTAAATAATTTCACCTGATCAAATGGTTCTGTGCGCCTAATTAAACGTAATTTGCTGGGTGAAATATATTTAGTAACTCGTACACACAGCAGCAGAGAGTTTGGTTGTAAAGGCGATAAGCAAAGATTCGGTTTGCTTCGCTTGAAGTCTTTCGCTGGGTCATTTTTCTGCCAAAATGTCAACCGCATCGTGTTTTCTGCTTTTTTCAGTGAAATAGTTCTATACTCCTTCCTTATTTGGACAACCCAAGAGCTACCATTTTATTTTTATTTTTTCTTTCCCTTCGACTGTTTATGTCAAACATTTTTACAACTTCAAACAGTCATGATGATTTTGATATTTTCTAGTCAATTTTTCATCTCTTTTGACTTTCTTTCCTGTCATAAGATTACAATTTGGCATTCATGACTATATCTCAATAATTTTTGCACGATACTACAATACGAACGCAGAAGTTTGAAATATTGATGTTATAAGGCAGGAAAGGGTCAAGTAAACCACTTTACATAGGCCGAACTAAACGATTTTTTTTTTTTTTTTTTGCTTCTCATGCGTTTGATCCCGGATACCTCTGACCATCAAGCTCGTTAATAACACATTTACCCTTACAATCCAGGCTTTGGGGGGGGGGGGAGAGGGGGGACACATTCTGTATTTAACGACCTTTTTTTGGGATGTGCCAAATTACATGACCGATTGGCTAAACGTTTTTCGTTTCCAAAATTTTCTAGGAGAGGGGGCTTAGCCCCCCAAATTTCCGCCTATGCCACTTTGGAAAAAAAAAAAATGAGTCGGCTTACTTTTTGAATGTTTCTATTCAGATCTCACACAATTCCGTAAATAAGTTGAATTAATGTGCAAAGGTAAACGATACAGAAGTGCTGTCGAGGGGTGCAAATACTGAAAATGCAAATAACCTTGATTTGAAAAAGAGCGCAAAATGGGGTCCTCCCTCTACTCTAATTTGACCACCGTATTTTCCGAGCTTTTTTTTTTTTTTTTTTTTTGGCCATAGCACACCCACATTCATATTCATCCCCTTTAAATGTATGCTGCTCACAGAAAAAGTTTGTCAACACTAGGTGTAGATTGCATTGTACTTTACAGTATTGCTACCAGGAGATTTAAGCTAGGTCCAATTCCTTCCTTATTAATAGCACATGCGACCATGCGTATACCGCGAAATGAAAACAGAAAATTATAATCTGAGTATAGGTCATTGGAATTATAATTGCGAGGGCATGACTGAAAGTTGCGAAAGAGCGCGTTTTGATAGTAAATGTATATTGTACAGTGCTGCATGCGACTGAAAGCTTGGAAAGACCCAAAATGTGACCATTTTTCACGTTGCAGTGCACAAATTTGAATAACAAAAGAAGAAGGAAAAAAAAAATACAACTGAAAAGAGAATGGAAAAAAAGCGACTAAGCAGGAGATAAAAGAGAGCAAGGAATTGAAAAGAAAGGAAAGAAACTACCATTTGCAGAGCGCATCCATTAGAATGGTGTCACGTCCGCGTCCTGCGTAGAGGTAGAGGTACCTCTCCAGGACACTTCTCTATCCTCCCTCCCATCACTCCGGACGCTTTTTCAATGGTGGTTACTCGAAAAATTGTACCTTTGAATGTTGGTGAAAGGGGAGCTTGGAATTAAGTTTTTCTTTTAGTTCCTCCATCACAGCATAAAAATTCTTACTTTTACATCAACCTGCAGTCACAATCCACTGTCAGATTTATCAACCATTATCCTTTTGCTGCGTGACTTTATTTTTCCTTCAAGGACAGTGTTGCCATTTTTCTGATAATGGGTCTGTTGCACACTTCAGCTTATTCCAAGGATTATTCCAACTTCAATCATCATCTCATGAACTCCTGTGTGTTATTGTTTCATTTTGATAAGTTTTCGACACAAATATCGGTTTCCGTACTTTTCACAACCTTTTGTGAAAAATTGAGGATATTTAGACGTAATAATTTGAACAGTTGCCATCAGTGTTTACTGTTTATTTGGTTTATGAAGTCAGCTATGATGACAGTCGGCCGTGATTATTTGAATGTGCCACGCTAATCTAGAGAAATATTGTGCACGTGGTGGAACGATACAGGGGTGAATAGTGTCTAGTGTTTTTCGCAATTTGTGAGTTTACTAATGAATTTTGGTGTTTTCTGATGCTGCCATTGTCATTTTTACGGCTTTTTACAAAAGAATTGATACTTTAAAACGCTCTAGCCGAAGTGCGCAACAGACCCATTATCTGAATTTTCCCATTCGACTTGATATAAAAAGTTTTTCATTTATGGGAGAATCAGGCAGCATTGTTCAAGAACATGATTTCTCCACTATTTTCACTCAAGATGAAAAGAGAAAATAAGTAGAAGGAGAAAAAAAATCCTGGCGTAATTGTTTGCTGCGAGCTATAGAGACCCGGGAAGATCCGGAGCCGAATATAGGCAGTGGGAGTGGCTGCTCGCTATTTGACAACGACGGGTTACTTCCATTTAGACGTAAGTAACATAATCGATCTTTTAAAGAATCATTAAATCCCTGAAAAATCGATACTTTTGCATTGATTCGAATGATATAAAAACATGGTTGACAAAGTGCACTAGCCGGAGCTAAAAAGGTCAAATGGAATTACATGTGTTTTTCTAGCGTTATGACAACATTTCTTTCATTCTTTGCTGAAAGCTGTAACTGCTTCCTCTACGCGCTGTCGTGCGCCTGGCGGAAGTCATGTGGACAAATATCTGCTTTTTTAAATTTTTCTGGGTACAAATAGGGGGAAAGAGACTTTAAACCTGGCGAAAGGGATACCTCATGATCCAGGATCACAATCGATTCATTTCAGGCAATGCGCTGCGGAGGAACACCATTATTCGGAGATCAAACCTGGGTATTTGAAGGATTTCAAAACCGAGAAATACCTTGAATTTCAAAAAACTTAAACTTATGCGGGTAAACCCACTATTCCATTTCAGTTGGTCGCTGTTAGTGCACATGCGGCTGCTCAAAACCCAAGCTTTTTCTGGGCATGAAAACATTTAGTCTTTTCAGTTTTTACCACGAAGTAACTTTGGTATTGAAATGTTAAAGTATCATAAAGTACAAAGTAAACCTAAAACTCGTTTATTTGGCTATATTTTCATTTCGCATTGCTCCCTTAAAAAAAAAAAAAAAAAAAAAAAAAAAATAAATTAAATTATTTTTTTTAAATTGGAAAATTAAAAATTAAAATTAAATTAATTTTTGTGTGAGTAACGATTTCTAGTGAATCACGCACATCCATCCCCCGAAAAGAAAAGCTCGCTAATTTGCTTTGGCTGGTAAATTGCGCTGAATTCACATTGACCGACACCATTTGATCGACTGGACTGGAATATACGTCCTTACACGGTCAAACAAGTATGGAGGGCAATAGCATGCCACTTTTGGGATTTAAAAATGAACACGAAGAAAGTAGAATTTTTTCGGACTGTTTATAATAGAACTGATGTTTGATGAAGTTATACGAGTATATAAAGCTAGGATTTATATAATCGATTAGGAGAGCTAGGATAGCAAGACAGCCAACACATATGTATATTAGATATGAAAACGAACTAAGGGCCAGGTTAATTCAAATAGAACGCCACTCTTCCGTTCATATAGGGAAGGTAGTTAACTATTCGTACTCGAGAGAGTTGGAATTGCCTATACAATGAACTGAAGGCGCCCGAAGACACCTTATCTTGTAAGTGTTTTCATCAATAGTCGCGTTCATCTGAATAAAGACTGAAACAACGTGCAGTAGACTATAGGATAAAGACGATATACTCGCGGGCTTGGCCCATAAACGGTTAATAAGTTCAATATTGCTTAGCACACACTCCACCAACAACGCAATGAACATCGGGCGTGCATTGACTGTATCTAGAGAAGCCATATTTTAGTAACCAGCAAAATCGATAGTTTTCCGTAGGTTTAAATGGGGGGAAAATTGATAATAGATTGTTCAAGGTGCAGAGGAACCTCCATGAACCTTCCAGTCTCCATGGTTCCATACATCTTGAGAGAAGGAGCGCAAGACTGAAAGAAAAAATTGAAATAGCATGAAGAGGGAGTAAAATTTAAGATTCCGCGACGCATGTGTTCCGAAGTCCAGACAATTTAAGAGTCTTGAAGCTTTATTTATCACTGCGAGTAGAACATCGACTAACAGATGCTCCCTATTTTATAATCAATTTTATAGCGGTTTAGCTCTTTTTATGATAGGTGATCGTTTATCACTGTTTTCCTCAGTTAAAAATATGTCCTGCTGTTTGCGTTTGCGAAGCCAAAGCGTCATGCCCGATTGAGTTGCTAAAAATCGACGCCGCTCAGTGGGCACTTCAACAAGATTTCATTTGGTTTATTATTTAAACACATGAAAAATATCGTATCATTGAAGGAATCGATCTTTTACATGGGTTTGAATGGAGAAAATGCAGCTTTTCCAGATTCCAAGCGACGCCGCGCCGCCTTGCCACTGGGTAGATCTCAGGTCATAAACAATCGATTACTATGTTTTTATTTCAAGTGAAAACTTGAATATTTGGGGGTAAGGCCACCGTAAGTACATGCTCAAAAAGTTTGATCAAAAATCTACTTTCATTCAGTGTTGCTGCTTCCCCAGGGGCCACTCGCGAATTGCGCCTAAAAATTCGGCGTTGGCGCCCAAAAAACAGTTGCTTCGGTCAAACGTGGCGCCTAATTGAATATTCGCCCGCATGCTCATGCCGGTAGAGCTTGGAAAATTTCACGGCTGCGAAAAGCCGAGAAATTTTTGAAACGGTCGTATCGCGATCTGATCCTCACAGGAGTATCAGTCGTGACCACTTGGGTTCAATTTTGTAAAGCAAATTTTCGCGAAATCGGCGTTTTTCAGCGAAATTCTGCGGGAATTGGCGAATTTCGCGAAAGTTGCCGTGTAATCGACTATCTGGCAAATCTGGCGAGGTAGCTCGTGAAAATCGCGTCTTTTACCGAGGTGGAATCCCACCTTTATGAGAGGAGGCGGTGGCTTGAGTTCATGTAAGTTAATAGACAGGTAAACAATTAGAATTGAACTGCACAATTTGCTAAAACATGTAGTAAAATAAAAAAGATCCAAAAAATTGCCGCGAAAAAATATGAAGTTGATGTTTTCCTTAAAAAAACGCCAAAAGCGCGTGGAGAAATGAGAGAAAATTTATTTACTTCTTTACTGTTATTCTATAATAAACATCTTCCTTAGTTATCTGGGCTTATTTACTAACATTACATTACGCGTGTTTTCTTTTCAATGAAACATCATGCGCCGTGATTAGTGTGCAAAAAATCACTTCGGCTCCTAAAAAATTGTAGATGGCCCCTAAAAAGCAAACATGCCGGTCAAGATGGCTCCCAAAACTGAAAAAGGAAGCAGCAACACTGCTTTCATTGTGAGGACTGGAACTTTTCGGGGGACACCGAACACATAAGTCAACATAACCATCTTGAGCCCATCAAAAGCGTTGTTTATTATTGCCTCTCACCGTTGAGTTACTCTTTTCGTTCAAATCTCGCGGAACTGTCGCGAATTCCGAGTTATAAGGTATTGCGGTGTCATCCATCGTTATGGAACATATACGAGGGGGGACGACGAAAAAACCGGGATTTTGTTATAAAAAAGGCTTTCCTGCTTTTTTTTTTTTTTTTTTTTTTTTTTTTTTTTTTTTTTTAACTGAAAACCTTTAAAATCCTTTGAAGTACTCTATTTGTGACTGAATACCTTCGTCAAAACGAATTTTCCGTTGTTTAAAGCATTCTGAGAATCTTTTTGAAGTGATGCCCTTCAGCTCACTCGGCGATTTTCCCTTCCACATCTCCAAACCGCGTTATTATTTGTTATTTTTCATTCGGAGGATAAAAAGAAGTCGCAGGAAGCAAGATCTGGTGAATAGGGACAGTGGGGCAGCGTAGTCATTTCAGTTTTGATCAAAAACTGACGTACAACGATGGCCTTTGTGGGCGCGAGTATAGTCATAGGATCGAAAAACAGAGTTGCATCATCGCTACAAAATCCCTATGATAAAGTATAGTTATTCTTTGTCTCATCATACCGATTCTGATTCTGGTTCAAAGATGCACCTGCGCCTGGATTCCGATTTCGGTTCCAAAATAGATTCTGGTTCCGGATTTGCTCCGCTTCAAATTTTGATGAAAAATGAAAGAAAGAAAAAAGAGGAAAAATTTCAATTCATTCCGACGGAAGCTGCGACATTGCGAAACTTCTGGGACTGTTTTACAGTGAGAAGCGTTACAGTTTTTTAACCGAATATATTCAATTGATATAGAATATTTAATTGCGTACCACTTTCCTTATCGTACTTACTGTTAAAAATTGTCTTTGCCAATCTTTTTTCGATGAATCATTTCTCGAAGCCCGAAATTTTTCAAACGGCGGAGGAGCTCTTATAATACACCTTGATAGCAGTTCTAACCCAATGAAATAGAGCATTTAACAAGATTCAGCAAAAAACTTGATGACAGGAGGAAAAAAAACCACAATGGCTTAGTTGGTATGAACTGAAGTGGAACCAAACTACCATTTCTTCTCAACCTATGCATTACAATTTACAGTTCCTTGGTGGGACTAATTTTGAATCCAGGTTCCCTTTCAGTCTTAGGGTAGTTTCGGTTTTACCAATGGCTTAGCTTCTTTTGTATGCGCTCCTTACCAAGGATTTTGCTGTACCCCCTCATAATACTGTTCCTCAAACCTCGCACCCCTTCCTCTTCCCATTACCAATTTTCAACAATGAGGTTCCGTTCCCCTGCCCTAGTTTGTCTTCTCATTCTACTATTTTAAAACTTCTTAAAAAAAAAAAAAAACTCCACCGCGTTTCATTTTTTTCTATCACGTGTGGTCTTAACGTCAGTTGAAGAGTCTTGGGAAAGATCGCAAAATGTCACAAAAACCTATGTTCATATTGAAGCTACGGAGAAAGGGGATATATGACGTTTAAAGGCAATTCTTTCTCATTCCCAATGAGATTCCATCCACCAAAACCGATTGTCTTGTGCTTCTGTAGATCTCTATTCAATTTGCACTTTTGTATCCCGCTGGATGACCATGAAAACTTTAATTTTGACATTTAATGTTTTTCCTTGGACTTTTCAGTTGTAACCCAACAGTTTCTGTCAACTTTTTACGCTACTCGTAACGCTGCGCCTTTTATACGTCTGGGAGCCCACCCGCTTTACATGTCTGGGTTTTACTATTTCGGCGGATTTGGTTTGTATCCCTAGCAAGGATTGAAAATCCTGTTATAAAAATAACTCACCAAAATTCTATAGCTTTTGGGAGGAGTGGACCAACTTGCCCCTTTCTATTTTTCCACATGAAATTGAAGAACTTTGCAAAGGGAGGATGCCAAAACTATTTTCTAAAGGCTGAAAGGAATATATTTGACTAAGAAACAGGCAAAATTTTAGTAATTTATTGATTTCATTTAAAGTAAAACTCACCCTCCAATCCAAGAGTGTCTTCTCCTAGGCGCTGACGCTGAGCTGGGCACCAGTAGAATGCCTGAAGTGCCGGCCAATGGGCGAACGTAGACGTGAGGCGGCTCATGGGCCTCCGCCGCCGACATGGAGCTCGAGACCCGAACCTCTGGCACACGAATATGACTCATCACACGATATAATCACAGCACAATATTAAGGAGAAAATTAAATGGGGGAAAAGAAAAAGAAAACAGAAAAAAGAGTATTTGAGAAAAAAGAATGAGCCTAACGGCCTTAATTGGCTGTGGCGTAGGTAAATCACTCCGAGCATAAACCAAATTAAAAAAGGACCAAAAAAAGAAGAAAAAACGAAACACAACGCGATCAAGTCACTTCAGCCATGTTAGTTTTTGTAACACTCAAAATCGAAAAAATTCATATCAGGATAAAAAAAAAACGGCTTTAAGAGGAAAGCCAATCAACAGACGTTAAACTTCGCGACAAAAAATGATAGAAATCGAGAGGATTAACAAATGGTAAATCGCGATCAAGTCACTGCAAACATGTTAGATATATTATAAAATCGAATTAACACACATTACGGCGAATTTGAACCGGGATCAGACGGAAAAGCAAGAAACCAGAGCAAAATAACTTCAGGAGCACAAATCGAGGTGACTGGAATCCGTCGTCGTCGTTCGATATAAATCGAATTCACAGTGTCACAAGTCATATTATCAGAGGATCGTTTAAGTTTCAATGAGAGAAATTATCTTTATATTTAGTTCCATTTGTTCGAATGGAGTCACTGCAAGTTCACTAGCGCATGTAAAGAAGCAAAATGAAACAGCACAGCATGCACTCATTGAAACACGTTCTTTTTCTCCAACAAACACTTTTCATTTTTCAATATTATGTTTACACTCAATAGCGTAGCTATAGTGAATGAACCGTGGATAAATCGCGAGAAGTCATGAAAACATTCAGTTTAATTCACACTTTTTAAGTAAGCTGTCAAGCAAGCTGATGGAAGGAGCGCTGGAAAACATAAAAAAAAGGAAACCAATAAGGTTTTGAGATTCTTGAAATCCTTTGCTTCCTCAATTGAAACGATCTGTAGAATGGCTATGAAAGGTTGAATGAAAGACTTGGTTAGGAATAAAAAGACCCATTTTGAGAAATAGCAGATCAAAGTGTTAAATCATTAATACTAGTACTTTACAAATAAGTCCAATTTCAATGAGGTCATGAAATTGATTTAAAGCTTGAATGGACTTCCAAATTGTGTTCAGTAGATTTTAGCATTTTTCTCTGCGCTCAAAAGTAGTACTTCATAGTATTCAGTTTCCTCGAATAATTTTTTAACCCCGTCTTCCATTCAGCCCTTCTAAAGGGCTGGGCCAATTTTAAGCCAAGGTCTTCAAGAATCAAGAAACAAGATAGTTTATCTTTTCATCGGGCCAAGCATGTCCATCGTGTTCATTAATCGATATAAAATGCGACGACTATAAATAAACCTTATAGTTCGATCTATCATATTCAAAAAAAAAAAAAAAAACACACAAAAACAAAAAAAAAAACAAAAAAAATCTTCCTCGATCTTCTTCTATGATTTATCAAAGAAAAGCATCGGCATTTTACCATTTTCAGCTCTTTGGAATTTATTTCAGAAAAATTTTGATTTTTTTTTTTTTTTCAAGTTTAAAATTTGCTTTCCTCCGAGGACCTCCGGCGCGGCAGTCCGGCTAGCGAATAATCCCTTCACCCTTATTATTACTACACTCAAAGTGAAGGATGCAAATTTGAATTCATGGGTTAATTCAAATTTCACCTGCTTCTGTAACATTTAGATGGGTGCAGAAGAAGATAAGCAGTGGAAATTTCTCTGCTATACAAATAATTGCCGCTCATAATTTTTCTTTACAAATACAAATACCTGGTACTTAAACTGAGGACTTCTATGCAAAATTATCCCCCACTCTAATCGATCGTCTGTCCTCAATCGATGAACGAATGTAGGCCCGAGGAAAACTAAAAATAAACCACTTGTTAAATAAAACTATTCTATTAAAAAATCAGCACTTGAGAAAAAAAAAGAAAATATTCTAAGAAAACTTGTAATCCTGATGCTTATGCCATTTTAATGATTACATTGATTATTAACTTTACATCAATTTGACAATGTATAAGATAACCTGGAACCTTCGGGAAGCATTCATGAATCATTATAGTCTGAATCTGTTCACAAAAGTGGCGAATTGCGAACAATTTTCATCGGCTTTATACTGGTGTACAGAAAAGTTTTAAATGCTCATTTTCAGTTTTATCCCGTGCACTGCCATGCTGCGTTAAAACGCGATAAACGGCGAGCGTTAATTAAGCTGTTTTTGCTAAGTGACTTTTTCTGAATAGAGATCTTACATGTACTGGTGAATACGTTGAGACCTTGAGCCACATTGCAAAAACAACGTAATAATACTTGGCGTTTTACCACCTCCTTCCTGAACATGGAAAGGTAGGACGTAGGTTCTACGAATAGGTAACTTAAGTTAAACTTGCTTGGTACCAATTTCTGCCAATAGAGTGCTACATATCGATCAATTTCAAATTAAAGTGTAAAAACTTGATTTTTTTTTGAAGAAAACAAGACGTCATTCACTAGATTATAATTTTAAAACTGTTTCTACACAATATCTCGTCCATAATTTTGAAAACAGGTCTAATATGGTACTAACAAACGGAAACTCACATTTCAAGGAACAGAATCAATTTGAAACATTCTGTTTCTTTGGTACTTCCAGCCTAATTTTCAACGTCATAGACGCGATATTTTGCCGAGACACCATTGAGATAATTAACTAGTGACTGCGACAATCCGTTTTCTTGAAAATGAATACTAATTCTTTGCCTGTACTCAGCTGTTAATCGAACGGTAACGCTTTGTTGGCAGGAATCGCGTCTAAACTCTGAAGAATGAAGATTCACTATAACCTTAAACGAACCCAAACCATGCATGAAACAACGATATCGAATGTCGAACTATGCTCAATTTCCGGCAGAAAAGCCCACCTCCAGACCTCCACCCAGCCCACAACCCACGAAACGTCAGGTGCGCTCTTCGAGGAGATGTCCATATGAACGGGTGACTTATTCGGAGGAACTCAACTCATGATTGAAGGGCCCTTCTTCCCATTCCGGTATTCGCCTCAGCCTCAATTAAGGATGAGTAACAGATGCAAAAAGTTTTTTTTTTTTCCTTTTCAGACAATTAGATGTAAAAATTGGGGATCTATCAATCTGCTATAAGTGGCGCCACTAGTCGCGATCTATAAATCTGCTATAGGTGGCGCCACTAGTCACGATCTATCAATCTGCTACAGGTGGCGCCACTAGTCGCTTTCCGAAATTCGTCTTTTCCGGGCAATTACAATAGGATGACAGATTATTCTGCTGTAGGCTGTCTCAAGAATAACTGGAAATGACAACTGTGTGGCGGCACTGTGATGGCTGGAATAAAAACATCAGCTTCTAGCTGCTCCCGGCCAATCAGTCGCACTATGGGCGGTTTGAAGCATACGTTTTCATGAAAGCTGTAGAGCCGTCAATTCCAATCTTGCCCAATCTTAGAACGACCTATAATTACTAACGAAACGTTGCGCCGCGTTGTTCTTCCATTTTTATGGTGTTTTTTTTTTTTTTTTTTTTTTTTTTTTTTTTTTGCGATGAACCATTAAAAAGGCTTAGAAATATAAATTTTTGAGAACGAATTTCGAGTCTCTCATGAATAGATGCTAGTGAGACAGATTCACTCACATCACTGATCAAAGAGATGACCAAAATATCGACCAATATTGATGATCGATGACTTGAAAAATCCATAAGAATTAAGGACACCGTGGAGTTTCGCTAATTGACATGATCATCTGTCACTCAAACCATGTGAAAATTACCCAAAATACACAAAAATTCAAAAAAGGCCAGAAGTTCCATCTAGCGGATTGAGAGATTCCCTGCAGCTTTTGACTCAAATCGCCTTGAAATATGGGGTGTGCTCTTTAGAAGAATTCTCAACTTCATCCCAATGTTTATTCCTCAGAAAGAGCGTACGTTATGTTCTTAGAGTCCCATTCCCTGCTACTGCCTCCATTTGTTTTATGTCTTTTACAGTACGTCATTTTACGTCACGTCACTCATCACAAACAATCTTGTTTGTTGACACATTTAATTTGTGTCACAGCGTACATATCTTGCTTATCACCGAGCAAACAAACGATTATTTTCGGGTGTAATTGGAGTGTGAGAGGAGGTTGGAAATAATTTTGCAAAAGCAATCGAGGGTACCGCGGATCGGCGAGCGGCATGTTGGCAGAATGTATAGGAGTGGAAGTGGTCGGGAGGGCTGTAATTACAGATGAGTTTATCAGCGTTGTTAATCAGTCTATTCTATTCGTACACTACCTGGATATTCGGATTCACATTGCCCGCGTGCATATCATCCGGCGCACGGCAGTGAAATTGGGAAAACACGATTGCCAAATTCATTTTTTCCCCCTCCGATGTCAAGTCAAATTTAGGAAGCATAGTACTGGTGACTTGAAGCTTATTTTCGCGTCAACTCGATTGATCGTGATGATCCCAATTGCAATCATTGAGCGTAAAAATACAACTTATTTGTGGATACTTCCCGCTCATCGATGGCATCGAAACTATCCGGCCCCCATGCAACTTACCAAAAACTTGTTCACACGAACCTGATGATTTTGGTGCGATCGATATCCGAAAAAAAAGGGCCAAACATTTTTGTTTTTAGCGCTGTGGTTGGCAGCGTCAACCTGATCGTCAGGATCTGAGGATCGGGCGGTCGCAAAAAGACGCTTTCCGGCCCAAATTTAGTTTGGTCCCGATGGTTCTCTGATTCATGTAAAATTGGTGACAAGTGTCTCCACCGATAAACAGTGAGGTTTCCAGACTTGAAAAGGGCTTCGAATCAGTGCCGGCGCTTAAAAGCGGGTAAATTTGCTTTTAGTTCATTTTAAAGTTATTGAAAAGGTGGAAATATTTGGGGGAGGGTGTCAGGAGCAGTGACGTCGCGTGCCATCTGGCAACAATGCAACTGCTCCATTTAAACTCATTAAATATATCGAATTTTCCTTGTGCACTGTGCAGTATGCACCCCCTGAATTCGATATTTTTCATGAAATTAAATGGATAGAATACATTGTTGCCAGCTTGCACGCGCCACTGCGTAGAGTATCGTCGGGAACAAAGAAAATAAGCGGCGCGTATTTTTGCGAATGAGCTGGTGGGTCATGATAACCCCGCACGCACCTATGTTGTATTTCATTTTGACCAGATCTGACGGTTTTTGGGGCTCATCTGAGTTATGACTGGTGGGTTCCGTGGTACAAGTTGGGTTCTTTTCTGAACCTCACCCGTATGAGTGGGGTTCAGATGAGCCTGGTGCTTGCTGGTTTCCGACAAGTCCATCGGGTCAAGAAAGCACGCTACATCATTCGCGAAAATAAGCTTACTAGGGTCCCTTGTCCCTGGTGCTAGGTCGTGAAAAGACGTGCGTCGTTTTCATTAAAGACGAGCCTGATAATTATACAGCTCATGGTCGTCAGACTTGCAGCTTAAAATCGATTTAAAATCCTATAGCGATAGAAAATTAACGTGCGGACCTGTCATTCATGAAAAAGGGATACAAAGTTTTTGGCTGCGAACACCACGCCGACACGGTATAAGAGCACCTACGGTTCTATACGCTATTAAAACTAGCCATTTTTTAAACGTGTGTTTGTCTACAGTCTGCCATAGAAGTCTTTACCAGACCCAAAATTGCTACCGATTGAAATTGGCGAACACTGCGGTCGCCTTTCACCGCCGAATCTGGAACCAAACCACTTTGGTGAGAATTCACGTTGATAGCTCATTTTCAGCACAGTCTGGTCAAAGCACATCCATTACTCCTCGATTTTTCATTTGGCATCAGGACTGCTTTTTGCAGTTCGTATAGTTTGAAGATTTTTTGTTAAAACTTTGGAGGTAAGATTGATTCGATTCCAATCGCTTCTCATTTAATCAGCTGTAATCACTTTGGCAATTCTGCAACGTGTACTTCGTCTCGTGACGATAGTTACAGCTCGAAATCAACTCTTTTTTTTTTGTAGCAAGTGCGAGCGGCAGCGCATTGCATCGCTTCTAAGTACTGACGAAAGCCGAGAAATTATTTACTCGTTATTCCCGGGAGCACACCGAGCGGATTTTTTCCCCCCTCGCTTTTCGCACACTTCACTAAGCTGCAGCAGATGAAACAAAAACCTCGCACATCACTCGAGAAAATAGATAATCGCCTTGGCCGCGGAGGGGGGGGGGGAGGTAAAAATACCCCGCTATAAATTACTTTAAAAAATTGGAGAATAGTGGATTCAGAATGCTGAGAGCACCCAAGGAACTAACGGACTAAAAAGAAAGAAAGAAAGAGAGAAAAATATGTGTTGAAAAGAAAGAACGGACAAAACTGCATTAAGTAATTACTAAAACAATTCAATGAGATACATTTTTTCTTTTAAATAATATGATATGGTTCGTGGTTGAGTTTTTTGTTAATAAATTAATGCCGTAAATACCTCTCTGCCCAACCAGTTCCCTTAAAAGAAGGATCTTACAAGTGTTCAGGGCTTCCAATATATTACACTCGCACTCGCGAACCATTGTTTTAAAATCTAGTTTTAGAATAGCATTTAATCAATGGCGGTTCGTGCAATGTGGCAACAACGGATTCTCTTCATTTGAAACTACGTATAATTAAGAGTCTCCCGGAGAATCGCTGAATGGGGCAGTTGCAAGGGTCTGAAATTTGGTGTTTTGTATAAATAAAATTATAGTACTTGATGAGCTGAGCACAATGGTGCCTTTGGTTTTTTCATAAGTGTCCTAGTTTTGGAGATACACAAGGGTAAAGTTGTAAAAAATAGTGGGTGTAGTGACGTCACTACGCGGAATTCCCATTTAAAACAATGTATTTTGGGCCAAAATCTCATCTCCGGGACAATGGGACTTAATTAGAAACCAAAGGCATCTTTGTGCTCAGCTCATCAAGTACTTTCATTTTCTTTATAAAAAACTTATCATTTCAGACCCTTGCAACTGCCCCATTCGGGGACATCGACACTTTTGCATATTCATACGTTCAAATTGTAATAAAAATGTTTGCCAAATAGCAGGAGCCGCCACTGCATTTAATAAAACTCAAACGAAATTCTGAATTAAAGTAAAATGAACGCAGTTCAAGCTAAACTAAGAAGATATTTTTCATTTAGACTGAAAAATTGGTCAATGTTTCAATGTTTTCAACTACCCCAAGGACCCCAAGGTGTCTGTCGATTTAAGGAATTGAATCTCACGAACAATTCGATGCATTATTGTTATTTTACTTGACGAAATTCGATATCGATTTTAGTCGAGAAAGATATAAGCAATAAAATCTGTTTGTGAAAACGGATTCCTGCCGACGTAAACAAAGTAGAGGAGTTGTTTACATTGACGTGACGAGGTCATGTCATCAATCAAAAATAGCCTCCGGGCAAAATGAGATTTCAAAGAGTAGGAACACTTCGGGCGAAAAAGTTCTTATGTAGCTCTAGACCTAGTCAACAGTCAGAAACTTAAAATAATTGCCCTAAGATACTTAGCCACCTAGCTATTGAAGAACAGTCGAAATATCTATAAGAATAGAAACGGTCCAGTCATTGCACTGAAAGTTCGTACCTAATTTCCGTTTAAACTGGAAAAGAAGCAGAGAGTGCGATATTAGGTCCCTTAATCATATTAGAGGGATATTTTTAGTATGGGAATATACTTTTAATCCCCTGTCTCAAAAGCAATACAACAACGGTAAGTATAGTACTCATACATCAGTATTTAAAGCGGCGTGAACCTAACGATTCAAAATTAAAAGAACAAAAAATAAAGAAAAAATAGAGCGTTTCGTGCAACCTGGCAACGTTGTATTTCGGTCATTTAAAACTCATGGAACAGGTCAAATTAATTTTGACTGCATACTCGAGAGTGTCATCTTTTTTTTTTATTCATTTAAATGGATAACATGCAACGTTGTTAGAGTGCACGCAACACCACTGACCGAAGCCAAAAGATACTGGTCGGACGAAATGTGCACGTAACGCTTGCAAGGGTGCATCTGCATCCAAAAAAATACGACGAAGTAGGAGGGAGCGAAGTCTGATCAAGAGAGGGAAATTTGATACTCGTCAAATTTTTTCACATTCTGTCTAACTTCAGTTTGTAACTTTCGGTATACGTATAAGAATGGCGAGCATTTCATCTGATGGGGAAGGGGGGGGGGAGTCAGGGGCGCCTTCGGGTTCGGCTGAGGGGGGGGGGGGCAAAAATGTGATTACCTTCTTTTTCTTCTTCTTCTTTCTGCTCATCAATATTATTTTAGATACTCTACAGCCCTGCATATCCTAAATTCCAACAAAACTCGTTAACGACCACCAAATTTTAGCTCGAAACTTTCATCTTCTCCTAAAAAAAAGGTCATCACTATTCACTTTTGGCCGACCCTTGAGGGGGGGGGGACTCCCCCCCCCGTGCAAATGACGCTACTGGGGGAGTGACCCATGAAATAGAGGAAACTATCTTGAAAGCTTAGCCATCATTCGAAGCTAGACTCTCTACACCCATCCGCAAGCGTGCGTCATCGCGCTTTGCAAAGAAAATACGGTAAGCCCTTTCCGGTCAAAAGAATCGCACAATGTTACAGTGATCCGTGTCTTGGGTTTTATCATTCATTTCAATCGACCAAAATGACGTCTAGTAAAATTAGTCTACCGTTGAAAGTCAATGGTACTTAGCTCGGTTTGTTGAGTCGTCAAAGGAACGGGTGGTCTGGTCTCAGGATTAAACGATTCTCTTGTGACTGTAACAGCGTAAATCCGGTCACTTACGTTTCTGGATAATCATGACCCTTGCCTTGCGGGCTTTGCCTATTTCCAAATCTAGTACATTTTTTTTAAATCCTCCTAGTAAATCTATTATTCAATCATGAAAAAAAAAAGTCGAACTCATCCTTAAAACCTACACCTGCAAGTGAAGTAAGCACATGTTTCTCCAGTGGCGTAGCGTGCAGTTTGGCAACGTTGCAATTCGTCCATTTAAACCCATGGAAAAGATCGAACCATTGGGTGTTCGGTGAACACCCTCGCATTCGACCTTTTACAGGGGTTTAAATGGACAGAATACAACGTTGCCAACTTGCACGCTACGCCACTGAGTTTCTCATATGAATCGGTATTTATAAAAGGGATTCGTCCCATCCCGCCATGGACTCTGTCATGAATGCTGTTTAATGCTATACATATGTGGTTCATGTTAAAATGAAATGAGGCCCTTTTGGCTGATACTGATTAAAATATGTTTCGGTGCTCAACAATGTTTTTGAATTCCCTCGAAACTTTATGGCATAAACAAGAGACACCGCCTCATGAAGGACGTAATGATGACTTACAGGGTTAACTTATACTGCGGAATCCAAAAGAGGTAGGTACGCACGCTCAAGGGAGTGGGATCACAAGATTTTGGACTGACTGGTTCAGCTATCTCTCCGTCGGTTCTATTAAGAAACCCAGGTTGAGTTTGGCTGACCCGAACCAATCGAACCAAAAACGAGCGAAAAAAAAAAGAAAAGGGGATCACTAAGGGGTGAAAATCCCAAGTCCGCCCCCCCGTCCGCGAGGGATAGATCCACCACAGACTACAGGCCTCCATTGGTGGATTGGGGGGGGGGGTGAAGGGGGCGATCGCCTCCCCCCGTTTGGCCAAAAAAGGAGGGTAGGAGGGGAGAGGTAAGTGAGAAAAAAGAAAAAGGGGGTCTCCGGGGGGCGTCAATCCCAAGTTCGCCGCCCCCTCCCCGTCCGCGAGGGCTGGATCCGCCAATGCGGGCCTCATCTATCATCGTCTGCAAACCAAGTGCTGTATTTATACAAACTGATTTCAAATCATGTGTTAGTTTTGATCTAAATTGAGTGGATTTCCCACAATATTTACTAATTGTGAGATGCGACACATTCCAAAAATGTAATTTACACGGAATAAGTTCAAAAGAAAACAATTTACGAAATCAACAGATCAAAATACAGAAATTTGCTTTACAGCTAAATAAGTTCAAATGATCATTAACAAATGCGTTCTCAAACTCATCAATGGAACAGCCAAAAATCATAAATCAAACGTCTGTCGTCCGTATCAATTCGTCATATTTTAGAAGTGCAGGAATGTGATGCAAACTAACAACAAAACTGTTGTGAATTGAGGATTCAGAATTGAGATAGGTACGTACGACGCACGCGACGTACGTCGTACGGTGGCAATATTTTTCTCTGAAAAAAAACTTCTAGGAAACATCACTCAAGCAATTTTACACGAGCATTTTGAGGTCAAAACGTAAACAAACAAGTATCAAAACAAACGAAGAGAACCGAAACCATCGATCATAATTAAGTATTCAGATCGTCCCGAGCAATCTTCAGCCGCAATAAGCCTTACATTCAGCAACGGGAACAATACATTTGATTTCAGTTCAAAATACGACTGAAGTAAAGTATACATTGATTGCAAATTAAGAACGAACACGTCTTAAATGAGGTCTCTATTTAGAACAAACACCCAGTTTGGACCAAAACAAACCTCCTAGGGTCCACCTCTCTTTCCGCCTGGTCAAAACGAAGAAATATCTGAACACGATCAATCTAAATAGACGTAAGTACACTCACTGACCTAGGACACAGAGCATGACGCGACTTGAACTATGAGTAGATAAAGAGAGGTATGGGATAGTGAATAAGTAAACAAAACGCGTACGAAAACATTCCCGCAAGAACAAACAGAGGATTAAAGAGGTTAGGTTAACTGTGCACAATCACTTCATCATAACAAACTAGGTAACTAGATTAGGTAAAGGGGCATGGGATTGTGAGTAATTAAACAAAACGCGTGCGAAAACATTTTTGTGAGAAGGAACGTACAATTTTAGAGGTTAGGTTAACTGTGTATGATCACTTCATCAAAATATAAACACACGTGAAATCACTAATCTGGGCCCGCGCAATCGTACACGCTTACGCACACGCACTCCACTACTCATACTCGCGAAACGAACCGTTTGAGAAGACTGACTATGATTCGGATTTACCGATTTACTAGACAAGAGACGTGAAGAGAGGAGAAGAGAAGAGAGGAAAGAGAGAGAGAACGCGGTTCGGTTGTAAAGTCAGAGAGTCAACCCCGCCGCGGTCGCGCGGCTTTGCTACCATCACATCACGCGAAGTCAGAGCACATCAGCACATCCTCACGTAGAGTAGACTAGACTGGCGCGGCCGCGCCGAGCCAACTCGCGACGCGACGCACTATGGGGAAAAATAGGATTTTGGCGGCCATAAATCAATAACTTTTGAACGAATCAAGTTTTTCAGGCCAAACTTTCTACATCACTTCTTGGACTGACTATGCGCACATCTCATCATTTAGTTTCCCCCCTTTCCCACCATAATCATATCCATATTATTGTCATGGACTCTTTTGCTGAAACAACTTTTACGTATTTTTTATTTATTTCGTAGAATCCTGCTTCTTTATTTGAATTCAAATACGAAAGAACCTGAAAAAAGTGGACGTTTGTGCACTTCAAGTCGATGATAAAGCACTTGTTAAAGCGTTAACAATGAAGTTCAGTCGTTTAAATATTTTTCGCAAGTCGATTTAACCAAAAAACAAAGAAAAATAATAAAATGAAAAAAAGGAGAAAATTGCATTTTGTAGACGGTTGAAACTCCCCCCTCCCCTCCCTTGAAATGTTTCATACATATTATTATTGACGATTTTTCCGGTTTTAATCCAAGAGAAAAATTAAACTATTTTTTGACAGTTTTCTTCGCATCTTTCTTAAATTTACTTATATATTGGATCCCTGTATGATCTGGCCGCAACGTTTTATTTTTTTTACGGTTCTTAAACATCGCATCGATATGGGGGGAAATTGTGTGAGAATATGATTGGAAAATCATCGCACGATGTTCTAAATACATGTCCTTGAGTTTTGGCTCAGAATTTCTCGCAGAGGCACATTTTGTGGCTGTGAGGGAGAGAAAATATCAGAACCTGAAATCAAAGAATATTAGGGCAATCGTGATTTTTGACGGACAAATAAACGAATTTTGTCGTGCCTTTAAAAATAAGGGAATTGAGAATCAAAGGAGAGAAGTTGGGATTTTGAGATAAAGCTCAAAATTATTTACCAGTGTAAATGAATGTACACGTATTTTAACCCTTTTAGACCAGCTGTCCTTTTCAGTGTACATCTAAATAACGTGGAATCAATCTGCAACACGCTCGCGTACACATTGTTGCCGCCAAAAGTTCAAACATCTTTAATAAATTTTTCACTTCAAGAAACCTCCTCCATTCTTCTAAGGACAATGATTCAACCAAATGCACTTAATAATCCAGTTTATCAAGAGAAATAACTATGAAAATCACAGTTATTCATTTCTATAACTGTTTACACTGATTCTAGTATTTGAGCCAAGGTGGAGGCCAAGTATATGCTCCGGAAGCCGAGCTCGTTCAAATAATAAACTAATTACGAAACTGTTTTAACATTTCGATTTCTTAGAGCTCTCTCGGGGTTTAATGTTTAAATAGCTGATAAAATCATCGTTTGGAAAGGTACGGATTTCAAAATTCTCCTGTTTCGTTTAATTATTACCAGATTAGTCGCAATGTTAAGATCGAGGCTCTTTTTTACATTTTGAGATTGAGCGCAGTCCTCGACTTTGACCTTTTATAACTCAAAGACTCGGAAGAGTTCGGATACAATATTTAGTGAGGTGGTGTAATATAGGTTCTAATTCATGGAAATGGGCTTGGCTAAGTGGTATCTTGTGGTACTTTTTTTTGCCGGTCCATAATTGTTCAAAAATAAGAGTTTCAGAGGACAATTTTTGAGAAGGTAATAGTACAGTTAGAAATGGATGAATTAACTGTGTATTATGCTTATTTTTTTTCTTTAAAGGTTCTAATTCAACATACTATCAGAGTCATAAGAAAATACTTTCAAAGTTTCTCGCCCTGACTTATTAAAGATCAATGAAAAAACGACCTAATTTCCAATATAATTGGTCATTGGTTGTGACTGCGATAGTACTCAAAACTGGATGGTGCAAATTCGTTTATATTGGGGATTTGTTACCTACCGATAGTATACTTTTGAATGAAAAAGTCAATTTTTTGATCTGAGAAGCTCGAAAAGGACATTACCCAAAATCGGCCTTTTTACCCCTGAGAGCGAAATGTGAAATAATTTCAGGGGTGATAGAGGATTAAATCAGCGTTCCGAATCTGGCCTATTTTTTGATTTTGGACGAAGGGAAAGGGGGGGAGGGGGGTCCAAAGTTAGACCCTTCAAATGCCCATAACTTTTGAACGAATAAAGATATGAGAATGTACTTTGCGCGAAAAGATAGATATTTTAAAGACCTTTCGATTGATGTGTACGATATTTGCCTTATTTTAATTTTTAATCGATTTATCGAAGTTTTTCTGATTTTTTTGAAATCGGGTTTTCCGTTTTTTTAATTGTGGAAGTTTGGCAACGCACGAATCATCACAAATAATTTCCAGGATAAAAGTAGACGCGATTTGCTAAAAAATGGTTCAAACCGCATGCTGGGGAAATGCTTTGAAGCGGAGTTATGAGGGTTCAAAGTTGGCGCTGTCACGAAAAAGGCCGCCCCGAGGGGCGTACTACAGGTGGTAGAAGTTGGCATTATCTGTTCTTCCCGTCCAAATGACTTGAAATTTGGTATTCCCGGGTGTTTTTTAACGCTGAATTCAAATTTTGCATCAGTTTTTCAAAATAAAAAAATCCAAGATGGCTGCCGACCAAATTTCCGAAAAAAATGGTCGGCAGCCATCTTGGATTTTTTTATTTTGAAAAACTGATGCAAAATTTGAATTCAGCGTTAAAAAACACCCGGGAATACCAAATTTCAAGTCATTTGGACGGGAAGAACAGATAATGCCAACTTCTACCACCTGTAGTACGCCCCTCGGGGCGGCCTTTTTCGTGACAGCGCCAACTTTGAACCCTCATAACTCCGCTTCAAAGCATTTCCCCAGCATGCGGTTTGAACCATTTTTTAGCAAATCGCGTCTACTTTTATCCTGGAAATTATTTGTGATGATTCGTGCGTTGCCAAACTTCCACAATTAAAAAAACGGAAAACCCGATTTCAAAAAAATCAGAAAAACTTCGATAAATCGATTAAAAATTAAAATAAGGCAAATATCGTACACATCAATCGAAAGGTCTTTAAAATATCTATCTTTTCGCGCAAAGTACATTCTCATATCTTTATTCGTTCAAAAGTTATGGGCATTTGAAGGGTCTAACTTTGGACCCCCCTCCCCCCCTTTCCCTTCGTCCAAAATCAAAAAATAGGCCAGATTCGGAACGCTGATTTAATCCTCTATCACCCCTGAAATTATTTCACATTTCGCTCTCAGGGGTAAAAAGGCCGATTTTGGGTAATGTCCTTTGATTTATGGCCGCCGAAGTTCGAAATTTCCCCATAGTGCGACGGTCGCCGGCTCCGGCTCCGGCATGGCTCCACAGTCCACACTCCGCCGCAGCCACCGAGATGTTGCCAAGTTCCAGGAAAATTCCTCAAGATCCATCCGTGATCCCGGTCGGTCTAGTAACTTAACCCTTTGAGACCCGATGTCCTTCAGGGAAAACATATCTTTGGAAGAAATTAAATCCGTTGTTCTTAATGCAAGGGGAAAATGTTCGATACTGTTAAAACCAGACGCATCTAGGAGATGTTGGCGCCTACCACAATAAAGTATGGTCAACTTCATCAGAGAATATACAGTGCAACATAACAAGTGGTAAAATTAGTTTTACCGATTGGTTTGCTTCTCATAATATCTGGTTAAGGTTACCATCCTCTGATGAAGTTTACCATTCCTTTCAGCTGGTGCCAAAATATCATACATGCTCATGATTGATTATAACGTAATTCCCCCCCCCCTCAATGCGTCAAACAACTCCTAATGCGTTGTAAGCGTTTGTTAGATAGCTATCCATCACACATTTTTTTTTGCAGCATTACTATAAAAACACATTCCTCACAAGTCACAAAAGATGGTGAAATAATTTACTTGAACTGTATATGAACAGGAATTTTTCTTCTTCGTTTTCCCTCAGTTTTCTGTAGGAGTCATAATGTTAAACGTAGTGTCTCTATCTACATTCTAAACTGCACTGCACTTTGAAAAACTTTGAAGAAAGTATCAGTATGGATCATGATTTAGGTATCAAGGATTTAAAGGAAAATCAAATAAAAATGTTTTTCTTCGGGCAGAGTTAATGCGGGTCTGAAAGGGTCATCTCATAGAGCGAGTCTTCCGCGTTTAAGGTTTTTTTTTTTTTTTTTTTTTTTTTTTTTGCCACATAGGAGATACCATTCGATTGACCCGCCGTTACTCGCAAACTACCAAAAACTTCGACGAGAATAGCCGCGCGGGGTCGTTTTCGACCCCTAACTTCTTTTGTCTTATTTTATAACTTTTATTCAAAATTTTGCTTTCAATCACAGATGATGGTGATAATGATACCAATTGAAAGCACTTCACACGTAAACTTGTTTGAAAAAAGAATATCATGTTCCGTTACTGTAAGTACCTACCGTTAAATGTAAGCTATTCCGTTATCTTTCATATCTCTCCATTCTCCCTTACCTCCCATTCTTGCTCCCCACTCTCACCACTCCCCTCTTTCTCCCAGCTTTCGCCCTCTCTCCTCTCTCCTAACGCAACTTTTCTTACCAATGCAATGTAAGACCTCACCCTCACGACACCCGATCAACAAATGTGATCATGTAAACAAAACACTTTGAGATTCCAGAAGACCTAATTGTAAGTTGTAAACAATGAAATACATTGAACATAGGAGGGAATCGGGGGCTGGGAGGGGGAACTAAGTGCAATAAGCCCCGAGGGCTGCCAAGCCCTCCCACCCCAAAAAATTGTGGAAACAGAAAACGCCCAGCCAATGCCAACTCAATGTGCAAAAACAAGGTCGTTCAATACAGAATTTGTTTCCCTCCAAAATTGTCCTATAATGTAAGAGAAAAAAGTTCATTAAGGTTCAAGGGACTCGATGTTCAGAGTTATTCAGAATCAAACGCATAAGAAGCAACAAAAAAAAAAAAAGTTTTTTGCTTGCTAACCCCCCCCCCCCCCCCCCAGAAGAATTTCCTAGTTCCGCCTATGACATTGAAGAAAAATGTACCGATCAGATCAGAACAGCAGTGTATGGAAAATCCTAAAACCTGCGAGAATCACGTAAAATGTTACAAAGATTACGCTTATTATCGATTAATTTCAGTGTATTTTGTCACTTTAAATAGTCCAGACATATTAGTTGGCAAAACAGCACAAAAAAAAAAAAAAAAAAAAAAAAAAAAAAAAAAAAAAAAAAAAAAAAAGACACACAGGTTTATTTCACTCTGTTACAAAATATGAACGTTAGCAGTCGCGTGGTGTTAAAAACGACCCCAAGTCATTTTGACCCCTAGCCCCGCCCGCCGTGTGTCACTATATTGATGATTGATTTACTTATACGCGTTTAAAATTGCAGGGTGAGTAGTTCGAACCTTGAAGGAATATACTGAGACGCACGGATGATAATAACTAGGTTTTCATATTGAAAATCGCATTTGTCTAACCCCTCGGAATCATTTTCGAGCAACGGCGGGTTAATGTTGAATTGCAAGCCAAAAGTTATCTTTGAAGAAAATGAAGTGTCAGTTACTAAATCTCAAGAATGTCGCAGCAAAATATCTTGTCCATTACTTTGAAAATGTGGCAGGAAGAACAGAATAATGGAATATGGCATTTTTGATAAATACTTGATTTATAATTTCAGCCTTGTATTCTAAGTTATCGACGATTTTGCAAAGACATCCTCGACATGTTTTTCCAGGGACTGACACTCCGCTTTCTTAAATATGTTTTAGTTTAGCGTAAACGGTAACGCTCTGGTGGCAGAAATTGGCTCTAAACGTAGAAGATACATCAACGCAAAGATTGCTCAGGTACAGATCCACCTGTTGCAAATAAAGCCGCAACTATTGATAATCAGTAAATAAACGCCTGGAATAATAAAACCTCGTATACTGACAATAGCGTAGCTAGCTGAGCGTGCGCCCCTCCCACCGATTCGAATGCTGCGCCCCCTTTTTTTAAGGAAAAAATCGGCCGCTTCCGTGAGCCCCCCCCCCCCCTTGTCCAAATTTTGGCAGAAACTAGAGCCTTTATATAGCGTTCTCCCTTCTTTTCCTATAGCTTCTATTTCTCTCAATCTGTTCTCTTTTCTTTCCTTTTCTCCTTTGCCTTTCCTTTTAAGCGTGCCGTATATATACGGTGCGCTTCTTGTTTACATTTTCATATCTAATATATAAGTCCAATGCCTTGCTTATGGCAAAACCTTGGCGGGAAAGGTTTGAAAAATTAAAAACGTGTTTTCTTAAAACTGGTTTCATTAATCGTTAATTTGTTGCTGCAATCCAGGAGGTCTCGGCGTCTATTTTCTTAAAATTGTAAAAGTTTTGGTATTCCTGTTAATTTCAATAAGTTATTAAGCGTCAAAGTCGAATTCCTTCAAACGAGAATTCCATACAGGTCCAGCAACCTAAGTCATTTGTGCCAGCCTATGAGTCGAAATTCCAAGGCAGGAGGGGGGTGGAAACATCCTTCACAGAAACCCTCTTTGCCCCTCGCCTTTGGGCTCCACCGGTCTCAAGATTTCTTTACGGTGCATTAAGCGCTCGGTTCTCGCATCGTAAAAGTGTCAAAATCGGTTTGACGAGGGTACATCGATAAGAAGCGACGAGGTATTGATGAAGAGCGGGAGGGGTATAGAAAAGAGAGAGGCTCATTCATATCCTTAAGTAGAACTGTTTAGTGATGACGTCACGATCAGAGTTAGTTCCAAACAAATGCTCTATCTCGCTCACTCTCGTGGATTTACCAGATCCAAATTTTCGAACGCAAATTCATGCTAGTTAACCAACAGTTTTCTCAAATTTTATTGCACCATTAGATTCCACTTGCCTTAAAGTATCTTTTCACTGTAACATAATTCCTAAAAGATCACAAGCGAATTTACAATCACAGTTATACCGAAAGACGTTCTACGTTTTGTCCTTGTCTTACTCACGGTCTCTTATGGTAGTATCACCGGCATGACACTCAATCATTCTAACTTCTCTTCGCATCGAAGCTATTGTTCGAGGTACAACACATGCCGTGATGATGCTGATGAGCCTATATCCTAGAATTTTGTGCTCTTAAGAAACTGTGAGTGTGACAAGGACAAAACATAGGACTTTCTTCGATATAACTGTGATTGTGCATCGATGCGCGATGTTTCAAAAAGTTTGTGATAGCGGGCTCATATTTTATCACTGAGAAAAAAGTGGCTGTTAAAACTGTAAGAATAGAATCATAGATGATTTCGCCTTATTTCAATCATGAGACCTATCGTTGCTGTAGTCAGCGCGCTTGAATCTACACGAATTCTGATTGTCTCTATGGAATTTCGATTATTTCTATGGGAAATAAAGCGCAGGAATATATATCCAATCGGAAATTTTTTTGAAACAATCGGAAATTTTTATAAGGGACGTGGAACCCAATGGTGTGATAAACACAACGTGTAAAGAACGTGTTGTTTACTAGCACTTGTATTTGAAAATTTGGACTGTGTTTCGTATGGGAGAACCCACGAGAGCGAGTGAGACGGAGCCTTTGTTTGGAACTATTTTTTTTTCATGACGTCACACTAAACAGGTCTTTGCATCGAAACATTTGAAATTCTGGGGGATCGGCAAATTGAAAGCCCCTCAATGAGCGTCGATGGAATCAAGGGATTTTTGAGGAGATTTTTGGCGTTTTGTTGAAAAATAGGTGTTTAAAATCCAGAACACACGGAGCCAGAGGGGTAAAATTCGCATTAATTGCTCTAAAAAGTGAGAGGGGCTGTCAGGTGTCTTCCACCCCTGGACAGCTTCCTCTCTGCGGCTATGGAATTGACTCTGGAATAACTTATTTACCTATCCTAAAAAGTTCGTTGCGTGTACAAAATTTTTCACTGGAAGCTTCTTCAAATTTTGGAAACTATAGGTCCATATGGAACTTTGCTTTTCCAACACGAAAAATGATATCGACCGACGGCAACAGAAAAAAAAAGAAATAATATGACAATGCGTTATAGTGAATAATGGCATAGTTTTAACTGTAAACTTTCGATACTTTTCAAGAAAATAAATGGGGAGAGGGGGAATTAAAATCCACAAACCTCTTAAACCTCCACACCTACTAATCTATACCCCTAGAATGCTTGATGTGTAAAGGGCACTTGAAATGGTTAGTTCTGTATATTAAAGGATTATTGTTTCATGAATTCGCAAGTGTTCCATTTATGCATATTACGTATCTACATCGTGACAATTGCAACAAATGCTGACAGCACCTAAAACGGAAAAAAAGATAAAAAAAACTGTTTATTATTTAGAATCACGGCTTTTCCGAATATGACACTTTTTGACTTCAAAAGAACGCAACCTCATGTTTGATCCCTGAACAAGCCGTTTAAAAGGTGGAGGGATTTAGAAATATCTATTGTCTATAGTTTATGTGGGTAAAAAAGATCGAGCCTTATCAAATAATTTTCTCTTTTCAGCTTTCAATGGGTTTGTTGCAAACTTTTGCTACAGTGCTATAGAGTTTTGATTCTGATGTAAAATTGTCTGAAAATTAGATTGGCGGCATCAAATAGTCATAAAATCCACTAATAAACCCAAAAAACGCATTATAAAGAAAGCCAAAATTGCAGTCGTAAAGCCGAACAATCTGTGCACGCGCACGGCGAACATCAGAGATAGGTGACCCATTCTCCCCTTTTTCGTTAAGGGGGGGGGGGGGAGAGAAAATATCTCTACAGTCAAACTGTGATTTTAAAAATGTGCATGGTCAAGATGTTGTCTTTTGTGAAGGGGCGGGGGGGGGGGGGGGGGGGGTGAGCAAAATATCAAGAACAGGGTGTTTCAAAACTTGAGTACCAAACTTATGGAGTGTATTTTTGGGGTCAACATACATATATATAAGACTTTATTTTCCTACATGAGTATGTGCTGCAATTGTTTCTCTTCTGAGCTAGAGCCCTCCAAAGTTTTGAAAACAAAAAACAAAAAACAAACCCAAAAAACAACGCCTTTGACTCATCTCCTTATAGATTCATCTGATCTAAATTTTTTTTTTTCATAATTTCTCACCAAACAAGCTCAATTGGACAGCACTTGTCACAAAAGAACCGAGTGACATTTTTGATAAAATTGAGTTATTGATTGATAGAGCTAGCAATACTGAATCTCGAAGCAACAAGTGCTTCTTCTGTAATAACAACTATTTCCCGTCAAAATTCCAGGTAAAAGTGAGCTGGTGAGCCTCATTGATGTCATTGTCCATATGATGAAATAAAATGAGAACTTGGTTCCTTTGGCTGATTAGGTTAAACCTTAATCCGAGTCACGTAAGGAACCAACTCCGACTTGGTTCCTTTCAGTGGCGGCTCGTGCGATTTGGCAACCATGCTTTTTTACCATTTAAACCTATGCAAAAGTATCGATATCTTGGGGGTGCATTGCACCTCCTGAAGATCGATTGTTTTACATTGGTTTAAATGGAGGGATTCCACTGTTGCCACATTGCACGAGCCGCCACTGGTTCCTTTTATAGAATTGGGAACGGACTTAAGTCCGGACTAACGGATTTTAAAATAATCAACAGTGTAAACCAACTCTGCCGTTTGGTTTCTCTTAGAGTTTCGTTTTTCGTGATTATGCCAAAAAAAAGAAGAAAGGAACCAAGTCACTTTAAACGCTAAAAATTAAGTACCTTTCCTACATAGTAAATTCCACTTTTCCGGTGTTGAAATGCAAAAACACAAAACGGTAGTTGAATGAAATCAAAACGTAAGTAATTCCAAGTTTTTTGTTTAAATGCTAGCTCTTCAACTTTGGACTCAATTTTCTCGAGATCAGCTCCATGTTGAATGCTGTCTAATTATTATCATTGCTAGCAAAAGCATTAAAGCTGTTCAGACTTTAGTGGCACGCTTTTCCAACACCTGCGTGTTGGAATTTTCCCTGCTTGTTTCCTTTATTTTCTTTTTTTTCATTTTCCTTCCCTATTTTCTTTTTCCTTTTTTCCCCCTCTTCCTTTCCTTTCACCCTTTTCATTCTTTCTCTTTCTCTTCTCAAAATGTTTGCGCCCACCAAAGCGTTGCGCCCCCCCCCCCCTGGCGGGGTCAGCGGAGCCTATATAGCTACCCCACTGTAATACTGAAGGGACCGAAAATACTATACAACAAGAACAAGTGCATCTGTAATCTTTTCGTGAGCTTGATTACAAAGTCCAAACTCATGAAATGTAATATTGTTACTTCAGATTTCTGTAATTTTTCTGATCGTCTCTGTATTCCTGTTTGTATCAAAACAAAGACATACATAAACTTGTATCTAATAAATTCTGAATAAAAATAATAATGGAACCAATGAATAGCACCCACCTCCATTCCCACTCCAGCCACAAGGAGTAAATGAATGAATGAATGAATAAATGAAATAAATGAATGCTGTCCTGTTATTTCTGAATTTAAGTTATACATTTTTCTCGTTTTGTTTTTCAAAATGTTCCTTTAGATATGAATGGTAGAATAAAAGGCACCATTGATGAAATGATAATGTAACAAACACTCATTATAGTGCGCCTGGCTACGTTCAGCGCCTGGAAACTGACAATGCGTTACATCCACATTTCCGCGCTAGGCCTGTTTGAATTATTATAGAAAATATTCGGTTAGACTTGGCAACGATACATCGCATCACAGTCGCCTTTACGTCTGCGGACCGAAACATTAAACAGTCAAACAACAGACATCCGTTGAACAGATAAGATTGGTGAGTGTGCCTCTGGCACCGCCTCCTCCTCCTCCCCCGCCTCCCTTCAGCCACTCGTTGGCCTCATCACCGAGAACCGATAAAGCCCGATTAGAGATAGAATATTGATGGTGGCGTGCGCTGCTTGCCGCGCGCTGCGCTGAGCTGGATGCACCGATCAATTTGAGAGTTTTGACAAGGGATGTCAAATCGTTCGATTCCAGGATACCCTCCCCTCTCCTCCCCTCCCACACATCTGCATCCACCTCTCGCCCCTTCCTACCCTCATCCCCTCCTCCCCTGAAGGAATTTTATTTTTTATTCATACTTTTTAATAAAGTTAAATTTTATTTCCATTCAAAAATTCGAAGGAAAATATTGAATGTTCTCGGACCGCAACTTCCAAGATATGATGAACTTTTGGATAGGAAGCAATCTAGAATTCATCGGACGCACTAAGTTTTGTGATCAAAAATCGCGCAGTGAAAAAAAAAAAAATATTAAAACTCATCAAGCATCGTCGTTTTCGGCCCCTTTAAGTTTAGTACATGAGTTGCCTTCCATGGACCATTTCTAGGTTCAAATTACTTGTTTACAGTGTTCTCTGTGGTTAAAATTGGTCTTAAAAGTTTATGGATGATCGATTGATGAGTTTATTTACTGATTTTGGCCGATTTTTGTCGATCTCAGACCACGGGCCGGTGCCCGGTGCATAGTATACTGAAACGGAAGTAAATATTTAAAATCAGACGATAGATGGACCGTATCTCCTTCACATTTCATACCAAAATAATGAAGCTTTAATAAAATTTGCGCTTACTAGTTGTAAATGAAAGTATATCTCTGACAACCCTGTGTAGTGTGTACTTGACGCAGATGTATTGCAGTGGAGCTCTTATAAAATCGGCGAATTCCCACCGGATTTACAGAAATGTACATTCATTTTCGGAAAAAAAAGAAAATATTTCACTAAATCACATATTGGAAAAAAAAAATGTTGTAGAAACGGTTCATCTATCGATTAATTTCAAAACTTGCCTTATTCCATTTCAAATGTAACTCTGTGGCGGCTCCTGCAATTTGGCAACTATGTTCTTCTCCTATTTGAATCTATGTTAAACAATCGATTGCCTGGTGAAGTGCTGCTTCTTTACCAAATCAATTGTTTGACATAGAATCAAATGGAGGAAAGACGTTGTTGCCAAAGTGTACGAGCCACCATTAATGTAAGTATAAACTCAGTTTCACCAGCTCACCGGTTGAATGAATTTTAGAACGCGCTCCCCTGCCTCCATTTTTGCTGTCGTCTTCAGTTTTCTACGATCCATCGATGATTCAACCGGTTGAATCAAACGTTATTACTGATTTCAGTATATTTCTAATAGCCATTATTGCTTTGCGCAGCTGATTTATTTAATCATTGTCTCAACCTCAACCGGTGAATCGTAGAATGCAATTGAATAAACGCAAAACGGCAGCGCTGACCTCCTTACACAGACTGTGATGACGTCACGATTAAAATTGGTTCCAAACAAAGGTGAGCTCTAAATCACTCTAACGAGGTTTCCCAAGAGAGCAGATCCAAATTATCATCTGCGAATTTATGCTATCGAACAACTGCTCCGGTTCCCTCAGATTATCTTGCTCTAATAGATTTTTGCGGACTTTAGATTATACCTGAAAGTACCGACCACATTTAGAAGTATTGGTTGCAAGAAGAGTTCTGGTTCTGGTCCATTCTAGTTTTTTAGAATCTATTTTTCAAAACTATTTTTTTCTTTATTCTTTCAAAAGGAAACTAAGACATAATTTGTTTTGCAAATACAGCACTAAACGAATTCATATAAAGTTTACACCATAAATTATCGATCAAATGTAGGTATACTTATGTTTTGCATATGCTTTTTCTGGAGTTCGGGAGAGGAAAAATGAGTAAAGATGAAACGTATCAGCGTATCGTTTCGAAACCAGCAATACCAACATTGTTTCTATATTTCGTGAGTCTTGGAAAGCCTCTAAAAACTGCGTCATCGCTCCTCGATAATCCGTTGCAAGAGAGTGGGCAAAAGTTCTAATAAGTACATTAGACTCTATAGAAAATTGTTCTTGAAAAGCACTAAAAATTCAGTTTATTCGTTCAGCCCCCATTTCAATTAATTGTTGTTTTGTTTTGTTTTTGCTGTTGTTTAAAATTACAATTTTAGTTTCAAATTACATGGTTACTTGTACTGAAATACTTCGTGGAAAATTACCTAGGATGTATCCTACAGGAAACACCACGTTCTTGAGATAAATGCGATCCAAAATTTGAGCCGTATAGGATCGAAAAGTCGGAAATTTTTTAGTCCTGCGTGTTTTCATTGCATTTACACGATTTTATTCAAAATTGTGGGCTTAAGATTCTCTAAATTTGTCCGGTTTTAATCCTAAACAATCAAATTAAGTCATTATCGCGGAAGGGTTTTTATTATTTTGGGTCGAATTACAAGCTTTCGCTCTCTACTATTAAGCTGAAGAAAATCCCAGGAGACTATGAGAGTAAGTACACAAGAGGGAGAAAACAACCGATTTGATCCGAGAGCAAAAATGTATTATGACCCGAGTTGTACTCGTTTGTGATAAAAAGGTTATGTGGGAGGAAGTTAAAAAGTTTTTTTCCCCCCTCCTCTTCTTACGACTGAACGCGCTTCGCCCAAACTTTACACCCGTTACTTTAAATAGAAACTAATTAACTTACTCACACTTCAATTTAGCGCCACACTGTTAAAAAAAACCGATCGAGAGGCATGCTTCGTCCGCCGTTATAATCGAAGCATTCACTCCGAGTGAGAATTCAAGGAGTGAGAATAAGCGGAGTTAGAATTGACGGAGTGGGAATGAAAGGAGTGAGATTCGGCGGATTGAGTGTCACTCCCTATCGGGGTGAGAGCTCTCACTCCATGACGGGGTGAAAGTCGTCCCTCATGGGTTTAAAAAAGAGGATTGCTTTTCACTCCCTATCGGGGTGAGAGCTCTCACTCCCTGACGGGGTGAAAATCGTCCCTTATGGGTTTAAAAAAGAGGATTGCTTTTCACTCCCAATGGAAGTCAAAATGTAAGGCGTTGCAGCTCCCTTCAGGAATGAGTCTTATACCTCAAGCATTGCCGCTTGAAATGTGAATCAGGAGTCACGTAGTCACGTCAAACAAAACACATCACGATAAAGTTCTTAGATTTCCGCGATTGCGAGGGGACCCAACGGTGTCATTATTTGGACTGCAATAAAACTTAAGACAGCAGAATTTGAAGAACAGTGTAGCTACCGCCACTTATGATAAACACATCCACATTCTATCGCCAATAATTAATCGCTTGATGATGATAATCATCATATGATTCAACGGTACAAAATCGCGCTAAAAAACACCTTGAACGATAAATTTCGATAATTTTAATTGGTCTCGTGCGCTGAAAATAAAAGTTGGTTCGATAGACTAAAAGAGTTATTTAATAATTTTTCGAAGCGTCTACAGTCCCCACCATAACCACCAAATTACCTAGTACTCACAACCAACTGACACTGGTTGTGGCTACAAACATTACTTATAAGTTGAATCGGTAAGCCTATGCAGTTAAACGCATTAGATTTGAGTAAAGTTCTTTGGGGTCGGGAAAGAAGAACGCGAAAGAAATAGGAAATACCTGTAAATGCAAGAAATGTCAGAGAAAATGCAAAGAAACGTTACATAAAATATTTAAATTTATCATGGACGTAAAAACACATAGTGAATAAACAAGTAAATTTCTAAAAAAAATCGTATGCTGGTAACAATCTACTACCTTTCATGCGAGCTATCAAGTTTATTCTCACGTTGTTCCCACGATGAAATATAGAACTTGATTTCAAGGAAATGAAAACTCTATTCAGAGTGTCATTAATCTTCAAAATCAAAAGTTCAAACAAATTTCTCGCCCAAAAACTACCTCAGACATTACAACTATGCGAATCAGCAAGTCGTCATTCACTTCATGTTGAATAAACTATCTAATTATAATCACACATAACACTGGGGAACTTAGAATAACGAGGAAAATGAAACTTACGCAAATAAACACAACCAACGAAAAACGCGACCTCTCCTCGATAGAAAAATTCAAGACTGATTCCTAATGGTCAGTAGCGGGGTGGGTGAGAGGGGATGAGAAGACTTCTGACTTGGACGTGGATGGAACTTCACCCCGTCCGGACCCAGACTTTCGATACTTTCGAGGGATGAGAAACAGTATTTTGGTGTCTCAGAGACGCCGTGCGTCCGCGTACGGACGATTCGAAGTTTCTTTCGAGCTGGCTTAACTCTGATACAGCGAGTGAGAATCAACCTCGTGCGGAACGATGTTTTTATCGGGCCTCTGGAGGTGACTTTCACTCGCTTTCAGGATAGGTTTCAGCCCTCTCGGAATTTTTCTTGTCTTTTTAAGACAAACAACAACCTTTCACGGGTTGTAACTCATTTCACTGATTATAAAACTCCGAACTTTTTTCTTCTCACTCCGTTATTTTTAACAGTGCATTAAATGGCGAATGGTGTGAAAGTATCGATCTGGTGCTGCTGAGAATAAGCTCGTCAGTTGTCGATTTCAGGTCTTCACGTTCACGGCTTAGGCAATGTTTATACGCCTACGTTTTTATGTCTTGACCTACTCTCCCTCTGCACCGAATCATTTTTCAGGGTTTATGACCACTATAATGTATGAAATATGTAGAAAATCTGCTACACATCGTTGCAAAAGATGAATTATTATCAGCGTTCGCAGAATGCCGAAAACACGTATTTTACTTAATCTTCATTATTTATGGGTTAAATATGTTGAAGAAACGATGCTGTTCATCAATGGTTATTTTTTTATTTTATTTTTTCTATGCACGACCCTAATTAGGCCCGGTATTACGACCTCTGGTTAAGTGATAGTTCAGTAGTGGTTAGAGGTCTAACCTCAGGTAGACGAGGAGTGGCGAATTACGACCTCTTGTTTTGTTCTGGTTAGGGGTCGAGGCTCCTTTGTTCTCCTCCTTCAACCAGTAGTTTGGCTGCCCACCGGATTAACTTCTGGTTGAGTCTAACTATTGGTTTGGACAAACCAAGGATCGTAATACCGGCCCTAATGGGAGTGCGTAATAGTTTCGGTGTGGTTTTTGTTTTGCGCAGTTGTACAATGTATACTCTGCACTTTTGAGCATTGAAATTTATAGGAATTATTTGTTTTAAGCTGTTGTTTTAGAACTATTTGGCACCTCTGCGTTTCTTAGCTATTTTGTAGCCAATCGAATTCCTTTATTCGTCCAGTGGACCGATATTTCGTCGAAAATATTACCCTTTTTTACTGATTTTCAAGCGTGCTATAGAGTCGGTTTTTGACGTTTTTCACAAAATTGTGCATAGCTGTTTGAAGTTTTGTCGTTTTAATTCCTGTTTATTTTTCTGATAGACCTAACCTGAAGCACCTTGCCCATCAATTATTGATTACGGTCGTGCATTCATTTTTAACACGCGCGGTCACGCGCGCTTGTTTTGAAGGCTGCTTGTTTAAAATTGCCTTCCATTCTATATGAACCACAAATTAAAATCGTAGAAACCTCAAAAAAGAAAGGGAGGAAAAACTTGAGCATGCGGATTTGTTTTGCACTTAGGAGAAAAAAAAATTGGTTACAAAAACTGACCTTCGGTTCATGTGGAACGCCTAGTTGTTTGGTTACAGAAACTGTGCAAAGTTTTCGTGTGTAAGTACCGAACTTCAAAAGATTTGCACCGAAATTCTGAGATCAGTTGTTGGAGAAGTAGGATAAGAGAATGAATCTACGCCCTAAGACAGTGTAGAGCTATGCACATTTTTGGAGATATTTTTGGCGTGGATCTACGATGTGTAGACTATTCCAATATTTGCAATGAACTCAATTAATTCTCTGTGGAACTCTCCCGGCTCTCGTTTTCAAAGCGCCCCTTATAAACTGCGCGCGCGCATCACTTCTTCGTGCTCATCGGAATCCTCCATTTTAGACCACCACCCCCCCCCCCCCCCCCCCCACCACCACCACCACCACCACCACGGGAGGATGCCCGAATGCATCCCGCCGTCGCTTTCGGGATCGGGAGACTGATCTGCAGAGTGCAGAGAGCAGAGGCGAGCATTGTCGGGGGTGGTTAATGGTTAATGATGAGGGAGCGATTAAGGTTAACAACTTGCATTGTTTACTGTGCTTTTTTTCGAGCGCATGAAAACTTCCTAATTCCTTGGAGTGCTGCTTATTCGGATGCCGTTGAGGAGGGAGAGATTGCCGCGGCTAGAGACGGAGGCCACGTAATAAGCTACCACTAACCACTTTTGGTATAGTTCTCGAGATTCGACGCACAATGGGCCCCGTTCATAGTGACAGTGTTACCTCTTTTCACAAGTCTAATCTAGGGCGACTTTAACCGGAGAAAAAATGTCGATTCGATTCTGTTCCCGCGGTTCAAAGCTCGAAAAAGAAAAAGAAAGAAAAAAAGAGAGTAAAAAAAAAACAAACTAGTTCGCGGTAACTTTAGGTTCGGTTCCTATCGATTCGAACCGGATTTATGGATTAAATCAGTATCAGTTATGCGCTTCATTAATGCGTATGCAAATTGACCATGATAAAAAATTAAACTTTAAATGTAAAATCATTATGACTAAAGCATTATAATTAGAAAAAAAAAATTGTTTTTAATTCAATTCTTGCGTTCAAATCTCCAATGATTAACCGTCGAATAATCGTAAAATTTTAGCTTTTGGAGGCGGGAAAAAGCATCAACAAAAATCTGATATTATAAATGTATCTGTTACAGGACAAACCCGATTTTAGGCCAAACTAGTTTGTCCTAGGCCGAACTAGTTTGGCCTGAGCGGAACAGGCAAAACTAGTTTTGCCTAGGAAAAACTAGTTCGGCCTAAAATTCTCTAGGCCAAGCCGGTTGGGCCTAGGACAAACTAGTTTGGCCTAAAATTCTCCAGGCCAAACTGATAATGTGCAGGCCGAACTAGTTCGGCCTGAAAATGTTCAGGCCAAACTGATTATGTGCAGGACAAACTAGTTGGGCCTAGGAAAAAGTAGTTTCGTATAATGTTCGCATTTTCTTATGACAAAAAAGGAAAAAAGTAATATTAAAAAACTCAACGTCGGGATTGGAATCGGACCCAGAACCTCCGTTCCTCTGGGCAAGAGCCGTGACCATTACTCCACGGGAGTTCTGATAAGTGCACCCAAGATATCTGCGGGAACTTATTACTTTTTTGCATTCTTAAGGAGCATCTCTATCTCATTATGAGTCTATACTCTATACCTGCCGAGTGATCTGTTTACATTTCGTCAGTTTCAATTATTGGATTAATGGGAGTGTTAGTGCAGTTCTGCAATCGAGTTAAAAGCAGTTTAAAGGAGGATTTTAGGCAGCATTTTTAACGTAAGTTTTTAAGTCATTATTTTTTACGTCCTAAGTTACCACAGTTTTAGAGAATTTTCGGATTGCAGATATTTTTTGTCTAAGAAGCTAATGCAGTTAGCATGCCCTATACTGGCTGAGATGAAGAATTATCAAGTGTTAATTATAGTCTGATTATCAATTTAAATGTTAGATGTTTAGTTGCTAACTTGTATTTTAGTTGCTTTGACAAATGCAAAGCATGTTATGTTAACTTTTCAATTGTATTTTTTCATGTACTTTTAAAAATTTTTAAATATTGTGTACTTAAATGTTTTCATTAATTTCAATGTTTTTAGCTTTTTTTTAACTAGAGCTAATAATTTATCTAAAATAAAGTTTCTCCTCCGTAATTAGTTCAATCATTCGCCTTATTTATTCATCTGCCGCAGCAAAATATAATCCAATTGGTCTAGCCTAACGTTTTTTAGGCCAAACTAGTTTGTCCTAGGCCCAACCAGTTCGGCCTAAAAATGTTCAGGCCAAACTGATTATGTGCAGGCCAAACTAGTTTGGCCTAAAAATGTTCAGGCCAAACTGATTATGTGCAGGACAAACTAGTTTGGCCTAAAATTCACCAGGCCAAACCTGTTCGGCCTAGGCCAAACTAGTTTGGCCTAAAATTCTCCAGGCCAAACTAAATCTCCTTAAAAAAAACAGTTCGGCCTAGGCCAAACTAGTTTGGCCTAAAATCGGGTTTGTCCTGTAACATATCTATCTGTCACGGGAAGAAAATCCTGGTAGAAGAAATAAGAGACCTGGTAAAAGTAACCAGAAATCCTTGCTTCCACCGAACTTAAGCTTTTCTTGCACCCAATTATGGATTAGACTGTAATCTGATTAGGTGGATTATAGAATTGAGGTGATTTCTGGAAGTGGAACCAGTGCTACCGTTTTGTGGATATTTAATGCTGCCCTTTAATTCATCGGTTATTCAACCGGTTGAAGCAACGATTACACTGACAAAAACCTAAATTACCACGATCTCAACGAAATGAAAACTGAGGTAATAAGGGATGGTATTCAAGCTGTGCTGGTCCTTGTTTTCATGCAGGAGTTTCTTAAAATCAAAAAGCACAATTTTATCATGGGAAACAAGGAAGAATGAATAATGACCGATTTTTTTTTTTTTTTGGAATCAAGTATAAAAAACCTTTTGCGACGTAAAGTGAACATATTTACATTATCGAGTTAAAAATTATGACTTTTTGATTATATGGGTCAACTTTTCGGGGGAGACTTTTTTTTTTTTTTTTTTAAAGTCACCCAGTCACCTTGTATACTTTCACTTAACAAGGTGAGACATAACAGATATCAATCTATTTTGTTTCTTTTAATGGAGTCATGTGACGATGACAGAGCAGACAAAACCTGTACTGTAGACAATAGTCGAACGTTCATGCTTACATTCAGACAAGTGTGTGTCGCGGGGAATTTAAGTACCATCAAAGCAATGGTATAATAATCGATTTACGTGTTGTCTTGTTCTAATGTCCGTCAAAGAGCATATTCCGACTGCTGGACCTCAATTTTAAATAACTAATTTTTGAATAATTTGATTTTTCCTTATGTAACTCACAAGACATGCTTTATTAAGTGTATCCGAAAAAAATTAAATACTCGTTTGACCAGAAGAAAAAAAACAAAAACAAAAAACAAACAACCGGTGTGAATATCACACTATTGATGTAAATGAGCAAAATGCAACGTTGCCATATAGCACGCTACATACATTAGCGTCTATCTAACATATATCTTAACTCACGAAAAAGTAACTTATATTTACTTACTTACATAAAAATCGATATTGGTTCGGTGCGAGATGTCAATAATATTTTACTGATCCTCTTATTCTTTATTTATTTTATTTCCTATGCTACGATTTTGACTTATTATCAAGATATGCAGAGCCCTTCCTCGCCTTTTCTCAACGCGTTTCTGTCACGTTTTAGTTCGACCAGCGCGGAGTTTCGCTTCCTTTTTTTCTCCTCCACACCTCTATATTCCCGACTTCTCGAGCATCATACATATTCTAAAAGGACACAATTCAGTTTTTGGATGGAAATCCGATCCGATAAATCATCGATAAGAGTCAATATACCTTCTCGCGTAAAGCACTAAGGCCATGAGCAAAATGAAGTATGAAATTGAAGATAGGAGACTTTGAATTCGAGGAAAGTAACCTATCTGATTTATTGCGGTTCAAAGATTAAACCTGTGATACGCGCTATACTAACAACGACAGTAAGTATAATCAGACTGCATTCCCCATTTTAAACTTACCGAAGTGGAAACTCTAAATGGGATTGGATAGTATTTTAAGGTGTATCCGCAAAGAAGGATACGTTTTGTCTGTGCCCCTATTTCATCAAAGATACTGACAGCAAAATTAGATCAATAAATCGACGGAGCTTTAGGAAAATTTTGCTTTTGATGAATGGATGGGTTTTGAAATAAAATTATGCGTTGAAAACTATACGTTATTTAACTTCCGGAATTAACACAAAGCATAAAACTTGGCGAAGTAAAGCAGGTACCATAAGGATCATCCCAAAGCATAGGTATTATGTATTGATAGGCTGAGGATGCAAATCAGAGGTGCAGAACATTTCGGGGAGCAACAGCCATCAAACGGCACCATGCATTCCTGATCGATCAAAATGCATTAGTGAGTCTGTGGTCTCCATCGTTGCAAAATACCTATTAAATACCTAGGTGGGGGAAGATTTTGAGGTTCGGACGAGGAAATAGTGAATCAAAAATCACATTACTAGTGCATGACAACTGTAGTTGAACCGCCAATTTACACTCGAACTATAGATAGCAAATTATGCTCCAACATCATACTGTCTCCATTATGACAAAGAAGATTCTGGCGAGGAAGTTATCACTATGCTCCATAGGCAGATCACTCCATACGTATTTTTTGACATCGTAGAGGAAATAGATTACAGATAGTTAAAAACATGGTTGCTAAACCTTAAAAAAAAAAACTAAAACAAAAACAAAACAAAAAAAATGCTTTGTATTAACGGAAATATTTTTCCTTCCGTGGAAAGACTGATGCACGTTCTAAAAAAAAGTTTACTGCCGTTACTGGTTAGTAATTATTGCCACGAGTATCGTTTACTCAATTGTATTAATCTCAAAAACCCGTAAGAATCTAGTCTAAATAATGAGCAGGGGAGGGTAAAAAACAACAACAAAAACAATAAAAAAACGAAACAAATGTCTGAAGGCTCCATAGGGTTTGCCTTCTGTAGGTGACTGCAATATTTAAATTCTATGGTGTAAGTATTGCGGGTCGCCTACCTCCAAAAGTAGTCTGACATTATTTTTGTCCTCTCCTGCCTGTATTAGAGTCCCTTGATGGAAATATTGTACAGGGAGTACCGACACGAGCTCAACGAGTTGTGATTGGTCGTTGGTTTTAGGCTCTCACGGAGTCGAGCAGGAGTCGACGACATCGAAGGCTCCACACGAAAGGAGTCGATTCGTTGAGGAACACACGGGAACGGACCGGAATGCCGGCAAATCCGCCTGTCCACCACTGGTCCACTGTTGAACTTAACCTTCGAATTCGTTCAGGCAGTCGACTAAATCGACTCCTGTCAAAATGCATAAAGCGTCGTGTCGGTACTCCCTATACAATATCTCCACCAAGGGACTCTAGCCTGTATCTGGAGAGGGCTGATGCGTGTCAGATCGAGTTAATTTTTAAGCCAGCCATCATAAGCATCGCAAATTGTAATAAAACTGGAAGATTTCATTCACACTGTTAAGTATAGATCTAGAGTTTAACTAGTTAAAAGTAATAATGATTACACTCTAACGAGCGTCCTTGATCACTCCGCTGCGGTCCTAGTTATCTTAAGTAAGTATAGGATCAAGTCAAAGAGGAACTCCGCGGAGTAGCCCCTGCGGCGGTGATGAACGCAATCCCGCAACATAGCTTCCTCTCGCTAAATATACGGAACCGTGCATCGCACACCAATGCCGCTTGTTGCCGTAGGGTGTGGGGCGGGCGTCGCGTCGCGCCTGCCTTTTTGACAAGGCAAGTGCATGAGATAAATTAGAGCGGTAGGTATAGGATTATAGACCCTCGCCTTCCTTCCTTCCCCCACCCCTCTCGCCCATATAACCGTGTCCCCCACTTCTCTTCGCATCCATTACCTATCCCTTACCCGCGCCCGCGCTCCCTTTCTCGCTATGCCGCGCGAAAAAGAGGTAATTGTGGCAGAGCAAACAGCACCTCGCATTACATACATCTCCAAGTGCATATCGGAGAAATGCAATTCCGAGGGTGGGGAGGTGGGGATCGAGTGAGGTGGGAACCGTGATACCCACCGATGACGTAACGAATCGATCCCTGCCTGCACTCCCTTAACATCGGTGATAGCTCTCCCTCTCTCTACCTCGCCATCTATATATCTCCTCCCCGCTCTCTCTCTCTCTCTCGTGCGCCCTTCCTTCCGTTGCAGAAAACAAAACGGACCCAATTTTCATAATCATAGGGTCGGCAAATATGCACACGTTCGGCAAACATAAGTTAGTCCTAAATGTACACGAATTACGCCCTCCCTACCCTTCGAACTCCGTCGTCTACCCCCACCCTATGCCCCGCCAGTCGCTCCGTTTCTCGCTACACAATTCCAGTCCACCAAAAAATGAAAAAAAAAAATGTATGGATTTTTATGGGATTGACCAGGGCAACGCAGATCGCACTGTGGGTATAATTTTTTTCAGCCCTGGATAAAAACGTGAGAGTGATAAAAATGGCGGGAAATTCAAAAATAATTGGCATTGAATTAAATAGGAGAATACGCATTATTCTACGCGATACCCAACACGGCATGCAGTCCAAATGATCTTATGTTTACGAATATCATCATCGGCATTTCAAATGATTCATACGTCAAGATCTACAAATAGTAATGAGATTACTTTGTTTCAAAAGTCAGTGAAAAACACTTTTTACGAAAATGATTTTCAGCTGAATAAATATTCCTCAAACAATCCGAAAAGTTGTGTATGTATATAAATCGGAGAGAAAGGACTTGCACTGGTCGCCAGTCTGGACAAAGTAGGGAAGTAGATGGGACTCATATGAATCAAACGTGACTGGGAAGGTCTTTTTCACTTCTTCGGCAGATTTAAAACTCGTGAGTCGTGAGCAACAAGAGAACGAAGATGAGGCCTGAAGTCACGTGTTTTCCGCACGCTCTATCTCCTTTTAACGCAACTGTTTAAAATAGGTGAAGAAAGAAAGTACAATTACTAGATCAAAATCTGATCATTGTACTTGCTTTACGTCACCTTTATCGTTTTGCTTCATAAAGCTTTTTCTAAGTCAATGAAGGATCTCAAAAGTTGTTTGTTCCAACATGTTTTTTCCCCATACTTTCTGGCTGTTTGAAAAATTCATTACAGTTTCATTATTTTTAACTTCGTCAAGACGTGGGTCATGGATTTGCAATAAAATTGTTCTCTCATCAATATAATACAAATATTTTTACTATATTTTTAGTGGTTCACAAAAAGTAAGTTTAATGGTGCGCAACCCAGTGGCGGCGCGTGCAATCTGGCAACAACGTATTCTCTCCATTTAATCCTATGTAAAACAATCGATCTTCAGGAGGTGCAATTGCACCCCCAAGATATCGATACTTTTGCATGAGTTTAAATTGAAATTCAGCATGGTTGCCAAATTGCTCGAGCCGCAACTGGCGCAACCGCGTGATGACACCAATGTGCGGCGATCGAAGTTGGTTGCATAGTGGTCGGTCGGCGCGGCGCGGCGTTAGCTGAAGGTCGTCCGGATCCCTCGTATGAAATACGTCCTGTAATTTGCACTTACAATCACGTACAAGTCGTTCCGTCGGGGGAAAATCTTGAATTCACTGCAAATGAACTGCTTACGTTCGATTCGATTGACTGGTGCAGTGCAGTTCGCTATGTGAGTTCAGCAAACAAAGCGGAAGTGAACGGTTTGCGAGCACGTGACACGTGTCCAATCACCGTAGATCGCCGGTCTTCAAGCATCTCTTCTACTTTTTGAGGCGTGTAAAACGTGTAATCTTTGGGATCGGAGGTAGAAAGTATGTTTCTACACTTTTAAAATGCTAGCCGTTTCAGGCACACTCCAGGTTTGCTTTATCTTTCTAATTTTACGGGTGTTTGTCAACGAGGATCTCTTTTGTCTCTCTCACTTTTTCTTTGAATGCAATCAGTGTAAAAACAATTAAAATAGGGGGTTTCATTGCCTGCTCTATCCCTGTCTGGCATGCGTTATCCAATGGAGGAAAGAGAGAGGGACAAATAATTCACCGTTACGTTATTGATAGAGGTGCAGTGGAGGACCCGGAATATTTTTTGGGGGGACGAGCAAGCGTTGCAGTTAGAAATTGTGGGCTATTTTCTGTTGGAAAAAGGCAAAATTCCCTGTGGATCTGCCAGTGGATGTAGGCATACGTATGCAAGTGGAAGTGTAAGATTGAACGTACAGTGTTTACTGTTTAATGTAAAACCGAGCAGTTTAGGAAGTTATAGAAAAATACTGCAAATTTTTGAATGGCTGTAACTCTCGTTAAAATTGTCACATTTATAGACCAGGTTTGGACCTTTTCCTCTGTCTTTTCAAGGGCTTTCGAAGAAGTTTTAACATATTGTACCTTGCTATTTTTAATTTTACTCAAAGGGGCCCGCCCTCAAAGCCCCAAAATTTAGGGGGAGAGGTCAGGCTGTAGCTCTCGTTGAAATATCGGATTGACTTCCGATTTGGACCATTTTTTGTATTTTTAAGAGCTTTCAAATGATGAATCACAACCTATACCTTCCTATTTGGATTTTTTTTTGTGGAGGCCCCCAAACCCCAAAATTTGGGGGGGGGGAGGGGGCCCCCAATAGCTTTTCGCAGCAAATACATCAAAAGAAAGCTCTTGAGCTGCTGATTCAGAACATTTTTAGTTTTTTGAAATCCGACAATTTTTGAGGTCACAGCGAGCGATTCAAAATGGCCCCTAATTTTTTTTTTTAAAAACGGCCCCTAACATGAGAAGGGGCCATTATATTTTTTTTTAAAAAAAAGCCCTGAACAAAAAATGCCTATTGTTAGGTGTACAATCCATTTCTGAAATTAAAAATCACCCGTTCCACAAGAAAACATTGAGAAACAGCAAATTAGCCCCTAATTAGCCCCTTTTTGGGGCCCAAATAGGTCTTTAGGAGCCGTTTTTCGGGGACGGTAATATTTTTCCAGAGTTCTTTGGGGTTAATATACATAGAAGAGTTTCGTCAGAATTTCCGTATCTTGCGCCGTTTTCGCTAAAAAGATAGTGGACAGGTGGTCTGAAACACCCTGTACACAAAGTGGCAGCTCTGAAAAAAGGAGGAGGCAGCCTTTTGGAAAAGAAAATCCGGTGTATAGAAATCGTTACAGAAAGAGATGAATCACATCTTAGCCTATAATATTTGGTGAATTTTTAATTTACGTTCCTTAAAATGAAATCATACTTAATTCATTATTAAAATTAAATTAAATTATACTATGCCTGAAACTTTGAAATTGTGATTTCCAAGTTCTTTTCAGTGCAAATTAAAGCTTTCAAATTATTTTCCAATCAATTCTATGAACCAAGCAATAAGAGAAATACGGTTGAAAAATACTCCCGAGCTTTATAGTAGAGCTTTTAAGTTTGGAATTGCTGCTTGTTTTCTTTATCCGTTTAAAGGCCTCCACTCGTTTTTGTTGAAGTCGAGTATTCGATAAGAACGGATATAAAACGCCTGCGAATGCACGCGCATACAATACGCAACACTCGTATTGACGCATACCAGCAGTGAGTGATTTTCATCACTGCTACTGCGGGATTCCTTTCTTCTTCAATTTAGTTGAGATAATTGCAGAAAGCAACACCTAAGGCGAAAATGCGTCAGGTTAAATTTAATATTATTGGTTACTTACAACAAATATTTGTGACTTACGATTCGGAATAGCTGATGCGATGGGGTGCAGCATCGATACTTCTCCCATATACGACTATTAACGTACAGCAGAAATCTGGTAACGCTGCATTTCGCTCATTTAAACACACGTAAAATATCGGTTGGAGGGATTGCACTACGCAACTCTAAATACCTGAACCTTTGTCGTGGGTTTGAATGAAGTAAATGGAACGTTGCCAGATTGCAGGCGACTTCATAAATATTAAAATAAAAACAATAATGCTTCTATATTTAAAAGACATTGGGCCGTTTGTGAGCTTTCGTTTTTGCTTTCAATGCAACACATAAACACTGTAGTTCCATTACAACAGCTTAGGTGATTGGTTTCGGGAACACAGGGTTTTACCCTAGAATTTGATTACAGGTTTTTTTTGTTTTTGTTTTTTGTTTTTTGTTTTTTTTTTTTTTCATAGGTTTGGCGCTTATAAAAATTTGCCTAAAAGTAGACTTTGGCAGTTGTTAAAATGCATATCATGGTAAAAAGTAATTGATTTCGAAGGTTCTAAATTTTTCAACATATTTGTTGGCTTTGGACGTTGGAGCTTCAAAATGAGTACCCCAGTTTGATTTGTCAAAAACGTAACTTGTAACTCTTAAATTTATAAACAATATTAAATTATGTCCAATAAACATGTGCTGTATGCCTAAATGGAAGAGAAGTTGGATGAATTTCACGACTGCTTGTATAAGCAGTTAATGCTCATCTTCATCCATTTTTCAAATGCAAGTTAAATACGATATCCAAAGCAACATTAATATATTTTAGAAACCGTTTGACCGCATTTGAAGTCCATGGGTACGGATGAAGATTTACGAAATAACCTAACATGTAGATATGGACTATAAATCAGTCGGGGTGGTTTGGAAAAATACAACGCCCCCTAATCCCGCGTTAGGGGATTATTCTCTTGTTATCAATACAAGTTGAAAGGGCATCAAGACTCTCTACTGAAAATCAGAGGAGGGGTTGATTCTTCTCGTGCTCGTTTGCCAAATTTAAAACGAGAAGAGCGATGTTTTAAAACCCCAACGGAATTTTCACAGAAGACAGTTATGATCGTGCTTGATATTTTATAAAAGTTGAAGAGCTTGGAGATTCTAGAAAAACAGCTTCAGAACGTAAGCTTATCTCTAATTACGGTATCAGCAAAACTGCAATGGAGTCTGCATAACAATTCATCCATTTTTGCCGGAAAATCAGCATGCCTGCGAATATAGGATCTCTCTGGAAGAGGACACTCCTGGTTATAAAGGCTCTAATTTCACAGAAAACCTCAAATATTGAGAGATCAAAAGTGATTAAACTTAACAAAGTTTCGATCGAGGGAAATTCTGTTTTTGAGATTTCGATCGGTCGATCGCACATGCCTATATAATTAGTTCAAATGTTGATTTTAGTCCTTCGCCGATTGTTTATCAATTCAAGGGCTCATCAGAAAAGCATTGCGTCGACAGATCTGAATTTTATAGATAAATGTTATAGTTTGAAGATACACTTTATGTTGCGTATGAAAAAAAGACGCTGATTTACGTTAACTTATTGTCAGAGGCGGATCCAGGAATCGGTCCTTTCCTACCTCTCATTCCCGCCGGCTATTTCAACACGTGCGTTTGAAAATTTTAGGTTGAGGGATTATTTCAAATGGAAGCAATGAGTACCAGGCTATGCTCCTTTGTTCATTGCCATAACTGGCAACCATGCACTTGGGCGTCCTTCGACTTCTCGAGAATTAAACTCGGCAGAAAGAGAGAGAGAGAGAGAGAGAGAGAGAGAGAGAGAGAGAGAGAGAGAGAGAGAGAGAGAGAGAGAGAGAGAGAGAGAGAGAGAGAGAGAGAGAGAGACCGAGAAAATGGAAGCTTCTGAGCGTAATTTTTAGCGTTTATTTCACCCAGTTTTTGTTTTCTGTTCTACTATGTATATAACCCATTCAAAAGTTGTACATGCACCCGGGCCGTGGACCCTTTTCAGTCTTGTCTCTCCGGATTCAGATTAAAGTTGTGATCTTCATTCTCTCGCACCCCTCCCGTGCTCTCCTCAAACCCTCGACCCCTCTCCCTTTTCGCCCCCTCTATGTCCATCTCTCTTCCTGGCATGAGACAAAGCTTTTGTCATGATACTTCCTCCTAATGCTTAGTTCCCCGCGCGGTAAAAGTGTTGTCGTATCTTGACCATGGAAGGGGGTTGGAAGAGGGGAACTACTCCCACACCCAAAACCCCCGCACTCATGCTTCCATGAATCCGATGTTCTTCTTTAAAGTTGGAAGTCACCAAGTTTCAGACTCAAACAAGAGCGCATGAAGTACCGAGTTATGGACAACCCGCTTAGGAAGTCTCATAATGAATGTGAATAAAATTCCTCGAACAGTTTAAATTGGAACGGAGATAGATTGATCGTCATAGTTGCTATACTTCACATAAAATACCACATAGACTTATATCGAGTTAAACTCAAAAGTTTGATCATATTCTCCAATTTGACAACCCTGCTTACCAGTATCTCTCTTTGTTTTCTCGTACGAGTCAATCAATGGCCGAACAATAAATTTCTTGTGAGATTATCTGCTCGGAAAAATCTGTAGACGGTTTTCAGGTGATGTCAGTGAATAAACTTCTTTGAAAACAAAATGAACGGAATAACACGCACGTTCTAGGAAGTCTTGAAATGTTAGGTTGCGCAATAACTCATAGGATATTAAGAACCTTAGTTATTAATTTAACAAGGACATGTTAATTATTAACATCGTAATGTTCGTGCATGTTAAATGAAAAAAAAATGTGAATCTTCAGCATTTTGTGCCGCATTTTCTGCCTCCTGAGTACTGCCGTTTGGTTAATTTCAAATTGCAGACCAAAAGTAATTAATATTTAAGAAAACTAAATGTCAGCTATACTTGTAAATAATCACCATAGTTGCCATAGTAATGACTCCACAAAACGCTGGTCCATAAAATAAAAAAAAAAAAAAAAAAAAAAAAAAAAAAAAACTACGGAGAAACCAAAAGACGGATCACAAATCGATTCTTGTTTGCGGAAATGCCAAATTCCATTATCTTATAGCACTTTCAGCCTAGTTTTCAAAGTTATTGACGAGATTTTCTGCAGACACATATTCTTGAGATGATTGAAGTAACTGACCCTTTCCTTTCTTAAATATAACTTACTTTTGGCCACTAATATAACATTAATAGAATTGTAGCATTCTGGTAGCAGAAATTGACAATAAAAGGTTAAATTTATGTGATGAGTCTTTTAGGGATCCAAAGGAATAATAGCCTCATCAGCTAGGGTGATGCAGATTGTAGATGTGCTATATCTATGAGTTGTAAGCGTCCTTTTTGCATTAATTGTGTCACGAGTACGGAACATCAAAATCATCTGGTACAAATGTCACCTTAGAATCCATTGCAATTTTGTAGTTCGATTCGCGACATTATTTGAGTTTGAGATCGGTTCAATACAGCCGAAGCTTGTCATTAAGGGAAGGAACATCTGCGCAATCATTTGTTCGATAAGAGCTCTCGAGCTTTCGTTTTAAGCTGCCTTGAACTCGGATAACGTTTTTGGAATTGGACTCTTGAGGATCCGCGCATTATTACGCAGCTCTCGGAGTATTCGTAACGTACACTGTACAGTGCATGGTTGCCGGGCGTTCAGGGAGAAAAATACCACAGTTTGTACATTGAGGTAGATTAAGAGCAAACCCTCTGTAATTCGGCTTCACTGCCTTAGTTACAGCCTCACATAGTGAACCAAAAAATTGGCATTTCTGTTCAAAGTTACTCGGGGGAAAAAAATAAGGCTCAACAAAATAAAAGCAAACACAAAGAATTCAAAAAATTTACTAAAAAAAAAAAAAAAAAAAAAAAAAAAAAAAAAAAAAAAAAAAAAAAAACCTTATGATAGTGTTACTGCTCACACAAAGAAAATATTATAAAGTTCAATTCAAGTTATACATGGAGAATCGTACTGTACAGCCAAGAGTTGGAGATAAGAAAATTATGTGAGCTAAGCTCCCGTTATGAGTGTAGTTATTTGTAATTTTCATTTTCAATCAATGCACGAATAATTTCTTCGGATGACGAAAGGATTCCACAGTTTCTCAATCAGTGGAATCATCTTTCAGTTATCAAAATATATGTACATTTTTTTAAATTCAGCGACGGTGACTCCACCGCACCGGTTGAGAAAATACTACACATGCGAGTATTTCCGTGCAATACAGTCGTTCACGTTCACTGTAATTTTCTTCGCCCGGTGGAATAATCGGCGAATTGAAAAATATATTTAAATACACGCAAAAAGGGGAGTTCTAGGTGTGTGTCAGTATGTGCGCTGTGCGAGTTGAACTGACAAATAAAATTGAAAATCTGATGATTTGTTTTCTTTTCCCCCTGGCAACTATATCACTATGCTGAAATTTATTTTGTCCAGGAAAATTTGCCGTTCTTTCCATTGTACAGTGTTTCAATTGAGGACCAATACACTTTACACTCTCTCAACAACACTCAACAATTGCATCGGTAAACGACATGCGGTGATTGGTGAGGGATGGAAGGCAGGGGCGGTGTTGTTTGCATGTCATTTGAATGAAATCCATCCTGGAGCTAAGTTTGATGCACGCAAACGTGTGGGAATGTGTATTTTACACCAGTATTGACCCTCTTCACTGCTCTAGCAACTTTTTGCAACATACCCATTCTTAATTCATAACAAATACGCGGTTTTTTTTTAGTTTTTGTTTTTATCTTTGTTTGCAAGCAAGGGGTTTGAACACTTCATGAATGATTCTCAAACCAAGATTCATGCGGACTATCAGGGCCCTACACCCGAAGAACACATAAATACATGCAGTTGTAAAAATTTTCGTCGACGATTTGATGCAACCCGCAACACACGAGGAGGGAAAAAAACAACAACAGCAACCATCTCTTTACTTCGCCTTTTTTTAGTTTTCCGAACATTAAGAAAGGTTTGGGTTAAGAGTTCTGGGGATATCACCGAATCCTTGGTAAAAGTGTTCGATGAGGTTTCATCACTAAAATTAAATGGGGAAATTAATATTTTCCCCTACATAACACTTTATGCATTTCAGTTGGCCTTTAAGGGATTCCATAATATTTATATTGTAATTTCATGGAATTCCATGCAAAGGCTAACGGTAATCATAGCCCACGGTTTTTGGTCATGAAACTTTATGGGACACTTTTACCTGGGATCTTCGACACAGGACCAGGACCTATATAACTGCTTCTCCTCACTCTAAATACCGAGAGTAAGAGCTTATTCTCATTAAAACTACGGCAATGTTGACAATTTTAAAATAAACGGTTCGTTGAGTTTGATAAACTAGGGGGGAGGGACCCGGGGTGAGAAAACAGCGTAATTTGTTCAGAATATTGTAAAAAAAAAAACGGAATGGAGGAGTGATGCAAACACGGAAACTCATCACTTTATCATTTCTCTGGTCCAAAATAAACAAACATCCCATTTTACATGTTAAGAACGCATCAAGCTCTGATGATTTTGGCCTCTGATGTGAGAGCGAGTTTGCTGTGTTATGTTTTCAAAACGAGAATATATGATAAAGCTTTCACGCTAGCTGCGCTTGTTTACGTTTGTTGTTCAACACCACTCTTTCTCATCCTCCTCCCCCCCTCCTCCTTTCTTCTTATTCCGTCCCCCAGACATTGATGCTCCTCTTTGCTCTGAGCCCCCTTGTTCCCCCTGCACCAAACTGATTGTCACTCTACGGATTTAATTAAAATTATTCCTCTTCTTCGCGAAGTAATTGTTACTTTTGAGCGACTTCTCTCATCATCCCTACCGCCAGCAAACAACACACAACACCGCTGGCCTCTTTAGTGATGATTAGTGGCCTCTATAGAGGAATCTTAGTTCTCCTTCTCTTCGCCCATTTAAACTAGTATGATGGAGAAGAGCCGATAAGGAGCAGTAACGTGACTTTTGCCCTTTCATCATTCCTCTTTTATCACATGGGTGGCGTTCTAGAATTCAACCATTTACTGCATCCGTGCGAAAAAGATTACATTATCCTGTGATATAGTATATCTATGTCTATTAAAAAAGCTACTTATCATAGTCTTTTCTGCATCGAGACAATAAAGGGATGAATTTTAGAACGCTACCGGCCATGAGTTCAGATCAGGGACTTGAACCGCACAGAAAATGTGGGTTTGGGTTCGTTCCCGGTTCAATCCTCGATAGTAAACTAATTAACGATTCGGAACCCTTTTGCGGCAACTTTATAGGTTCGGTTCCGATCGATTCACAGAAGTGCGAACCAGTTTTGAACCGGTCCAAACCGGAGTTATGGACAGGTTTAGCATCAGTGATGCTCTTCATCAACAGGAATACAAAATAAGTAGACCGAAAACTGAACTTTAAAAGTAAAAAATAATTAAAACTAAGCATTAAAATGAGAAAAAACAAATTGTTTTCCATTTGATTCTAAATTTCAAATCTCCTCAATGATTAATTGTCTCCGAATAATCGTACAATTTTAGCATTTGGAGGCGGATAAAGCATTAACAAAACTCTGATGACTTGCAAATTCATCTCTCTGTATTTTCCGTAAACTGCAATTCACCAATTCAATGAAAAGCAACAAAATTTCCTGAGCCGCCTTTCATTTTTGATGAACCGGTTCGAACTGGAATTTAATGATGGTTCCAGGTTCGGCTCATGCATGGTTCGACAACTGGAGGGAAAAAAGTTGGCGATGTCTGCCTGCTGTGACTCAATTTAATGTTCTTTTGACACTTGTTGTCATAGATCTTTAATATCTTTTTCATTGTTTTTCATAACCTTAATTTGCTGTTGTTATCTTTTTTCTTCTTTTAATCAACAGACAATTATTACATGTATTAAATAAATTATTCGATTTCTATTAAAAAAGATTTTCGGCTCAGAAAAATCAAGGTTCGGACCGGTTTTCAGTTCACGGTTCGGTTCAGTTCAAGTCTCGTTTAGATGGACAGTGAGAGAGACGAATACATAGCTAGAACCGCTTCAGTTGCCTTATGTATTGAATTTACTATGATAAGGGGTTAAATCATCGAGAATAAAAAAACAAGCAGATAGTTCTGACACTACAGTGTCAGAGAAGGCGCACCTTGAGCAAATTTGGTCCCTCATAAATCAAATTCCATTTCCATCATCTCAAAAATAATCTGTCCAGCAAAAATCCGGGTCCAAACAAGGATGCGGCGAGTGGGTAGGGGTTAGGACCACTACGTGCGATCTGAGGACAAAACCCTTCGAATATTCCACCATCTCAAAAAAAAAACTGTCCAGCAAAAGATTAGGTACGAACCTGTGTGCGATGAGTGGGGGGGGGGGGGGGTGTAGAACCACTACGGCCAATCTTAGAACAATCCCTCCGAATTTTCCACCATCTCAAAAAAAAAATTGTACAGCAAAAGTTCAAGTTCGAACCTGAAAGCGGTGAGTGGGGGGGGGGGGGGGGGGGTAGGACCACTCCGGACAATCATAGAACAATTCCTTCGAATTTCCCACTGCACATCACTAAACGCACGTAATAAACAATCAAATACTCATAAAACAATTTTGAACCCCCTTTAGTAAAAAGGTAGTCAACAATATAGTATGCCCCGCAAAATAGGGAAATGAAAAAGTGATCAGTAGTAAGAAGAAATCGGACCATGCCGAGTCATTGGTTATTAGTCCAGCCAGTCAGACCTCAACGCTCTTAACAGCTTAGATCAGCTCCAAGATGCTCATGAGACCGGAAATGTTTCTCGCAGTTTCTTGAAAGTAATCTTGGAGTCCACTGAAGGCATTATTTCCATGCAAAAATTGGTCTGCAGGTTAACTGGCAGTGACAGCTCTATCGATTTGGCAACACTGTTTTTGTCTCTATTGATTTTATATGTAAAATGATCGATTTTTGGGTAGGCGACTGGCCTCGCCAAGAATCGATTATTTTTCATGATGTGTTAAAGTAGAGAAAAACAATGTTGCCATATTCCATTAGCTGGCACCGTTCTTTGGTTGCCCGGTAAAAAATTTGAACGTGAAGTGTGATGCCAAGTAAAACAAAGAACGCCATGGCAAAACGTAAGAAAAGATGAAGAAGTTACAGTGAGTCAAAAGACATCTCTCCTAAATGTCCCCATGACGTCCCACGACTGGTGACAGGCATTCGATCCGCGCACAATGGCCGAAATACGTCAATCAAATCTCGAAATGATAAAAAATAAACTGTAGGGAATACCCTACGAACACTTTCTCACACCATTTTTATCTGAGGAAGACCCCCAGACCCCCCTCCCCCCACCACTAAAGAATTCTGGAGGAGACCCCCTAACCCCCTAAAGAATTCTGGGGGAGACCCCCCCAAATTTCTAATATTTTCACCTCCGGACATAACTCCGCCTTCAATCCGAAGAGTTTGCAATTTTGTAGAGAAGCTGTAGGAGTAGTTGCCTATTTTGTTTTTTTGAAGGCTAATTTAGAGCCTTAATCTGATGTTGCTTATAACAGGGTCTAGAGTAATTCCAGATTCCAATAAGTTTTTATTCTTTGAGCTGCATTCATTATATTTGCTCTTTGTTCTATTTTTGTGAGTTTTTTTTTCCCTTAGTTTTTATACCTAGCAGGTCGAAATGTACTGATTCTTGCATTTCCTCCATTGAGAACTATGTTTGGTTTCTTCTTTCAAACTGTGGATCTTCAAAATAATTTTTTTGTTTAATAGATTAACCCCCCTCCAAAGATGTACATAAGTAAGTCGTAGATTGCGCAAACAAAATTTCAACAAAATTCATTCAGCCATTTTTTATTGACTTCTCTTTATAAAATTAATTTTCCTTGAATATTCTATTTTTTGGTGTGATGAAACCTATATTGCTTTTAAACAGCTTTAGACTTAAAGGTTGTATATTGTAGTAATACATTGGAAAGAAATTTCTGCCTAGGCTGGTTGCAAACGTTTTGATGCAATTTTCATCGAACTTAATTGAGTCATACTTGAATTACTAATTCCAATCATTATGTTTGTCTTCATATTTGCTTGCAATTATAGTCTCAAAAGATTTTTGCTCGATTGTACCTATATTGCCCCTCGAAACGGTCTTAAGGTTTTTATGAGGACTGTACCAGAAAAATATTTTAGTGCGCACAGTGCAGTGTTTAGTGTATTTTTTTAACACATTATGTTTGTGAAAAGTTTTGTCAAAATCCATCCCATTAATGATTAACTCAAAGTTTAAAATTAATTCCTCACTTTCATTTTTTCTTTTTTTTGGACAAACACCCTATTTTGATTTTTTTAACTCTCTTAAGGGTTGTATATTGTAACTGTAAGGGCTACTTTCTTTTGTAAACCAATTGTAGATTTTATTTGCCAGATTTTGTCAAAATTCATTGGACCAAACAGGAACTATCCGAAATAATAAGATTATGTTTTTATTTGCTTATATACCCATATTTTTTTCTCAATCGCACCTATATTGCCTCTTGAAAAGGTCTAATCGGTTGTTTATGGTGATCAAGAGAGGAAAGTATTTTAGTACTTTGATAGTAGATTGTGTGTAAAAAATTTCATGAAAATTCATCCAGCCATTATTGATGGATTCCAAGTTTTAAGATTACTTAATTTCTCACGATAATTCCATTTTTTGGCTCGAGCGCACCTATTTTGATTTTTTAGACGGATTTGAGGGTTGAATATTGTAACTATGAGTGGTTTATTTTATAGTAGGCTGAATGTAGATTTTTTCTGCTAACTTTCATCCAAATTGATTGAACCAAACCTGAACCATCCCAAATAATAGGATTATATTTTTATTTGCTCATATTCCCATATTTTTTGCTCAATCGCACCTATATTACCTCTTGAAATGGTTTTATTGGTTGTTTTTGGTGACAAAGAGAGGAAAATATTTAAGTTTATTGATAAGATAGTGTGTACAAAGTTTTATCAAAATTCATGGAGCCATTATTGATTGACTCCAAGTTTTAAGATTGATTTCTCACGATAATTCTATTTTTTGGCTCGAGCGCGTTTATTTTGATTTTTAATCAGTTTTGAGGAATGAATATAGGAACTATAAGTGGTTTATTCTATAGTAGGCTGAAAATAGATTTTTTTTTGCTAACTTTCATCAAAATTGATTGAGCCAAACTTGAATTATTCCATTTTTATTCATTTTTATCCATTTTACCATTGATTTTAATGAAAATCATTTTTTCCCCATAACTACCCTAAAAGTCAAAATTTCAAAAAAACAAAAAAAGTACCTCTGGGGAATCTAAAACGCAACAACTGTGCAAAATCTGGATGCATAAGGATCAATGGTTCAATAGTTATGCCTAGGTACGGAGTGACGGACAAACGGACTGACGGACTGACGGACAGACGCCACAGAATTTTTTTACCTAAATCTCTCTAAGTCAGAGAGGGTTAAGAAATATGAAAATATGATGGAAGGATGTTCTTATGGATGGTATTAGACATGATGAGAGGCCATTACTTTGACTAAATCATGATTGACTTTGTTGTGAGAGGCCAACTATCGTAACAAAATACCTTGAAAATCTCTGCGCCATCAGAAGAAATTGACTCGCTAACACAATTTTCAGAAAGAAATGGATCGCTGACTCATATTTCAGCATTAAAGACGCTAACTTACTTTTAACCAAATTGTGAGGCGCAAACTCAATTTACTACAAAAGTCTAAGTGCGAAACTTTTAGGCATGACTGATCAACCTCAAAACACCTAATCAGTCTCTAATTCTGATCATTAGCGCTAAAAATATTTAAATATTAAAAGTGAACACTGAACAGTCATCAGTTCAACCAAAGATAAATAAGAATTCTGAGCATTGAGATAGTGAAAGTCTTGCTGCTTGGACTCTCCGTTTTGCGTTTGACCAAACGCTATAATTAATTATAATAATTACATTTACATGAAAAAAAAAAACAATCACTCAGAACGGCAAATGATTGGTTCACTTGATCACCTAGAATAAATACCGGGACAATTTGAAATCATCACTAATCAGAAAGTGAGGTTAGTAAAAATTTTTGAAGTAGAATAACTTTAAGAAAACGTGAATCAATGAACATTTAATTACTTCCAACACACTCGAAATTCAGTCGTGATTGGGAAAACATTAACTTTTCAAATGAAATTGGCATTACAAAAAAACAGGAAACAACCTAAAAATCACGACATCAAAAAAGCTCATTTTGCCATTTGACCACAAGGGGGCGTAGTATTGAGTAGCAGACCGATTTCAATAGGCGCACGTAGTACCTACGGTGCGCCTAACAACATTGATGGCTCACTGTGGGGACAGAATTTCAACAATAATATACTTACAGACGCCTATAATATAGCTCTGTTTGATGAGATCGAGATTGGTATGCATGCAACCTGCTTTGTATTATGGGTCAGGGATTTTGAAAAAAAAGAAGAAAAAAGTTCAAGTAAATGAAAAGATAAACCTATACCCAAATAAATAAATTAATAGATGAATCCGGATTCATAAATATAAGCATTAAATAAATGCATTAATACCTCGAGAAAATTAAAGTAAATAAAATACGATACTTTAAACTAAGCTCTCAAATATTTATCAGAGTTTTCTATGAGTTTTGAAGAAAACTTGATTGGAGTATGAGGAATTGGGGTATTTTTGATCTCATTGGTATAAAATAGAGGTCCATGCTTTTTGTTTTCGCTTCCGGCACGCCGCGCCGTCATTCTTTTAATTCACAGCCGGCTTACTAAAGAAGATCGCAGCACTCTACACACGAGTGTACGTCAGTTTTTCAAAATATAAGCGGTCAACTTCAGAAAAAGAAATCCGTCTCTCTCCGTCTAAGTATTTCGATACACTATAGGGTAGACCATTTCCTCCCCTCCTCTTTCATCGCCACTCTATTCCCGCCAACCTACACAGTACACTCCGTCCTTCCTTCTCGCTCTCATCATCTCGACATATCATCTCCTCTCGCTCCCACTCCTTGCCCCCTGCCCCCACAGCTTAGATCCCGCTCCACCGGGCGCGGGCGCTCACTCCGTTACGCGAGAAACAAAAATGGGAAAATTAACCTCACGTCTGTCAAAATTGCAGTGATTAATCTTGCTCAAGATTAAAAGGGTATGAAAAAACGGAGGGCGCCATGACAAATGACGGTTAAATTTAGTGACCACGTGACTCCGCAGCGCCACCGTATGGTGGTCACTTCGAGGCACCGATATGCACACATTCTTGCCAATTCGCTCGATGGATAAGGAAGCATTTAGTGCTTACATCAACGAGATATACATTTATCTAGAGTGTCCGTATGATGAACAACCTATACGTAACCACCAAGGAGGATTTTTAGGTTAGTTTTAGGGTGTAATTGTAATCATTTATTCCCTTGTATTTTGGTGCGACGCACAGTGGACCTTTGTTCCATTGTTCCAAGCCTCTGTGCGCCACACCGAAATACATGGGAATAAATGAACAAAATTACTCCCTAAACCTAACCTAAAAATCCTCCTTGGGGGTTATGCACTTACGCAGGTTACCCATTAGACTATACCATTCTAGATAAATGTATATAGTTCGTTGGCTTATGCCATATTTTGTTTACGAGGAATGGCGAAGTGGGTCTGTTACAAACCTTTTATGCAGCACGAAGCAAGGTCAATAGGGCAGTTGCAAGGGTCTGAAATGTTTTGGTTTTCATAAAGAAAATGATATAACTTGATGATCTGAGAACAATGGTGCCTCAAGTTTTTCCCAAGTGTCCCGGTTTTACAGATACACACGTGTAAAGTTGTAAAAAATCGTGTGCGCAGTGACGTCACTACACGGAATTCCCGTTTAAATCAATGTACTTTGGGATAGCATTTCGTCTCCGGAACAATGGGACTTAATTAGAAACCAAAGGCACCTTTGGTCTCAGCTCATCAATTAATGTCATTTTCTTTATAAAAAACACAGTATTTCAGACTTTTGCAACAACCCAATTTTATTGGAAGATCACATAATAGAACCATCTAAAAATTCCATAATTTACTAAAAAAACACCAAATTTGCCTTGGAACAAAATTCGAAGATGGATGTTGTATATATGTATACCGTGTCAACACGGAAAAGTGACATCTATTACTCCGCGATGCATTGCTTTTTTCTTGTATGCGTAGAGAAAGCTATAATTAGGTGGGCTGATGTTAGAATTATGGTGAAATATTGTTGTTGTTTTTTTTTTTTTACGGAAGTGCTGAATTTTTTTCTCGATCGCCGTTTCTCGAATCTCGCGAATCCTATGGAATTCTCAAATTCAATGGGAATTCCGACGATATCGAAAAACTATTGCATATTGGAATTTTTTTTTTATCCATGTGATTTGGTTATTGTTCATACTGCTTAATTGAATTAAATAATCCGTTCTTTCGCCGGTGAATCCATCGTTTAATTTGGGAACTCAGTTTTATTCAGACCAAACGGCAACTCTGATCAGTTCTTTTTTTTCAACTTTAACAGCAACCGCAAATCCTATTCATCAATGAACACAAAACGTTCATCGGAAAATTTGCCTCGCTAGTCGCAAGTTATGCATATTGCAGCATGGTCATTATCGCTCTCGGACCATTTAAATTGAAACAACATCATACATATACTGACACACACTTTGCCCTAAAATTAAATATGCTAATTTTGATGGATTCGACGAGAGCCGATATAGATGAGGGGGGGAGGAACCCGAGGTCAAAAATACATTATTAATCCCGAGAGTTTCCATTTTGAGATAGATGATTATTTACCTGTAAGTGCCTAACAGCTTTATGAATATAGAATACAATCATGTCGTTTATGATATGATGCCTGCTGCTCATTAAATTTTGGTAAATTAATTAACCTTTTATAACCCATTAATAGAATGAAAGAGGTATTATAAGTTCGATACATTTTCAGTAGAGGTAACTGTTTCGTTGAAAGATCCCGCGAAAACCCCATGCTAGACGTAGCGATCTGAACTTATAATCAGATCGTGTCAGAGAATACATACGAGGGTACTCATAAAGCAGGGAAAGATTAATTATATCTCAAGAGCAACAAAAAATAAATATAATTTGTTAAAAGTTCCTTAACCAACATATCATCAGCTTCCTAACGAGCTATAGTTTTTTAAAGGCACTCTGACATTAAAATTTCGAGGCAAGTCAAGTAGATCTAAAGTGAAGCCTCTGACCCATAGAATTTTTAAAAGTAGTGTACGCAAATGGTAATTGTGAGAAGTATGTGTCAAGACGGAGCGCACATGAAACCGCCTTCAATTTACAGATTATGCAAAACCAACGCAGTCCTGTGGAAATAGTTATCGACTCAAGCATCTCACAGATAAGTATCTCTGATCCAAATGATCAAGTATAATAATTCATCATTCAGAGAAAGTCGAGTAATCAAAATCATGCTGGTCAAGAGGATTTCTGAAATCTCCAGCATTAACTTAGTCTACTGTTACAGGAATGCGCGCGTGAAGTTAGACGCCACAAGTGGATTGCAGTGAGACCAAACAGAAAAATAACCTATAAATCAGCCTAATAATTGAAAATGTATTTGAGTTGCAAGAAAATAACGCACGAACGCTTTTATGATAATAAACCTACATAGGATTCAGCTGAAAACGCATTAAAACCAAAAATAAAGTGTTCATCGATTTTTGTTTGAATTAAAAGATATGGGAATAAATGAGTCATATTGCTGCAGCGAAATTCTGCAAAAACCCACGTCCATTTTCTCAGATTTCGCTAGCGTCACATCGCGTCTACAGTGACTGGATAAACCACAGTGCGGCCATTTACCCTTTACCCCTCAATAGTGCACCCACTTTAGCATGGGCAGCATGGGGAGTAGGATTGTTCCTGGGTTTCGGAATGAAATTTTCTCTACCCCCCGTCTGAAAATAGTCATTAATGCTACGTATAAACCATTTTTAGGGCGGGGGTTGCGATATTTTTTACCAGTGACTCAGGAAAGCACTTCCTCCCTATGGCGCCCGTGTTAAGTTGGGCGCGCATCCGCGGGGGGTCAGTTACGGGGAATCGTTGATTTCTCTTGATTTTGCGAACCAATATGTTTCAAATTTGACAGAAGAACTTCTGTCGTGTCTAACTTGCCTACGAGAACCCTATAAAACTGTTAAAATACTTCTAAATGCTCAAATTTGCGATGTAAGGAATCCGACCAATCAGAAAGACGACCAAAATGACCGCACTGTGGTTTATCCAGTCACTGTAATCGCGTCGCGCTGCCCGCCAGTGCCTTTTGCTTAACCGATAAGTCCAACCGGCCTTTTCAAAGCTTTTCATTAGAGATATTGATCGACATTCTCTGATTTGACCATCAACTTATTTCTATACCATATGCTTCTTCGATAGTAAGCATCATTTTCCTCTGGAGCACTAAAACATAAAAGAAGACGGTGAAATGCAATTCCGTCTGCTCCACTACAGTAAAGCGTTCGGTTTGGTGCACGTCCATTCTAAGTCATTTCCTTTCCTGTTTTAATACAAAACACTCTGCTTCGCTTTAATTTTAGTTAATTAGTTTCCATTTTACTTATATTTTCTCCGCCGTTCCACCGCGGCCACCCTGCTTCCCACTTCCGGAGGATGTTCATGAGCTAAGTTCCATGTCTTCTCTTTCTACGCTTTCTCTATCTCTCCCCCCCCCCTCTCTCTCTCTCTCTCTCTCTCTCTCTCTCTCTCTCTCTCTCTCTCTCTCTCTCTCTCTCTCTGTATCTTTCTACTCTCTCTTCCTCTCCCTAATTCTCTCTTTCGTGATCCAGCGCTCAACTCAATGTGAAAAAAAAAAAAAAAAAATGTGAAAAGGTGACTTAACTTAACAGGAAATTTAATTAAAACTCGTTCAAATTTAAAAGAGTCGTCGCATATTGAAGCCTTCATCGTTGGCCATGCCAAAACCAGCCTGTAGATTCAATTACTCTTTAAAGTTGCATTATCAAAACCTGCCACTTGGTAACATTTTTTCCTCGAGCCCTTCAAATAGGTCTGTTGCATACTTTTTCTACAGTGGTATCGCGAATAAAATATGACGTCAAAATCTGCGAAAATAACTTTACGCGGACATTAAAACCATTCAACAGTCAACCGTACACTTAGGAAATCTTTATATGTATGTTATATTTAGCTGTCCATTTTGAAAGCATACACCAAACTATGTACTAGATTTCACTGACTTACCAAACAGACGGAACCTTCGTTCATATATAAGGATAGATAAAGCTTCAAAACGTTACTTAGCTGTTTCGTTTGGATATACAAATACATTTTTGCATCTTTTCCTCTGTACACAAAAAAGAAACAGGTTTAGTCCACGCATTCAAACATGTTTCCTCTTGTTTCAATGGAAAATCGAAAGTTTTGAAGTTACGTTCCGTCTATGTAGTAGTCGGAGGAAATCGTACTTACTTTTCTGCGTCTAATTCAAAGAAAGAGGATTCTTTAAAGTAATTTCCTAAGGTTATCGAACGTTTCTTGAAAATTTTGAATGAGCGCATCGTTATTTTCGCGGAGTTTGAAACTAATACAAAATGATGGTGTCGTAACAAAAGTATACAATGCAGATCCACTAGAGGAATCTACCTGTACCCATAAAAATCAATACTCGATTGAGGTATTGAGAATAAATTGGATTAGAAGCACTGTTATGTAACTTTGTATGACGGACTGTCTACTTTAATAATGATCCAGAGAGCATTCAAAACATTCTTTTTTTTCTTTTTTTAATTTTTCATATTTGAAAGTCCATAGGTTGAACAGTGTAAAACTTGTTGGCGTGAATTGAGAGTAAATTGGAGCTGCCACTTGGTGTGTAAGTATTTAATGACATTTTTCAATTCACTAGAAATTCCACCCGTTGACCAAAATAATACTCAATGGGTCTGTTGCAAACTTTTGCTACAACAATTAAGAGTATTTGATCTAATGTAAAATCACCTGAAAAGTCCATTAGTAGCATCAGAAAGTCATAAAATGCAATAATAAACTCACAAGTGGCGTTTAGTGAAATCCAACATGGCGGAGAAATATCGAACAATCTGTATGCATGCACTTTGAACATCCAAGGATGGCCAACTTTGACAACCTCACTGGAGGTAGAGGTTATGTGTTTGTTTACGTTGTGATTGGTTGTGATCGATATTGTAAGGTTGGCTATCCTTGGATGTTCGTGGTGCATGCATACAAATTGCTCGATATTTCTCCACCATGTTAGATTTTATTAAACGCCTCTTGTTCGTTTATTATTGCATTTTATGACTTTCTGATGCCACCAATGAACTTTTCAGGCAATTTTACATTAGATTGAACACTCTTAATTGCTGTAGCAAAAGTTTGCAACAGACCCATTCAGTTCAGTTTATGACTATAAACTATAAAGCACGGAAATACTCACATTATGTATAATCTCCTCCAAATAGGTGGCCACACCGTCAAAATAGCCGCAAGTTTTCAAGGTCAACGATGAATCCACAAGTCGAGAAGAGTTTACAGATCAGAGTATTTTTTTGGGTTTCAATCACACACTGCTGTGTAATCTTTTGGTCAACTGGTAGTACATCTACGTTGAACACAGTGGCAGCTCTAGAATACTTGTTGTTGTCGTGCTTACTGATACTTTAACAATATCGTGCATTTGGCGTCATCTTTTTGTCGCAATATCAGTGTAGCGTGCAATTTGGCAACAGCAGTTTAGTTTTTTTTAAATCTATGTAAAAGAATCGATTCTTGATGAAGCAAGTCCTTCCGGGAAAAAAAAAAATAAAAATATTATTTTATATGTTATTAAATGGATTAAAACCACCATTGCCAAATTGCATGCTTCGGTGCAGTGTTCAGCTGCTTCACCAATAATGCCCTAGAGATTCACGAGCCATATCTTAAAAGAAGAAGGTGAAGGAGTTGCTTATATGGTCTCCTAAAAGATGAGATTTTAGGACGTTTGGCAATGATGGACATATACACGTGCACCCCGTGCGGTTATACTGTAACATCGGCCTCAAGCCAAGCGTGTTGTGTCTTCGAGTCTAAGGTGATGACGTACGAATGAGCGGCACGAGTGGCATGATGGTATGTGCATATTTTTCCGCCAAGAACGCCCGCTTCCCCTCATAATTATTATTTATTTTTTATTTATTTTATATATTATTTTTGTTTTTTACAAGCAGCAGCAGAATAAATGTGCATTTGGTTCAACTGTCCATCGCGGAATGCAGCTGCGTCATCGTATTGAGCGTTTAACCCTGAATTTATTTACTAAATTCTCTCTCCCGCTGATAATTTTCTTTAGAGACAACTTAGCTTCCACAGCCCTGTAAACCCCGGTTATGGGGACTGTCCCATCAATGTAGGATAAAACAGCATGAAGGTTCATAAGGGGCTAACCTAACCTAACCTAACCTAACCTAACCTAACCTAACCTAACCTTACAGGAGGTAAAAATGGTTGTGGGGACAGGTAAAAATGGTTGTGGGGACAGGTAAAAATGGTTGTAGGGACAGGTAAAAATGGTTGTGGGGACCTGGTTAAGTCCCCACAGATCCCATCGGAAAAGTGTCTGTCCCCACAAAAGGAGGTATACGTGTCCAAACGTCCCCACAAAAGGGGGTATACGTGTCCACTACCAAGCGAAACATCACGGTGGTAGTTGGAGGGTAAGCAAACTTGGAAGTTGTGGGCGGATTGCGATGAGCCGCCTTCATTATACGTTCGGCTCAAAGTTACGCGGCGAGTGTCACGTCGAGACGCCCGCCCCGTCACACCGTGAGAGTAAATCAAACACGACTAAAAAGGATGGATTGCATTCTGAATGCAGTGCGCGTGATCAAAGTCGTGGCGTTGCGCTGGCACATTCAAGCGACTTGCACTGAAAAAAAAACTGTATGGGTGTGACAACCATCCACGCCGGTTCATGTACTAACCGTAAAAAAGGCAGCTAGGGTAGCCGTGTTTCACAGGTGCCATAGCCAAGAAATCACGGTCGGAATGCCCGTAATAATTATGGTCGTGACACCCGTAACTTCACGGTGGCACAACCCGTGAATCACGGTTACTCGAGTGCTTCGACGCGACCGCTACCCGTGAAGCACGGGTGCCCGGCCCGTGAACGATGGATGTTTCGGCGCATGCGCAGTAGGCGGCAGCGATTTTAGCGGTTACAGACTTGGCTCCGCGACCAACCGTCAGTTGAACATTTTCCAGTTAAGAATTTGACGGTTGGTCGCGCGGAGGAAGTATAACGATTTTAAGTGAATTTTATTTGTGAAAGAAATGAATTCAATCATATCTTTTCAATCGCGTCAGTGCAGTTATAGTTGCGTTCTCACGTAGATTGAAGACGGGTTGTGATTTTAATTTGTGCTAACTTACAGTTTGATTTCGGAAAGATGAAACGTTTTAACGTGCGTTTGAAACTCTCGACATAGAATTTTAGACGGATGAGAGTTTGATTTTGAAAATGTCGAAATTCCGTCTTAAGATTTTCGGAGTCGGTGAAAAAGTCGCCTTAATGCGGTACTAAATTGTGAAACTCAGCTGTAGTTTTTGCTTGATTATGTTTAAGTAGTGCAGTGCATCGTGTCAAGTGCCTTTGTTTCTGTGAAATTTGATTTTCATCCTCTTTTAAGCTCATTTCTTTGAGGAACGGCATGGGAACGTCCTCATGATGGTGAGTAATTTTTGATGTAAAATATTCTATCATGGTCACACAGCTTTGGGAACAGAGTCGACGTAATCAATTTTGACTCTCGAAACGTGTTGAATTCCTTTAAAATTGTCCAATTTATAGAGTAAAAGTCTATGGTTTTGCCTATGAAAAAACTGCGATCAAAAGTCAAAAACGGCCATGACCATCAAATCATCACGTTTTCATCCTAACTACTCAACCTAGCGGTTAAACACCAAAGAAAACCCCATATAACCTTATATAGACGGATTCAGAATGCTTTGGTGATGATACTTTCATAAGTTTCAATCCATTTTATTCAAGTATTAGGCTGAAACTTTAGTTGAAAGACGAAAAGTAACCGTCTCTCAGCTCTCCGCCGCGCCGATTCCAGCCATTCCGAGTCCGCTTGGAATTGAGCGAGGCGAACGCGCATCGCCGTATATCTACTATGAAAGCGGCCACTTAACGCATGCGTGGTTCGTAGCGCAGTGCGTATGTGCTGGCCTCACACCCACGCGATCCGGGTTCGAATCCCGGGCCAGCTTGTTATTTTTGCACTTTCAGTCGTGCCTTTTTTATTATTTCCTTCTTACTTTTGACTCTTTACACATTTATTTCTTACAATAAATTTTGACAATAGTGTCATGATTTACCGGTTTAGGATAAAAAAAAAAAAAAAAAATAAATAAAAATAAATTATTAATGTGCACATCAAAAATTGTCAATAACATATATGAGAAAACATTGATAGACATGTGTAAGAAACTGAGCTTTAAACTCCAACTTTAGCCCTTATTTTGCCATAATCACTGAATGTAGGGGAGCCTTTCGTCTCAGCCGTCAGCGGCCAGTTTGTTTATATTCTCTGAACTCCTCTCCGCTCACATCCGCTCGTTCTTATTTTTTGAAAATCAGGTATTTTACAGGCGTTCTTATGAGCGGACGAGGCCGCTTGGGGCGCTTGGGTGCGTAAACAATTCAGCAACACGACCAAAATGACCACACTGTAGTTTATCTAGTCACTGTACACGCTTCACTCTTGTAGAGTTTTTGATGTTGTCCATTTTACCTGCCTCCCAATTATGGTACAGTGAGGTATTCCAGGACGTGCTTTTGAGGCAACTTGGGGGCGTTGCGTTGCAGTCAGTGGTTCAAACTTGGGATTTTTATTGGGGGGGGGCAAACCAACTTTTGAGAGATGCAGAAGAGGGGGGGGTCTGGGGGGACACCCCCAGTGGGGAGGACCCCCTGACAAATTAGAAAATTCAGGCTCTCTCAAACGATATTTTAAGCAATGTTATCGCATAAAAATGCCACCAAATTTTAAAAAAAATTAAAAATAGATTTTACGTTTATTTTCTTCATTTCTCAGGCAAAAAGGGAAGTTTTTAGTTTAGACTTTCAGCTTATTGATGAAGCTGATATTTCTAGGCTTTGGGAAACTATTCCTCAAGGTTAGAAGTCTTCAGGAAATTTGAAACTGCAGTAAATGTAATGTTCCGCTCAGTGGCGTAAAAGAGATTATTTTTAAGGGGAGAGGGTAGCAAATACAGTCCAATACTTTAGGGAATCTGAGGGGGGACTTTCCAGTAATAGGGGATCAGGGGGTATTCCCCCGAAAAATTTGAACATTAAGGTTCGCTTAGACTATATTTTAAGCAATTGAATCTTTCAAAAATGATCAAAAATGACCAACCCACAGAACAGAAGTTAGTGGACTCAATGTATATTTTCTTTATTTCATTGACAACAGAGGATTTTTTCACTTTAGATTTACTTTAGACGCAGTATCGCAGGGTAAAATAGAGTCACTTATTCTTGCCATTTTTTGCTTCTTGGTTCCTGTAATTATTCCTTTCTTTCTTTATTTTTGTGTATTTTTTCGTCTTTTCTTTTCTCCCTCCTCTTTTTCATCAAATTATTGGGGGGGGGGGGGGCAAAATGATACTTCGCCCCCCCCTTCTCAAATATGGGAGGGGCAAAAAGGCCATTCCCCCCTAAGATTACGCCACTGGTTGCAGTGGTGCGCCAAGAGGGGGGGGGGGGGTGTTCCCTTTCCTCGGGCGGCAATATTAGGATGAACAAGCAAAAAATGAAAAAAAAGGGTTATCTCTAGCAATGTATTCCCAAAGGCGGCAAAATCAGTGGGTACAAGCATATAAAACAGTCTTCAATCTCCTCCCCCTCCCCCTCCCTACCTCCCCCTCCCTACCCCCCACTCCCTACCTCCCCCACTCCCTACCTCCCCCTCCCTACCTCCCCCTCCCTACCTCCCCCTCCCTACCTCCCCCTCCCTACCTCCCCCTCCCTACCCCCCACTCCCTACCTCCCCCTCCCCCCTCCTCCCCCTCCCCCTCCCTACCTCCCCCGCCCTTCCTCCCCCTCCCCTCCTCCCCCTCCCCGCGTCAACCCCCCCTCCCTACCATCCCTCCTCCCCAGTCCCCCTCCCCACCATCCCTCCACCCCTCCCCACCATCCCTCCTCCCCCTCCCCGTGTCACCCCCCCCTCCCCATGACAACCCACAACCTCCCTCATCCCCCTCCCCTCCCCCGCCGCTGCCGTCACCCCCCACCCATCCCGCCTCCCGACGACCAGAACGTCGAGATCTCTCAACCGTGAATGTATGGGCTCAGGAACCGTGAAATCATGGGCTCGAAAACCGTGAAAGCACGAGAATGGAACTGTGAAGACATGGACACGGCGCCCGTGAATGTACGGTTTAGAACTAAACCGTACATTCACGGGTGTCGTAACCGTGTCTGGACGGCGTCCAACTTTTACCCGTGATTCACGGTTCCCGAGCCCGTCTTTTATAGTAACCGTACCCGTGAATTTTTTTCTGTGTGTCTTTAACTTCAAGAGACGTTCCCTACTTCAGGAGGACCGTTGGATTTCAATCATTCCTATTTGCATGACAGATTAGATGACGGATCAGGGGGTACTACACCATACATTTGGGAGTAAAAGTTCATGTTAAAATTGATTTTTCTTCACCCATTGTAATGAGTGGCTTTTCTTGGAGAAAATATTGCAAACTTTTTCCTTGATTTCCGCTTGCTTTTCTATTGGCGACATAATGTAAATATCTCAAGTTACAATATATTTATACTTGAAACCTATTTTTTTGTTTTGTTTGTTTTAAACTAGAATTGTATGTTCTTTTATAAGACGAGATGAGAACTTGAAATACCTACTGCTACAGTCAGTGCTTTAAAACGCTCAAGTAGCAGTGCCTATATAACGGCGTAAATAAAATGATTAAAACCATCACTGAAAAAATAATTCCTCAATTCTAGTAATACAACCAAAAGCATAACGACTTGAAGAAATCGAGGAAAGTCTGAGAACACTTTTACCAGAAAATTCTGGCGTTATTATCAGAACATAGTCACAGTAACAGAGTTTCTTAAAAACAATTGTCAAGAACTATTGTACAAACACTAGAATTCTGGTGACAGTGCCATCCCTTAGCATCGTTCACATATCATTGCGCTTCTGGTAAGCTGCATTTTCAGTGATGCAATTATATTTATTTTAAGCTGTGAAGTTGTAATTTCTGTTCGCAATTAAATCACCTTAATTAATAATAATTTAGTGAGTGTTTTCAATCTTGATTTTTGTTGACGTACAATTATGTCCAAAACTGTCTTTATTTTAATTCACAGTGCGTCACATTTTACGCAGTTCTCGCACACCTCGCCTGGGTGGCGGTGGGAGCGCCGGGCGGGGCCGGCACCTAGCGAGTAATTGTAAAAAGATGCCATTAATGAATGAAAGTTGAAACTATACGAAAAAAAGATTTCCATCTTTTGATTAAAGGAAGACCAAAGCGCGGACCCGTGACAGCTTTCAAATTTATCGGCATAAATAATTCAGATTATTTGGCACATCTCTCTTCCTCTTTACCACCCTTCTTCCTGCAACACAGTGAATCGAGTCAATGGAAAGAGTCAGACATGGAATAAATTACTAAAAATGTAAATTTGAATGTTTTTACCGGTCAAAAAACAAACTGTAAAGGATGATTATAGAATGAAATTTGACAGTAAAACCAATGAAATCACTTTCAAAGTTCTACGTTGCGTATTGACAAAGATATACGAATTTGAAGTTGCGATTTGAAGTTCCCATTGACTCGATCCCATTGTGTGCTGGTAATAGATGCTACCGCGTTGCTGGATCAAAGCGGAGCTTGGGTCTAGCCTGAGGTGCGCAATCCGGTGCTTTGCTAATGAGAGTAGTACTCAGATTTACCGCCAGAGCCCGCTCGTCTAATATCCCGCTTCGGATGGACCTCATCACTCATATAGACGAGGTGCATGATGTCGTCGCTTTTCTTGTTGGATGTCGGCATTTGCAAAATTCTCAGACCAACGCAAAATCAACATTTAAGAACTTGAATGGCTGAACTGAAAAAAGGAGCATGCCTGTCCGAGTAAATAAGTCAAGAGCTCAGGGAAGGCAAACATGAAATTCCAACAAAAAAAAAAAAAAAAAGCTGTGGAGACAAGAATGGCACTGAAAGATTTTACTGAAAAATGAAATCTGCTTTCTCTCATACGAGTACACAAATGGCGTGGGAATACATGAGTGCTCTTTCAAATTAACTATTTTCGCTCGTTCTGTCTTATTGTCTTTCGTATTATTTTCATTTTTTTCTAAGGAATAATCAGCCTTAAAGTCACTCGTATTCAAAACCCTTTGAACTTTGTTATTTTTATACGGCTTTGCACGGAGTAAAATCAGGGTGAAACACTGGCATCGCTGCATTTTGTCCATTTAAACCCATGTGAAATATCGACTTGAAGGATTGTCACGGTGAACCTTCAACTGTTCGATCTTTTACATGCATTTATATGGACTAAATATATCGTCTAGATTGCAGGTAATGCGATTTTGGTGAAATGAGTATTTATAGTTTCACCTCTGCTTTGCACCTCATCCCCCCTCGTCACGCAGAGTGTATCTATCTAATATTTTACTTGACTACTAGCTATAGTATAACACGGTTTTTTGATGCATATATGTAGTAGGGGACACATACATAGGGAATTTAACAAATTATACGAAATTGGTTCAGCGCGGTGAAAAATGAAATTATAAAATTCTACTGTCTGCATGAATGAGCACAAGACAAGGTGCAGACAAACGTGTAAGAAACCAGGCTCTCCCCTCAGCTCAGTCGCGAGTTGGGGCGTATCAGAACGGAAGATGCAATTTGTAATTCGTACATGCTTCTTAATTATAATTTATCTGCATAAAATCGTGTGACTCCACACGTTGCCAGATGCGCCCATAAGTAATACCGTGTGGTAAATTGTAAGTTAACTTAATTTAAGAGCTCGTTAGGCAATGTGTCATACACGTGTTTTCTTTTGCGTTCAAGTTCGCGGTTGCATGCATATAATTACACACCCATCTCTTTAGACAGGTTTCGTTAGCACGCGGCAATAGGCCGTATGTTGCAAACTTTTGCAAACAGCGATAAAGAGAGCCATGTAAGTCTATGCTGGTGTAAAATCACTTGAATAAAACGCTGGAAGCTTCAAAAAGTTCTACTCAAATACTCACTAGTAAGTGAATGCGTTAACACAAAATCCCAATCTTTTTTAGCAAATGTGTAAAGCCCGTGCCAGACCCACCGAAGCGAACGCTGCTTAGAAAAAAAAAAAAAAAAAAAAAAAAAAAAAAAAATCGTCGTAATGTAATTCAATTGGCCACACTGGGTGGACGTGTTCGCTAACGTTTTGGCTCACCATAGATTGAAGGGGTTTCGTTCATTAATTGATATAGGAGACCTTCGTTGATTTAATGGGTAGATATTGGCTGATTGCTGTCGATAAATCGTTTATGCCGTAAAAAAACGATTGTTGATTTTTTGTAATGATTTTGAAGCATTTACCTTTACCCGGTGTACATTTCAATGTGCATCTGAATAACTTAGAATCTTATGGAGAAAATGAAAATATGATATGAACATCTTTTTATATGAGAAAAGTGTGCCCAGATGAGCTATAATGGCCAAAAATCCGCCCCTGAACGAAAAATATGTTCAGGTTTGCAAGGGTTAGTAAACAAAGTGACGGTCAACTTCTTTTTATTGAGGAATCAATGAAATTAAAAGTATTAAAAAAAGTAAGAGGAAAGTTGTCCAATAGTATTCTCTATAAAATTCTCACGTTTGTTTTAGAAAACACAACATAAACTACATTGATTGCAAATGGACAAAAGCAAGGTATATGGAGAACAGGTATGGACAATACTCTGAGCTTGGCTATGATTGGTTGTTAAAAAAGCGACTCCGCCGCCATTTTTCTGACCGCGCGATTCAAATTTAGATTTCACATCTTGAAAAAGAAAATGAACAACGTAATTGATGATGTTAATCCATTCTATAGTCACAAAATTAACATTTAAGATGATTCCAGGGTCGATTAGTTCCAACCGTGGACACCACGTCGCGCTGCTCAAAAAGTCAACAGTTTTTTGTTAAATTTGACGAATTCACGCTAAAAATACAAATTTGAGGAACGTCAGCACCTGCGAGCATACTTCAGGAAGATATCCTGAAAGTTTCAGACTGAAACACTCAAAAATAAAGCCGGAAATTATGAAAAACGAAACTTCCCGTAAGCCGCAATGAGTGCGAGTGAGGCCGATAGACATATCATCACTCGCGCTCATTCTCACTCACTAAGCTTATGGCGAAACGAATTTCATAATTTACGGCTTTAATTTTAAACCAATTTGGCTCATTTCGGGCTCAAAAAATCCATAAAAAAATTTTGCAGGTGCTGACGTTATTGGATTTTGCGTTTTATCTATGGTTTCAGTTTGAAACGCCAAAAACACGTCTTTTCCAAAAAGCGACTAGTGGCGCTATCCATCGGATTGAAATCTGGAAAAGTTTTGCCTGGAATCACCTTAAAGATAAAAATTACATTTCATTTTTCAAATAAATAAAGTATTGCTTCAGATAAACTTCCACTTCAAACCTAACCACAAACAACAATGCAAGATATACGCAGTGTAAATAGGAGACAAGATGGCGGCGAAGTCGCTTTTTCCCAAGTGGCCACGCCCCCTGAGTCGAGTGTTGTCCATACCTGTTCTCCATATACCTTGGGACAAAAGCGCAAAGATGTACCGTGCAGGATACGTAAAGTTACAAGGGTGGGCACACCGCAGAGCGAACGCGAACGGGGTCTAATTCACGCTTGCGTTCTCTCTGGTGTGGCACTGGTTGAAACAGTCTTACTCTTAGTTCAAGCGAGCACAATTAATCAGTGGATACAGATGTGTTCTTCGTAATCGATACAGGCTCAGCCAAAATATTACTGGGTGATAATAAAGGTGTCCCATCGCATAGTGGTTTACACTTTGAAACTTGAAAATTTTTCTTATCTTCATTTTGCGGAATTATTACTCGTACAAATAGTAATGGCTTTTTCTTTCTCGAATAATCCGCAGTATACTCTAAGATTATTTCTGATTGCGTGACACGCTCACAAGCAAAGCATGTAATTATTAAAGTATACCTATTTTGAATTATACACGCAAGGTAATGATGCATGTAATTTTTAAATTATCTAATTTGAATTAAATTATGTAGGTACGCTTTGAAAAAAAGAAAACAAATTTTCACACTAGTTCGTTAGAAGACATTGTCAAACAAGATAATTGAAGCATTATAAGCCTTCTGGAATAATCCGAATATAATGGAGTGTTCAGACGATAAAAATCGTAACTTATGGTATTCTGACAGGTAATAAGTATTGGTAATTGAAAACTAAATAAGATGTAGGTATACATCAGAGGAGCTGTAAAGATCATGCAAGAAGGAACGTCTCAAAGACGGTTCGGTAAGTTGTGACGTTTTAGGCGAAAAAGAGCAGTATGATGAGGATACGTCAAAACCGCAACAAAAGCGGATCTAGCTGTCTAGGAAGTGCGCATTTTTCCCATTTGAATGAGTGAAAAACTATCGATTAGTAAAAGGGCCATGACCCTCAAGTATAGATTTTTTTTCTCATATACGTTCAAATGGGAGGAATAATGCACGGTTGCTAAATTGCTGGAGCCATCTAAGAACCTCTTCCTACCGCGGTAAAATTATAGGGTTTGTCGCTACTTGTGGATATACGCGCGTGGTCTAATTATTTTATGATTAAACCAACCCGCAATATTCCCCCGCAGAGGGAGGAAAAAATCGACAAGTCCCTGATTTTTTCTCTTTTAACCAAATGACCTTGCAATCATCAAAACTTTAATGATTTATGCTGCAAAATTAAATATTTCAGTATTGAAATTCTTCAGTTGCTTTCAAATATGCATTTCCGCACATTGAATCCACGATACATTTTCTTTGAGAGGAACATTCACCGATTCCAAAAAAAAAAACCATGCGGTACCAGTATAAGGAGTTTACTTCAACAGACTACTTTGAATGGTATTCGCGGTTAATAACGGTATTTACTTTAAACAGACTCGAACCACTAGTAAACATAAACGCATTCTTTAAACCGCGCATCTAACGGTCAGTGGCCAATTAATTGAAAATACCTGTGGCGAGCTTTCAGCCACGTTTCAAAAAAGTCTGCATCCTAGATACAGACCTGTTCTGAATGCAACAGATAAAACTCAAATTCAAAGCGACGTCGCTAAATGTATCAATAGTTTAAATGTTGCGATAAATATAATTTTTAAGTACTTGCGTGAAGAAAACCTATGAGGTTTCCCTTACTATCTGGAAAAAAAAGAATACAAAAAACCCGAAGAAATATTTTGTAGCGAGGACTTTCTTTCGTAGTTTAAACTACCACATGGGTAGTTATTTTTAATTTTTTTCTTCCATGCAAGTCAACAAGGTTTTTGGAATTACTAAACGCATATAAGGAACAAGTGATGAAATCAAAATATGTATAAAATGGGTACATACTACATATTGGGTCACCTCGCTTCCCTTTCACTATTTTTCCCTTTTTCTAAAAAGCACTTCAGCGTAGCGATATAGCATCCCTGAATCTTCTCAATGTAGACTCATTCATTATAATAACTGATACTTCTCTGGGGAATTTAAAGTCCCTGGTCCTCGGCTGTACCACCCCCCGTCCCTCTTCAGTCCGTCCTTCCCTCCCCATTCTTTGCTCAAGCGGTCGTGTCCCGGATGAGCGCGATAAGGAACGAAGGGTGGTATAAGAAAACGTCCTGTCTCTTACTGTATCTGTTTATCTGCATACAATAGATATGCACACTGCACAGCATACAAAGGGACTTTATTTCCGGGGCGGGGGCTTCATTCTATAACTTTCGAATTAATGAGACCCAATCATCATAAAACAGGAGCAAGGAATACGAATCTGTAAAGGAGATTTGTTAGAAATAGTGCTCGGAAACTAATAATATCAAGTTCCTGATTGAATAATTGAAGTTGTCTCATATTATGTTATTCGTATCCCTCTCCCCCAGAATTTTTTTGTTATGTTCCTTTTTCTGTTAATAATTGTATGTCTATCTTTCCTTACATTCGGAGACAGAAAGAATGTGAAACAAGTCTAGCCAGACTACCCGAAATAATTGTCTTTGTGAATTTATGCCTTATTTATGCCTTGAATTTATGGCCAACCTAAGACAAAAGCTAATAAGTCGCAAGGAATGATTAAAGTCCCTGACTGTACCAGCAATTTTATATGTTCTCCGTTGACGGTTCAACGCAACCCGCATCACACGTAAAAAGAAAGTACAATCTCCTTTTTTTTCTTTTCATTTTTTTCCGAGGACCAAGAAAGGTTCCGGTTAAGAGCATGTAATGTGGATTGCGTCGAATTGTAGAGGCTGGACTTGTACGTGGCTTCGTCAAAATAGAGTAAAAACTGTCGACCGTTTGGAAAATTTGAAAAAAAAAAAAAAAAAAATGAAATTTGAAAATAGATTTTTTTTTTTTTTTTTTTTTTTTTTTTTTTTTTAGCATAATTGAATTGTTTTTCAAGAATTTTGAACCTTAACGTCAAAGATTCACACTTTATTGGCTATTTAACATCAGTTTATATTTACCGAGAAAAATATTTACGTAGGTATTCACTTCGTTTGATGCATTTTGCACTTTTCGAATTTTAGACTTTTAGATTCCAAAAACCTTCTTCTATGAAACAAACCACAATCACCAGTGGCACTGGAACTATCTTTACACGAACAGCAATCGCACTTATAAGAGTTGAAGAAGTCGGGCAGGTATTTTTAGAGGCCAAATATTTGCCGCCTTCTGAATTAACTTCCAGACCTTTAAAAAGGGAACAAAAAACAATAAACTTGACATTCTATGAGTACACCTTGACATTTAACACTCAGTGGCGTAAGTTCGAAAGCTTTGAAAAAGCTTACACGCTGAGTAACCCCTTTTTTCCTAATTACATTATGACGTTTCAAACCTAATTAAGTAAAACTCGATTCGTTTCAGCGCGTGTAATTCCCCGTCCTTCTTCCCGCTATCATTCAATGGCTCTCTCTTATCCCCCCTCTCTCTTTCTCTCTTTCTATTTCCCTTCCTCCTGTCACCGGCTCATGAACAATCTACAAAATAGTTTTCATTTCATTTTATAAACTGTGCATACGCATCGATTACTATCGATTATTATCTGTAGATCATTTACTTCATCCTTATACCGATCGTTAAAACTGTCTACGAGTGATGCTATAGGACAAAAATTGAAAAACTTGGCTGCTGCTACGATAACCATCGTTAAGAGTCTGATTTTATGGCTATTCATGAGTAACCTTTTAAAAATAGGACACTATAACGATGGTTACCATAGCAACGGCTAAGTTTTAAAATATTCGACCAATAGCATCACTCGCAGACAGTTTTAACGATCGGTATAACGATGAAGTAAATGATCGGCCCACAGGAGGATGTAAAATTTAATTTACAATTCAATGTTACCATGCCGCGCCACGTCGCACTATGGCCCAGAAGTCCGATTTAGGAAGACATCAGTTGCCATTAAAATCGCCCAATATCTTGAAAACGGCTCATCTGACACCAAAACTGGTTATTACAAAAAAGATAGAACGTAAACCGTTTTAACTTTTTTGTGATTACCATTTTTGATGTCACATGAGCCGTTTTCAAGATATTGGACGATTTTAATGCAAACTGATGTCTTCCTAAATCGGACTTCTGGACCATAGTGTGTCGCCTCCTTTCTATTTCTCATGCAGACATTGTCGAATCCAGCAATTTAGCAGCTAGGCGTTCTTTCTACTTAGACCATGAGAAACAATCGATTCTTGAGGGGGCCATGCCGTCTTACTAGTCGATTGTTCTCCATACATTCAAATGGGAGGAATGCACAGTTGCCAGATTGCTTGTTCCGGTTAACCGTCTCGATTCCGGTCCGCTCCGCCAGGGGAGGACCGGAATGGGGATGGGAACCAGTGGGCTCGGTGGACCGGCCGAAGATTCGCCATCTTCAGTGAGTTTCTAGCTGCCTCTTCGACCGGTCACCCGAGTCCGTGTAATTCCTAGTTTTTCCTACTCTGTTCTGCTGATCCATAATGTATTAATCCCTTTCTCTTAAATCTTCATTTCTTTAGTTTGTTAGCTTCTCTCTTCGGTTCGTTTGGTTCGTTTTGATTCTGTTTATTTCTCTTAAATAAATTATTGCCTTTCGTTCCGTTAATCCGTTGTTCTGTTCGTTTCGTTTGCTTCCCACCTGTTAGTTAATTGTTACGACCACTTTGGTCTGTAACAAAATTGGTAGCAGAGCGTGGTTAATCTTTTAAATCTCAGTTTGAAGGGTTAACCACTCCGATCCGCGGTTTTGGTTTTTTTCGCGAAGTTTTAAGTGAAAGTGATTTTTGATTTTTGGTTATGTGCACGTGCTCGGGTTTGACCGCTCGAAGAGGAGTTAACGCGTAGGCTTGAAAACCTACGCGGGCTCACCACCCGGTGGCAGCGGAGTGTCGACTCGGTGGTTGGTGGTAACGTTGAGCGTAAAATACGCCTTATTGTTGTTTTTTTTCTTTAACCTCTCTTGCTTTGTTTACGTTTGCTTGTCTCTTGTATTTTTATCCTTTTTGATTCAACTTGTGATTTAATTTTCAAATTAAATAAATAAATAAATAAAATAAGCAAATAAATAAATGAATCAGATAATGAGATTAGTAAGATAAAGTAAATTAAATAGTTAAAATTAAATGAAAGATATTAGCAAAATTTCTTCGACAAAAAATATATTTCTATCCTTGCAGTTGTTTACAAATTCGTTTAGTACCCTTGTTAATTGAATTATCGTTTGTATTTTTTTCATGTTGCTTGATGTGAGCTGGTGCGGTCGTCGTATTCATAAATCACAAATGTTAGTTGACTGATCAGGTTGCTGTATCAACGAGTCGGAGTTCTATGGTTGTGAGTTATATACTTATTTACTTTCTCTTCTTTTAATTTTTGATCGCCGATGCTTCTCTCTGTTGACTCTCCCAGGTGGGCATGCCAATTTCTCGCGTGTGTGTTCTGGGGGACAGTAACGCCGTTCGTCTTTTAAGTTCCCCTGTGTTCCGCGTTGCTTTTAGGGATTACCAGGTCACCTCTTTAGCTCGATCCGGGGCATCAGTGGCGGATGGGCTCAACTTTTTAAAATATTTTGTCGAAAATTCCAACTATAATAGAAGTGAAACTGTGTTAATTATCCTTCTCGGAACCAATGATATTAAGCGGGGCTCAGCCGTCACTTTTCCCCGTACTGAGTTCCTAGAAGTAACGCGGATCGCACGGAAACTATTTTCTCAAGTATTAATCTGTAAGCTTCCTCCGATCCCTAACCGTGAATTTTCAGGAAGAGGTGACGTAACGCTGGTTAATCGTTGGATTGACAGTTTTCGTACGGTTATTAATATTCACATTTTGGATCAGAGTAGGAAAATTAAGAATTGCACGGGCTCGGGTGACCGGTCGAAGAGGCAGCTACAAACTCACTGAAGATGGCGAATCTTCGGCCGGTCCACCGAGCCCACTGGTTCCCATCCCCATTCCGGTCCTCCCCTGGCGGAGCGGACCGGAATCGAGACGGTTAACCGGAACATGCTGGATCTGCCTTCGCTTGTAGAATTCTTTGTCGGACCGAACTCGAAAAATTTAATTCATTTCGATGAACAACCTAGATCAGCTCGCTAGCTTGTGGTTGACCGAATTTCTTATATAAATCAATAGACAATTAATTACGTCTTTCTGAAGCCAACAAACAAACTTATTGTTTATCAGAATGAGGTAAGTGCTATGACTTCCAAAATGAAGTACCCTGGTCTAAATTTCCACTCTTTCAAATATTCAAATCGTAAAGTCTATTAAAAATAACGGTAAAATTGAGCAATGAGAATTTTGACCAGGATACTTTCTTTTGAAGGTCATAGTACATACGTGCATCATTTTGATTTGAGCTTGGTAACGGCTTCTGGAACACACTGTGTTGAGCATTTGACCGGAATTATTGCCGGAAATACAAACGATTTATGCTGGAATTGTCTGAGTTTTTATCAAGGTCAAAATTTACATTTCTTTGCTTTTCCGACCCTTCGATAAACATACAATACTCATATCGGTATCACTAAATCAATTCTGCGTTGATGCGGAAAGAAGACTGTGTGCTTACCTGACGATCGTAAACTATAGAATTTCCCAAAAGCGAATAGTAGAGAGTACCTACCTATACTTATAGCCACCACCCTCTACCTTGCCGTTACTGAATTTAGATCTCATTCCCTTTTTTACCGAACAACGTTGTCTTAAAAAACCGTCTCCTGTCCCAACTCCCACCAGTCGAAAACAGCTTGACCATTCATTCTTGTTGTTGTTTCAGAGGCTCAATGAAATCATTAATAAATCAGTCTATTATCCGTAAGTGGGTGGGTACAATCGTGGAGTTGCGGAGACAAAAATAATGTCAACCGATTCCCAGAGGTTCGCTGCTCGTAGTACTTAAATTCGGTGAATTTCGATATTGCAGGCAGCTTACCTAAGCCAAAATCCAAGGAGTCGTCTGACTTTTTTTGTTTGGCCCGCATTTCATCGGCTGTATCGATGTATGAAGAAATTGGCTCGAAAAGTTCGCATCACTAATTAGGAGCTGGTTCAGGAAAATTGAAAGTATCGCTACTGGTCATCGATATTTAACCTCGGTATAAGTGCGGTAAAAATGCTAGTCTCCCCCCCACCAGTGTGGGGTCCGTAGAATCTTGTACGCAGGAAAATAAACATTAAATGAATATGTGGCCTCTTTTTTGGCAACCGCGACCATTTTTTATCAGTCAGTTTTTGATACGAGGATGAAAAAATGAAAATCTTTGTGTTCACTTTTTTAAGTACACTTTTCACTTTTTGAATAAACTAATTCAGAATTTAGAGCCTCGCAAAAATGCCGTTCTGAGCTTGTGACAGTATGAATACATAAAATGATACTTTGCTAAATTCGCGGTGTTTTTGCGCGCTGAAACTCGTTACTTAAGCAAGTTCAGGGTTCACCCTTTGAGAACGCGGTTTTCATCATGCTTTTCGTCGGGCTCGCCTTTACATGGTCTATACCTTACCGCACCGCGATTGCGATGATGCCCGGAGAAAGTGTTTCTCGAGCAGGTAACTGGCTTCGATTAAACTTGCAGACTTCGCCTCATCAACGTAACGTGCAAAGAATAAAGTGAAACACCTCGGTAAGTATGATTAATTATTCAGGGGGCCCCGGCCCCGGCTTTATGCTCGTACTTCTTGTTCTACGCTGGAACGAAGGGTCTGGGGTCTGGTACTAAACTCAGGGCGCACAACTTTCCAGGATCTCATCATTTAGCCGCCACCACCGCACCAAGAGCGCAGCCAAGTTCCAAATAATCGAAAAAAGTTATTAATAACAACTTGAACGTTTTCTCCGGGTTGTCACATCGGAGGATGGGCTCTTCACAGCAGCAAGGCGTGATATGCGCTAAATCTATATATCCTCTATTTAAACCTGCCGAAAAGAATCGATCCTTAGGGGGTTCAATGGGTCTGTTGCAAACTTTCGCTACAACGATTGAGAGTGTTTAATCTAATGTAAAATCGCCTGAAAAGTCCATTGGTGGCACCAGAACGTCATAAAATGCAATAATAAACTCACAAGAGGCGTTTAATGAAATCCAAGATGGCAGATAAATATCGAGCAATTTGTATGCATGCACCGTGAACATTCAAGGATGGCAAACTTTGACAACCTCAGTGGAGGTAGAGGTTATGTGTTTGTTTACGCTGTGATTGGTTGTGATCGATATTGTGAGGTTGGCTATCCTTGGATGTTCGTGGTGCATGCATGCATACAAATTGCTCAATATTTCTCCGCCATATTGGATTTAATTTAACGCCTGTTGTGAGTTTATTATTGAATTTTATGACTTTCTGATGCCACCAATGGACTTTTCAGGCGATTTTACATTAGATTAAACACTCTTAATCGTTGTAGTAAAAGTTTGCAACAGACCCATTGAACCCCCTAGAAATCGATACTTTGGTGTTGGTTCACATCAGAGAAAAACTATGGAGGATTCTAAATGAGCCGCCACTTGATCCCCGGCTTCCAGGGTTGATGGTGCAAGATATATGCTCAACCCCAGAGCGAGGGAAACGATTTCATTGAAAACGTGTCGACATATTTCTTAACTGCTTATGAGAATTTATTAAATTAGATATTTTTATTTTTAAAGATCTTCCATGTTTGACCGACATAAGCGCCGTTTACGTTTCGTATGTTAAATGGAGATCGTAAATAGTGGAATTTTGAAGGAGATAAAAATTTGAACCGCTCAACATTCTCAGATTTTGTCACAAACCTCCCATGCAATGATCTCATGCAAAACTCGTAGGGTGTGTTCATGTTTGAAAAAAAAAAAAAAAAATCGTTAAAACTGTGGCATTTTTACAAAATCATGCAAAGCAAATTTTCACAAATGAAGAAAGATATTTTGCAAAATCATCCCAAAATTTTGGCTTTATTTTATACAGAAAATATTGCTATTCAAATTTTTTTTTGAGCTGAAGATTTTAAAAACTGGATGTTTTAGCATCTTCAAAGTTTACGTGACGAAGTATCAACACTGAAACCCTCTTTGAAAAAATAAAAATAAAAAAACCTGTAAAAGTGCAGAACTATTTTGAATAGTACACTTAGATTGAAACTGACCAGAATGAGACTATATGAAAAGGCTCGACCCAGGAAATAAGGAAATTTATGATGCAGAAAATTCACAGACATTCCTTCTATCTTTAATGCGACCAAGTTTAAAAATATATACGATCAAAAACTTTCGTCCGAGAAGTCGAATCGTTTTTAAATGAAATAAAACGTCGGCTCAGGGGCTATTGCGGGCCGAAGAGAGTCTCAGACCTTCAGCTCCGCGTTCCGGGTCCCATTTTCAAGACAGGGAACGTATAAGTTGGAATTCGGAACGTGAACACTAACTTGATAAATCATCCCGATCCGGTTCGCATTCAGAGAATAAATAACAAAAGTTAGTGGTCCGCTGCTCCAGACTCGAGCTCGGGATGTGTTAGCCGTCCCTTTCATGTGCGCTTGCAGTTTGCTTTTCAGTTCCTTTTTCGCGCTGGAATTAAGTTTCCTCCCGTTGGCTTTCGGAACTGCGCAAACTTCACCCCGCAGTTGTCGCACGTGTAAACCCGAGTTTAAACGAGGAATTCGAGTTTTAAAGTCAGACCGCTAAATGCAAGAACTAGGGACAGTTGCAATTGAATTTAATCCTTTCAGAAAAAGACCCGAGTCCGATTGTTAAAGCTCTTTTTTCTATCATTTCCATTGCTTTTATTCCTAATTAATTGCGAGTCGGAAGGGTCTTGCAAGATAAAATGGACAACGTAGAGAAAGAGCTTTCGTCGTCTAAGCTCACCTCTAACGAAGCGCTAATAGGAGAACACCGTCAAGAGCAAATGTAAAATTTCGGGATTGCGTAAAGTTATTAAAGGAAAACTAATTATTGATTCTTTACTATTTCCTACAAAGAGTTATTGTGGCTATAATTTTCTAATTTTCACTGTCTTTGTGGAAACGATAAGATCAAGGTGATTTCACGCCAAAGTCGGAGATCTTTTAGTCCGTTAGTTGGTGTCAGTTACTCGCGTTAGTCCATGGGTACACTCATGCGAACTCGTGGGTACTTATGGGTCTCCATTGGAATGGGCACGCTGTTTCCCATGACCAATCGTCACCAAATACATGAGAACCCCTTGGAATTAATTTTTTCATGGGATCCCATGTGACATTTCTACTACGGCTCACACCAACACTATTATTTAAAAAAAAAAAAAAAAAAAACATAATTATTTCTCAAAAAATACTGGACGAGATGGTTGTCACCTATTTGAATAATATTCACAAATAATTCATTAGCAATAGTTTCAATTCAGGGTGAAAATTCACCCTTGGCCCCTTAATTATCAGGAGGTTTAAAAAACCTTGGGCACACTAGAGTTATAAGCAGAATCATCATGTTTGTCATCTATAAAAAAACACGGTAACTTTTAGTGAAGGACAGGAAATTAAATTAACTTTACTTAAAGCAAAGGACTTTTCATTAAAATAATAAATAAAAAAAAACTGTATATAAATCAATTGAGTCTTACGTTGATAAAATCGAAGTTTCAAACGAACCGTTTCCGCGGCTGGAATGACGTTAATTTTTACTGACAACCGCTGGAGCGCGAAATACGATGAGTCAAGTAAATTTATCTATGGATGGAGGGATTTGCGATGGTGCGGGATTGAAGTGTGGCGCGGTATGGTAGGGGAGAGAAGAAGGGTGTCGTGTTAAACTTTGCGCTTATCTTCTGGGAAACTTTTCCTAATCACTTTAAGGAGTTTGTTAAACGGTTCCTCGCCAGGATGTGCTTTAGACAGGACAAATAAACACGCGAAAATTTCTAGGAATTTTTTTTTTTTCTAGGAACGGCTTGGTTATTCACGCAATTATTGATACGATCTCCGGGAGAATGGCCGGTAAAATGTAGGGTATGCTATTTCCAAAATACCATCTGTTTAATTGAATCAGGATGCCTTCGGAAGAGCACACTTGATATTTTTAAGAGTCGTTATTTATTTGATGCATTTAAGAGTTGCAGGGCTGCTGCGGGAACCTTCAGGAACTTTGCCCGAGAAACTGATGAGCGGAATGAGCGTGGGTCGTTCAGAAAATAAGGCTCCCTTTTTTTTGTTGGGTCCGAATCAAGGTAAATTCAATCTAAACTTGCGATTTTACTCGTTATATCCTCAATTTTTTTTCCTGCTATACTTATTATAATTTTTTTTTAAATTCAGTTTGCTAAAACGGGCGCATAGAGACGAGGTTTACCTGAATCCATGTACAAAAATCCCAGACACCTCCACGACCCACGAGGGTCGTCCAGAAAGTAAGGCTTCCTATTTTTTGAATATAAATAATTCAAAAACATGCGGGTGCCCGAAAAAAAAATTCCAAGGGGGGAGGGGCAAAATAGTTGAACCCAAATGGAAGGTCTAAGGGCCCCCCGGAAGAAAAAGGGGCAACTTTTTTAAGCGTGCCGTATATATACGGTGCGCTTCTTGTTTTCATTTTCATATCTAATATATAAGTCCAATGCCTTGCTTATGGCAAAACCTTGGCGGGAAAGGTTTGAAAAATTAAAAACGTGTTTTCTTAAAACTGGTTTCATTAATCGTTAATTTATTGCTGCAATCCAGGAGGTCTCGGCGTCTATTTTCTTAAAATTGTAAAAGTTTTGGTATTCCTGTTAATTTCAATAAGTTATTAAGCGTCAAAGTCGAATTCCTTCAAACGAGAATTCCATACAGGTCCAGCAACCTAAGTCATTTGTGCCAACCTATGAGTCAAAATTCAAAGGCAGGAGGGGGGTGGAAACATCTCCCGCAGGAACCCTCTTTGCCCCTCGCCTTTGGGCTCCACCGGTCACAAGATTTCTTCACGGTGCATTAAGCGGTCGTAAATGTGTCAACATCTGTTTGACGAGGGTACATCGATAAGAAGCGACGAGGTATTGATGAAGAGCGGGAGGGGTATAGAAAAGAGAGAGGCTCATTCATATCCTTAAGGTACCGTTCTAGAATTCATCCCTTTATTGTCTCGATGCAGAAAAGATTATGAATAGCAGCACTTTCCAATGTACATAGATATACAGTATCACAGGGTAATGTAATCTTTTTTGCACGGATGCAGTAAATGGTTGAATTCTAGAACGCTACCTATGTAGACCTGTTTAGTGATGACGTCACGATCAGAATTAGTTCCAAACAAATGCTCTATCTCGCTCACTCTCGTGGATTTACCAGATCCAAATTTTCGAACGCAAATTCATGCTAGTTAACCAACAGTTTTCTCAAATTTTATTGCACCATTAGATTCCACTTGCCTTAAAGTATCTTTTCACTGTAACATAATTCCTAAAAGATCACAAGCGAATTTACAATCACAGTTATACCGAAAGACGTTCTACGTTTTGTCCTTGTCTTACTCACGGTCTCTTATGGTAGTATCACCGGCATGACACTCAATCATTCTAACTTCTCTCCGTATCGAAGCTATTGTTCGAGGTACAACACATGCCGTGATGGTGCTGATGAGCCTATATCCTAGAATTTTGTGCTCTTAAGAAACTGATAACTGTGATTGTGCATCGATGCGCGATGTTTCAAAAAGTTTGTGATAGCGGGCTCATATTTTATCACTGAGAAAAAAGTGGCTGTTAAAACTGTAAGAATAGAACCATAGATGATTTCGCCTTATTTCAATCATGAGACCTATCGTTGCTGTAGTCAGCGCGCTTGAATCTACACGAATTCTGATTGTCTCTATGGAATTTCGATTATTTCTATGGGAAATAAAGCGCGGGAATATATATCCAATCAGAAAATTTTTTGAAACAATCGGAAATTTTTATAAGGGACGTGGAACCCAATGGTGTGATAAACACAACTTGTAAAGAACGTGTTGTTTACTAGCACTTGTATTTGAAAATTTGGACTGTGTTTCGTATGGGAAAACCCACGAGAGCGAGTGAGACGGAGCCTTTGTTTGGAACCAATTTTTTTCATGACGTCACACTAAACAGGTCTTTGCATCGGAAACATTTGAAATTCTGGGGGATCGGCAAATTGAAAGCCCCTCAATGAGCGTCGATGGAATCAAGGGATTTTTGAGGACATTTTTGGCGTTTTGTTGAAAAATAGGTGTTTAAAATCCAGAACACAGGGAGCCAGAGGGGTAAAAGTCGCATTAATTGCTCTAAAAAGTGAGAGGGGCTGTCACGTGTCTTCCACCCCTGGACAGCTTCCTCGCTGCGGCTATGGAATTGACTCTGGAATAACTTATTTACCTATCCTAAAAAGTTCGTTGCGTGTACAAAATTTTTCACTGGAAGCTTCTTCAAATTTTGGAAACTATAGGTCCATATGGAACTTTGCTTTTCCAACACGAAAAATGATATCGACCGACGGCAACAGAAAAAAAAAGAAATAATATGACAATGCGTTATAGTGAATAATGGCATAGTTTTAACTGTAAACTTTCGATACTTTTCAAGAAAATAAATGGGGAGAGGGGGAATTAAAATCCACAAACCTCTTAAACCTCCACACCTACTAATCTATACCCCTAGAATGCTTGATGTGTAAAGGGCACTTGAAATGGTTAGTTCTGTATATTGAAGGATTATTGTTTCATGAATTCGCAAGTGTTCCATTTATGCATATTACGTATCTACATCGTGACAATCGCAACAAGTGCTGACAGCACCTAAAACGGAAAAAAAGATAAAAAAAACTGTTTATTATTTAGAATCACGGCTTTTCCGAATATGACACTTTTTGACTTCAAAAGAACGCAACCTCATGTTTGATCCCTGAACAAGCCGTTTAAAAGGTGGAGGGATTTAGAAATATCTATTGTCTATAGTTTATGTGGGTAAAAAAGATCGAGCCTTATCAAATAATTTTCTCTTTTCAGCTTTCAATGGGTTTGTTGCAAACTTTTGCTACAGTGCTATAGAGTTTTGATTCTGATGTAAAATTGTCTGAAAATTACATTGGCGGCATCAAATAGTCATAAAATCCACTAATAAACCCAAAAAACGCATTATAAAGAAAGCCAAAATTGCAGTCGTAAAGCCGAACAATCTGTGCACGCGCACGACGAACATCAGAGATAGGTGACCCATTCTCCCCTTTTTCGTTAAGGGGGGGGGAGAGAAAATATCTCTACAGTCAAACTGTGATTTTAAAAATGTGCATGGTCAAGATGTTGTCTTTTGTGAAGGGGGCGGGGGGGGGGGAAGCAAAATATCAAGAACAGGGTGTTTCAAAACTTGAGTGCCAAACTTATGGAGTGTATTTTTGGGGTCAACATACATATATATAAGACTTTATTTTCCTACATGAGTATGTGCTGCAATTGTTTCTCTTCTGAGCTAGAGCCCTCCAAAGTTTTGAAAACAAAAAACAAAAAACAAACACAAAAAAACAACGCCTTTGACTCATCTCCTTATAGATACATCTGATCTAAATTTATTTTTTTCATAATTTCTCACCAAACAAGCTCAATTGGACAGCACTTGTCACAAAAGAACCGAGTGACATTTTTGATAAAATTGAGTTATTGATTGATAGAGCTAGCAATACTGAATCTCGAAGCAACAAGTGCTTCTTCTGTAATAACAACTATTTCCCGTCAAAATTCCAGGTAAAAGTGAGCTGGTGAGCCTCATTGATGTCATTGTCCATATGATGAAATAAAATGAGAACTTGGTTCCTTTGGCTGATTAGGTTAAACCTTAATCCGAGTCACGTAAGGAACCAACTCCGACTTGGTTCCTTTCAGTGGCGGCTCGTGCGATTTGGCAACCATGCTTTTTTACCATTTAAACCTATGCAAAAGTATCGATATCTTGGGGGTGCATTGCACCTCCTGAAGATCGATTGTTTTACATAGGTTTAAATGGAGGGATTCCACTGTTGCCACATTGCACGAGCCGCCACTGGTTCCTTTTATAGAATTGGGAACGGACTTAAGTCCGGATTAACGGATTTTAAAATAATCAACAGTGTAAACCAACTCTGCCGTTTGGTTTCTCTTAGAGTTTCGTTTTTCGTGATTATGCCAAAAAAAAAAAAGAAGAAAGGAACCAAGTCACTTTAAACGCTAAAAATTAAGAACCTTTCCTACATAGTAAATTCCACTTTTCCGGTGTTGAAATGCAAAAACACAACACGGTAGTTGAATGAAATCAAAACGTAAGTAATTCCAAGTTTTTTGTTTAAATGCTAGCTCTTCAACTTTGGACTCAATTTTCTCGAGATCAGCTCCATGTTGAATGCTGTCTAATTATTATCATTGCTAGCAAAAGCATTAAAGCTGTTCAGACTTTAGTGGCACGCTTTTCCAACACCTGCGTGTTGGAATTTTCCCTGCTTGTTTTTTTTTTTTTTTTTTTTTTTTTTCATTGAAATAAAACAGATTATAATGAAAGTAAGAAAAAATGTATAATTCTACAATTCCTTGCAAAAAAAGAGTTAAAATTACAAAATAAACTAACAATGAAGAGTCCGTCAACTATAAGTCCTTCCATTAAAGTATTATTTTCTTTAGTTCCTTACATTTTTTGTCGTAAAATTTTGACTGTTTTGAATTCCAGGGGGGTTGCCCCCCTTTCCCCCTGCTGAGGGCGCCCATGGCGAACATGATTTTATTCGTCTTAATTTCCAGTTTTAATATTTTCGTTTTTTTCCCGGGTATTTGAAGTCAAGTAAACAATCAAGTGCGCATAGCTGGGTAACATTTTTGCGGATCAAATGCCATAAAATCCGTCGCCACCTTTGAGGGTTCAAAGCCTATGTCCAATTTTTGATTTTCCAATTTCCTTGAAAAGCTCACATTGCGTGACTTAATCGAATTTGAGTTTCAAAAGTCTTAATGAACTGTAGTAAATACGAAGAGCAAAACCACATATTTTTCGATTGGATTGTTCTTCTATAGGCACTGAGACAAACATTGAAAATCTTATTCTTTATAGACCCGTCGTAAGTACCGAAGGTGTGACAAGGAATTCTTTGCCATGGATTCGGAAAAACTTCAAATTCCAAAAGAAACTGAAGAAAACTAGGTAGTGTGACGATTAAAACTATGCCTCTGGTTTGAATTTATCTTTTTTCAGAATTTAAAAAAAAAAAAAAAAAAAAAAAAAAAAAAAAAAAAAAAAAAATTATTGGGAGCCTTACTTTCTGAACAACCACTGTGAAGTAAAAGTACCAGACGTTTTAACGCATCATCTTGACAATTTTTCAGTAATCATAACGGGACGTTTCGATTAAAATTGTCCTTCCAGTTTTCTTAAATTTTCATTCATTCGTCAAGGTTTTCGTAGGGGTAAGTAGTCCGGTAGATACAACTCAAAACATGTATATATTTATGAAAGGATTTTGCTAAAGTAAGACTTTTCGACATAACTTCTCTTATGCGTTCTCTTATAGTACATTTTATTGAATTAGCGGTTCATGCATTGCTCGATTGAAATACACATGATTTCAAAAACATTCAGATATCCACCCCTCTCTTCTATTTAAGCTCACTCCTTCGAAACTTATTATTTGTGCGAATAAGACCTCCTCGCCCCCTTTTTAGTTGGACACAGCTATCTATATGAAAATGAAAAAAACCGAAAAACAATCAGAATGGAAACTAATCTAAATGAGACAACATTTCCCTGATGGACTCCATGAGAAAGTATGATGAGATAAGACGACGTAAATAAAGTGAAATATATTATTTTATCTAAACTTCAATGAGCAAGTTTTATTGGCTGAATTTAGATTGACTCGGAAGTTATAAATCTCGAAGCGCGCTTCTCTTCTCTTGCAAATTAACACTTTCGGCGCTAGATAATCGGATTATCTCAGGTCTCGAAGAAATCCACAGAATGAGATTTTATAATTAAATTGCGGCCATAAATTCTTTTTTGCTCTTTTTCGTTAGTTTCTTTGTTGCTTTCTGTTTTCCGTTACAGACATTTTAATGCGGCTCAGATAACTGCTTTCTTCCAAAAGTCGATTGATTGTCACGTCGTAAGTAAGGTATTTAAAATATGACAATCACTCCATCCCTAAGTTTTGAATTTTCGCAATAAAAATTGGGGCTAGAATCCAATATCTACTGCACAGATGATGATACTTTCATAGCAAACTTATTTCGGAATCAGTGACAGATCGAGCAAAGTGGCTACCTCCACGGAAAAAAACTACGGTGAAAATAACCATACGGATTACGGATACCTGATTTTGGCACCTGCTAAATGTTATGGTAATGTTAACCAAAAGTATACTATGTTTTGACTTGGTACTAGGTTATGCTACCTGATTGCGTGTCGAATTTACTCAAAGTATCGGTAAATGTACCATACTTCTGGTCAAGTTTACCATAACATGTAGCAGGGGCCAAAATCAGGTATCCGTATTGTTATTTTCACTAATCTTTTTTTTTTCCGTGTCGCTTTTTTGCCATTTAAACCCGTGTAAAAAATCGCAAGATCCTTGAACAGGGAGATTGTCCCACCAAGAGTCGATTATTATTCAACAAAGGTTTAAATGAATTTGTTGGTAATTTCAAAAAAATTACACTGAGTTAAAAGGAAAAGTGCGTATACATCAGTGGCGCGGAGTTTGGCAACGCAACGTTGTTGTATCGTTTCCATTTAAATCATGAGAAATTTCGAAAACGAAGGTATTCACCGAACACCCAATAGTTCCATCCTTTGGATGTGTTTAAGTAGACAAATTGCAACGTTGCCAAATTGCACGATATACACCACTAGTATAAATACTTGAAAAAACGGCAGCCGCTGATTTCCTGGAGATGATGGTGACTCCATGGCGTTCACAGTATCAGATCTTCCCACCAAACGATTCGATTTATAATTTGCATCGGAAAAATCCTGGGGTTTTTTTCTCCAGAAAATCGTTTCCGTTTGCCTTCGCGGATTAAACCTAACCTAAATATGTGATATTTGTTTAGAAAATATTGCATTTTTGCAATACATAAACCACTGTGTATCAATGCGATAAATTAAATAGAAATTTCAAATGATTTTCCCCGAAGAATCAATATTCTCACTCTTGCTACATGCAAGACCTCCCCCCCCCCCTATTTTTTAACCACCTACAATGGTAGATTAAATATTACCAATCAATATTCATGACTGGTAAAAAAGATCTTTCGCGGGTGCAAAAAAAATTGCAAAAGAAATTGTGCCTAGAAATCCGCTTGGCACGAACGAATCAATACTTCAATTAATGTTATCATAACGTTTTATTTTATGAGTTGAATCAGTAAGTGCGCATTTCAATTCCCATACGAAGATAAATTGCTTTCCTAGGATATCACAACTTTTGATTTTACGTCGTTGTGCGAGTTTATAGTTTTCCATTAACAATAAGACCATAGTTGTCGGACGTAAAAATCCAATCAAGGAGCTATATATCGTTTGAATTTTCAATGAGGTTTGAGTGAATTATTTGGTGGCTATAGCGCCACAAACGCGGGTTGTTGGATGGATAACAAGTTATCTACTTTTAGCAGGGTGAAGTGGGTTATACTTTTGACGGGTTTCTTAAGTAAAACATCGTTGGATCTTAAGTTCGATCAACTCGATAATACTCTAAACTTTGGCAACGATGATTAGGTTACAGAGTGAAATACTAAACCTCAAATATTAATCGGCAAGTTATGACTTGCTTCGGTGGGTTCTTCTATCCTTGAGTCAAAGGTTTATTGCCGATTAAGTTTCAAAAGAGCCATAAAATACCATTATAAACTCATTCATCTGGACGCTAGCGACAGAAGACGCTTGATCAAAATATTGTTGTTTGGTTTGAATGAAGTCACTTTGAATTAATTTTGGTGCCAAGAAGATATATGTTTCTGCTACGACTTGAAGAGGCTGTCAAATGTTCACACAATTGAGACAAATCGTAGAAAACTGTAATTAGTTGGCCTGCATTATATCACCAATGTCTAATTCTGGACTCAAGAGGCGTGTATCAATAAATCGATGACTATCCATCATTGTGACCAGTGATTTGCGTGACGTGATGGTTCGACTAGTGTAACGACTATTTAAGATATCAAAAGAATAAAGGAAAAATCATGCCCAAAATATTAAAGCTTCGTAGAGACAAGTATTAAAACTGATCAGATAATTGCTGTTTTTTGTTTGTTTTTGTGTTTTGTTTTTTTATAAGAAAAAGTACTATAGATTTTATATATGTACACGTACTTACGAGTATACAAGGTGTCCCAAAATTCGTAGTAGATATTTTCACCACGTATTTTTGGGATCAAATTAATGTTTTCCCCCCCTATGAACATGTGCCCTAAAATTTGGCAGTTTTGGCTTGCACGTTCACACTGACTTTGGCACATTTGTGGGTACATTAAATATTTAGCACAGGCACGCCCTAGAACTTGATTCTCACCCCCCCCCCCCCCCAAATACATCCGACTAATCATTCAAACTCAAAAATGCAATTTTTGCTTCATCAATGAGTAAACAGATCAGCCTAACGCCAGAACTGATTTTTTGGATAAATGATTCTACCGATGATAACATTTTCTATTTGTACTCAGCTTTTGAGATGAAGATAATGGTGAATCTTGAATTGGGATGTACCAGGGTAGTTTCAAAAGTAAATTTTCCTATCTAATATGGATGCAACTAAAATAGATAGAACAATTCTGTAAAATGCATTCAACGGCCACTACTCTCAAGGATCTAACCGTGTTTACATAATTTAGAACCGACCAAAATTAACGAAAAGGGCGTCCAATTTTCTGCGACCATCTACCGACTCCCGTCACTGCGAGTCCACAATTTTAAGTAATTCGATCTAGTTAGAATTAATAGAAATGGAGACATATCGAAATTGAAGAAAAAGAATGTAAATGGTTTTAACAACTCTTAATGGAGCATCCAACCTCATTTTTCGACGTATCCTTCACAGCTATCCACAGACATTTTTTATATCGCGGTGTTAGATTTTTAAGGCCCTCGCTAAAGATATCCTTACATTGACTTTCGTTCCAAAATTTGACTGCAATTTTGACTTTGTCGGCGTTAGCAAAATATTTGCCTGGTAGCATTCATAAAAATGGGAATTTTCCCTTATACCCCCATACTCTTCGGCCCTTAATTGCTCCCAGTGATTACAATCTTTTCCCGCGCCTCAAGACCACTATTATGGTGCGGCAAAAGTTTACCAACGCCGATCCATGAAGTCAAAATGGCAGTCAATTTTTGGATCGAAAATCAATGTAACAATGTAAGGAAATCTTTAGCGAGGATCTTAAAATCTGACACCGCGATATAAAAAGTGTCTGGATATCTGTGGAGGATACGTCGAAAAATGAGATTGGATGTTCCGCAAGAGTTGTTAAAACCACTTCTTCACATTTTTGATCTTTTTTTTCGATATGGCTCGGTTTCCATGTATATTCTAACTAGCTCGAATTACGTAAAATGTTGGACCCACAACGACGCACATTGGAGTGAGTCAATGGGAGGGGTTAGACATGACATAAATGACTAAAAATGAAAATTACAAATTAATTAATATATAATTAATTAATTAATTATCAATTAATTATTGTCTTAATTTGACAATAAAATTGATGGAACAACTTTCAAACTGTTACATTGCGTGTTAACGAAGATATACGCAATTATAGTTGCAACGCCATGCCGGGCTTCTTCCAATGACTCGCTCCACTGTGAGACGGTCGGGAGTCTCAGAAAAATATACGATATTTTGTTAATTTTGGTCGGTTCAAAATTCTTAAAAAACGGCTAGATCCGTGAGAGTATATAGCGAGAGTTGAATGCATTTTACAGAATTGTTCGATCTATTTTATTTTTAGTTGCAGAAATATTAGACAAGGAAACTTACGTTTGAAACAACCCTCGTATTTGCACGGACAGAAGAGGATTTACTCGTAAATAAGAGCACCAGTTTCCTCGAATAATTACGTAAAACGAAGTGAATAGGAACTTCAGGGTGGATAGGCACATAATCAGGAAATTTTTGTTTTTCTCTCACTGAAATTCCCTCGATATGTTGGTACTTGGAAATACAATGTGTAAATCACGAACGGCACGACAATTTACGGTCGTAGGATTTGCCATTATGAACTGATTGTGAGCTTTAAAGCATACATCACTCCTGTGATCGATTTTTCTGAGTTTCCAAGTGTTTATATTGGAATCAATGTGGTGCTATATTCTTTCTTGTCAGTGCCGTGTGCGACGTGCGTGCCGGTTGTTGTTGCGTCGTGCAATATTTGGCTACACTCCATTTTGTCCAATTCAACCAATGAAAAAGATCGACCTGTGGATGCTGGATATTCAGAGTGCATTGCCGCAAAATCAACATTTTACAATAGTTTGGATGGACAACCTGTAGCGTTGCCAACTTTGTAGGAACGCCACTAATTACAGGAAGCCTTTAGAAACTAGAATTAATTCCTCTTTTCTCAAGGAAAATTCGAGATGCATTAATACCAGAAATTTTACCGGCTTTCAACAATCAAGATGAAGTGTCTCAGAGACTACCGGAAATTTCCATGATTTTAATGTAATTATTTCTGCGTGTGATGTTTCCTCTCCATGAAGAGAATCGGTCCTTCAGAGTTCTACTGAACTTCCAAATATGATCGATACTTCAACATAGGTTCAAATGCAATAAAAGCTACAACTGATGGTAGTGATGGTTGTCGAGGATTAGCCATTCACATAGTATGGAAGAAGACAAAAAAAAATCATTCTCGAATAGAATCTTATTTGCGGTTTTTGATTTGTTACCATGATTCGGAGATCTAAAGCAAGCTTTATGGTATTTCGCCTCATGATATTTTGGTTAAAAACATCGAATATGTAACAACGTACCAGTGATGAATTAGATAATCCTTTCGTAAATTTGCGCGCGTCCATTACAGGTTATCCGATAGCCATCGAGGAAAAGCTCCTGATTATTTTTCCCCGGAACGAACTAAACTTAGCCATGCGTTTACATTAAAAAAAAAATACATAAATATATATAACACAGATCTCAAATGCTGATTTTTAAGTAAAAAAAAAAAAAACTATAAATTAGCAAAACACGGAAATGGCTTGATCTGGAAGCATGGCACACACTTTCTATCACTGCACTCTAATTCGTCAAAACTAAAAAATACCTGAATCAAGAACGGAGAAAATAAATTGTTAATTAAAATAGTTTGTTTATTTAATTAATATCGTTTATTTCGAACACAAGTAATATAAGATTTATTTAACTCGACGCACGGCGGAATCACGAGATTGATTTAAATTAAAAAAAAACTACATGCTGCAAATGTGAGGTCAAAATTGATTCCAACTCCCTTGGTTTCGGCGAGGGGACAAAGGGGTTAGAGAGAGAGGAATCCACCGGCAGTTTGCATAGGAAACGGCACCGATTGCGCGGACTGATTGCATGGAGGAGGGAAATGACGTCAATAATCCATATCCCAAAATGAGAAACAGACCAGACGATCTGAATGGGAGATGAGATTGGAGCGGGATAGCTTTGCGGAAAAGTGCTTTTCACAGAACTGAGCTGCGGAAGCCGTGAAAAGACGAGTTTGGGGGTTTCGAAAACGAGCGCGTGTTTCGCGCGCAAGTGAAGTGCCGTACGACGAGGAAGCAGGCGTAGAGGGCCGAGCAAGACCGGAGTTTGCCGAGACGGTGTCATGAATGAAATCCATACTATGAACCCCACCCACAAGTCCACGAATCGCTTCGACACCCCCCCCCCTCTCCCATTCGCGTTTCCCAGTCTTATGAGACACTCAGACTTTACTGAATTCGTGAGAATTCGTGATGCACATCTGGCTCTTTTTTTCCGAGTTAGAGAAGAGACCGCGGATAAGAGGGGAAGAGAGAGTATGCCAAGCGGGGTTCGGTCGGGATAGCTAACGAACACTGAAACAACATAAATATCTCTATAATAATAAGAATTAATTATTCTTGCAACACTTCAACAAAATCCTGTTCGATTGAACAGGAGTTCCAAGTTCCGATCAATAAGTTCCGTCTCGAATTGGGATTTTACTGAGTAAAAATAAATTATCTATAGAAACGAATTTGAGTTGTTGTTTGTTCAATCGAAATACCTTTCGACAGGACAATTGCTTTAACAGATACATTTGGTTGGAAAAATGAGTCAGGAATTTTTCGCGACCTAGCAATTTCTGTTGTTTCAAAAAAAAAAGCCGATAAAAAAATAAATACATGTGGATTCTCTCGTCGAATGTTATTATTACTATGTTTATGTAGTACTCGCTTTAGTAAGGTGTGAGTTGGTCTGGGCCGGCCCAAGGGGGTGGCGAGATTTATTTTAATGAACATTTTCAAGCGCAATCATGGGCTACACATGATTCAAATCCTTACTTGTAAAAGTCAAGAAGAAAGGACAGCTACTTCTGTGTCAGAGCTCTATCAATATTTTATTCTTTTCGAAAGGAAAATTGGGAAACATCGATACATTTTTACGATCAATTTTTTTGGAAAGCAACTCTTAAAATAGATTAAAATTCGATCATACGGCAAATCAAAATTCTCAAAAATTTCCGGGGGAGACCCCCATACCCCCCCCTCTCCATTTGGGTGTAGGTACGTTATTAGGGGTGCTGTCCAATGAGCTATAACTTTAGAGTGACACATCAAGGAACGTTCCGCTGATTCATTGTTGTCACCTAGGGCGCCGCCATCTTGCCGAAAAAATCGATTTTGAGGTTAAATTTTGTAGGTGGTTTCTGGTCGTTCCGTAAACAAACTCGGGCATCGCCGGAAACGACTCGGAGACGACCTACAAAACTTAACCTCAAACCTTGGAATCTGCCGTCCAAATTCCGCTTTTTCCCGGAATTCCTTCTACCCTGTGTGTCACAAGGTGGACCGATCCGCTGCCACTCTAAAGTTATAGCTCATTGGTGCTGTCTAGAAATTCACCTGAGGGCGCCAGGTAGGCTCGAGCCGGCCCATGGAGTTGGTAGTAACTATTGTAGTCTCACAGTGGGACTAAACCATCTTTCCAAAACTGTAAAAGGCTTAGTTTGGCATGGATGGGATTTCTACCGTTATTGCTCTTTAATATAAACGTAAATGTTTAATATTTCTACGCATTCAGGTGAGACTGTTTAATGTTTATCCTTCGAAGTCTTGCGGCTTGTTTGTTAGTTAGAAAACTGCAAAATGTCACTCCAAAGGTAAAATTATTTTTGAGTCAGTAATTAAATGACAATTCAATTGTTTCCTTGGTGTATTAGTTGTTCAAACAAAAAAGTGGAAAATGAGAAAGGAATTTAGTTTATTTTACTCCATCTCATTGAAATGTTATGTTTAGTTTCAATTGGTGTGAATTATTTACGCACGCAAACCACGGTTATTCGATTAAGCAGCATTCATTAATTGAGACCTTTCGAGTCAACAAGTTCCTCATTTTTAACCACTCAATATCATTCAAATATTATGTTTAGTTTCAATTGGTGTGAATTCGTTTTATGCAAACCGCATGGTTATTCGACTCAGCATCATTCATTAATTGAGAACTTTTGAGTCAGCAAGTTATTCCTCATTTTTAACTCTATGACACCCTATGCTCAAAACCATATATGAGCGCGATAAAAACACTTTACGCGCATTTCAAAATAGAATGATAGCTGACCTTTGATGCACGGCTTCGAGCATAGTTGCCTTCATCGAGAATGAAAGCGCTAGATTATTTCGTATGTTAGCAACTGTGAATCGAGAGCATTTTAAACGATTCCTGACATTATAAGTATACTCGTTGAATTTATAGGTTCATTGATGCACCCGGCAGAAACGCGTTATGTACCCTGGATTGCCTACGCTCCGCGCTGCACCGTAAATTGAATAATAGAATTTTGCGTCCATCATTTCATGAACGAAAAATTGAGGTTAAAAACATAGGCTGAAAAAGAAAAATCAGCGTCTACTAATTAACTGTACCGCTTACAAACGAGACGAATCTAATGGTATCTTTGAGAAGATAATGACTGACATTTTGTTGAGCCAATGGGTCTGTTGCACATTTTTATTACAGCGTAACAAACAGCTGATTCTGGCGTAAAAATCACATTGAGAGCATCAAAAAGTCTAAAAATCCACTTATAAATTCATACAAAAATGCGTTTTTAGGAGAGCCTATAAGCTGGCGGTCGAACGGACGAATCAACCCTGCATGCATGCACCTTGAGCACGAAAATATGGGCCGACGAAGGCAATTTACATCGTTGGTTAGAATGTGAATAAACGTCTCATTTCCTCACAGCACCTATATTTTGTGTCATTCTGTGTTTTTTCTTCTTTTTTTGTGGTAAATTTTATTTTTATCTCGTCAATTTGCCCCAATTCTGAAAAGGAAACTCCAAAAAGAGGCAATTGTTTCTGGAAAAATTGACAGCCGATTGACGAGGGCGAGGTTCCTTGAAAGGGTCGAGTCTCATTTCAATAATAATCCTTGGAATCAGATCTGAAGAGGAGGCCGCGTTTGGTACTCTGCCGCACTAGGCAAAAGTGACGACTGCTATGAAATCCTATCGGAATTACGAGGCTTTATAAAAATTGAAGTGGAGTAAACTTGTCACATGGTGCATTTTCAACTCATATTCCAACAGAGTATCGCTCGATAGATTAGAGTGCGCAACGGGCGAAAGAGATACAGATGCGGGATAGAAATTACCATGGGAACTTGTCCGTCCGATCCTTTGAGAATCCCCCCCTTCTTTTTCATTACGACGCAAGAAAAACCGAGCTTAACCGTGCTGAGTCTCTAAATCATGTCGCAGGCTGAATATTGCTTTATACATTTATACATATATACTTGGAGAGAAAATTTATTTCAAGCTCAATTGAATTTATTTCTGGCTAGGGTTTGGTCGGTGTGGTGCGGTAGTGATGGTGGCGGGATAGGGTATATAGTGGGATGGCGTAGCGTGGCGGCTCGGCGGCGTCCGTATTAGCGCTGCTCGAGTTAAGGCGAAGTGATGAGTTATGACGTCAGCAAAAGGTTAGTGCAACGGAGCAACAAGGTTGCCGAAAGAAGCGGGGGGGGGGGGTGGTGGTGGAAAAAAAAACTTAAATAAAGAAACGGACCATAACCCATAGAATTTAGAAAGCCGTTCCAAGCAACAAGCCGCACTAATAGAGCCAAAAGCGGCTCAGCAATGAATAGCAGGTTAACAGGTCTCTATTTGACGTCAGCGTGTACGGGTTTTTTTTTCGTTTCTTTTTTTATCACTGCAAAGTTCAAGTTGAAAATATTTGAATCGATGCATTTGTTTTCAAATCCTCACCTAAAAAAAAAATTAAAAATATATAGATTGAATCTAGTAATATTCCCAAAAGCACAACGAGTCGAGTCTATTACTGTCACTATCAAGACTATGATCAGTGGTCACAATTACTTTCACTATCAAGAGTATGATCAGTATGGTCACAGTACCAGAATTTCCTTCAAACATTCAAGAACTATGCGCTGAAATAACAGCTATCTAAAAAACTTTAACTAACACATCTTGAACTCAAATCATGGAAAACATAAAATTTACTATTTTCTTGGATTGTCAAAAATTTAAACCAAGTTAAATTAATTCTTACGATAGCTGTTTTTTCCATTGTGTGGTAAAAATACAAGAATGTTGGTAACAGTCAGTACCAGTACCAGTACCATACCTTACCTCGGTTCACATATCGCTGTGCTTCTGGTAATATTTTAGTTTAGCATTGGCAGATACAGAAATGACGTAGGGGGAGGCTGCCCCCCGTTTAGTAAAAAAAGGGGAAAAGACGGGGAAAGAATTAAATAGAGAAAAAAAGAAAGGGGATATCGCCGGGGAGCGAAAATCCTTAGTCATCCCCCGTTCGAGAAGGCTGAATCCGTCAATGCTGATCAATATGTTGCGACCGCACCGATCTATCTGGAATTTCTCGACTGTGCTCAGATTGTCCATCGATCTACCGAGGCATGTCTGTCAATCCCCAATTTTACGGTTTAGATTGGAGTTGTTAGGAAATGTAATGGTTCGTAAATCGAGGTTGGACATACTTACGACTCGATTTAAAAAAACAATGTGAGCCTCCGAATTGCGCCAAAACGCTCAGTTTTTTATGACACGTTGATGGATGTATCAGTCGATGAGAGGTGGTCCTTCGGAAGTTTTGAGGTAGCCCTCCCTGCGGGCTAAAAACGTTAAACATTTTCGGAGGCTCTGAAACAACATTTTGACCAAATTCGTGTCACAACCGGAGTTTTTATAAGAAGTGCTTGCTTGTTCGAGAATCTTGGAATCGTAGTTTCTTTTATATTCCAAATTTCCAAATAGAAGTAAAGATTTTTTGATAATGGGTCCAAATCGAACTTTAATCTTCGATATCATATCTCGGGAAAAAAGAAGAAAAAAAAAACAACCCGATATCGACCTATAATTTGCGCCAACATGCTGAAAATTGTATGCCCTTCCCAATAATGTATCTCAATAAGGGGTCAATATTTGACGTTTTTGAGTTGAGGGCCAAAAACCCGCTAATTTGGGGGGGGTGTCAAGGTTAGAGGAAAATGGACCCTCTCACGTGAAAATTTACCCCCGAAAACCCTATCATAGATTTTTACAGAATTCAAAAATTCCGAAACGTTTTCGAGACACATGGGGGTGGCCATCACGCGGAATCTGGAACATACTGTGCTTTCGTAAGTCCGATCGAGTAACTTTACTTATCGTTTTTTGAGAGAATCTATGATGCAAATACCGACTGTAATTAGAGTTATAATTTTAACTCTAGGTGTATGTGTATACTGCCGTCTTTTTATTTTTTTCCTTCTTTAAATTTGAGATGTCCCCAACTGTGAGTCAGAATTAAGGCAATTGGGACAGTTTTTAATTATATTTCAAGATTAATTAAAACAGTCATTGCTTCGCACATCGTTTAATTAGTTAATAAACATTCGTGGTCACTTAACGTCTCTTGAATTTCGTCGCTCTACTTTTCCACTTTAATTCTCTGCGTTCACAAAAATATCGTAACTGCAAAAGTTATTAAGTCCGTCATAACGTTTTAAGAAAATGTGAAATAGACGTGGATCATTTTTATTTTTTAAGCGAATGTCCATTTTTTTCATTCCTGAATTTTTAATGTTATAGGAATAACTTTTTTGTCTTTGACAAGTAAGTGTGAGTTTTGAAGGGAATCAGAGAACTAGATAAATGTAGCTATAATAAATTTACTGATCGAAAATTCAGCAGTATATCTAAAGTAGATTCGAAATGTAAACAGCCATGAACGGCCAGAAGTTGCCAATAAACAACCTCATGATAACTCATTGTATTTATCAAATTATTTAACCCTTTAATGACAAGGTTGGTTCAAGAGAACACCACTCCTTCGTTTATACAGGGAAGGTAGTTAACTGTTCGTACTCTAGGGAGTTGGAATTGCCTATCCTACGAATTGCAGGCTCCCGATGAGACCTTAACTTGTAGTGTTTTCATCTATTTTTCGTTTATTCGGAATGAGGCCTGAAACAATATGTAATAGACTAAAAGAGAAAAACGATTATACTCGGGCTTGGCCCGTAAGGGGTTGAATGGTGAATGGTCGGACACTGTTAATATCTTGTTCCGTTTAACAGGATTTAAATTAAAATACTACGTACCGATGATAATTCTGGGACCAAGAGCGATAACCTCGATCCGAAAAGAAATTTTCACCAACGATATGCCATATGTAATATATATCACATGTATATGTTTTTAAAATGATCTTTGACTGCTTCCAATATATAATATTACTGAATGAAACTTTCATACATCCATCTTCATCGTCATGTTCTTAATGTTGCGTAGTTAATTACAGCGTGGAAAAAAAAAAAAAAACAAAAACAAAAACAAAATACAAAAAAATGGCCGCATCCTTTTTTCCTGCTCATCCTTCCCATCTTTCTCATGCTTATATTTTTATTTTTATTTTTATATTTTATCCCTCGTTCCAACCTTGTCCTCGGGGAGTTTGCGAATATAAATTAAGTTGCTGGCCCATGCACCATTGCGTCGAGTTATCTACAGCTCCTTTGAGGGGTTGCCAAATTGAAATTGAAAATGAATTCCTAAATGTTTCGTTCACAAGAACCTCAGAACGGAAAAACTCAATTATTACTTTAGTTATGAAATATTTTTTATCTCAGGTATCTTCAGGTTTGCCGTGATTGGAAAGAAGTGAGACGGTGTCAGTGACACCGTGTCACCGTTGATTTTAACTGCAACCTCTAAAAACCACGTCTGCCATATTGAAAAAGGAGCGGGAGCGCCATGAGTTTGTACTGATAAATTCAAAATATATTAGCTCGATGGCGCGTCAACCCGAGTTCGAAAATCTTCGGTGTTTCGGCGCAAAATCCCAACCCGAGTTCGAAAATCTTCGGTGTTGAGGCGCAAAATCCCAACCCGAGTCGGCCAACTCAACTCAGGTTTGAAACCGAGTTTAGTCGAATCCGAGCTAAGCAAAAACCAAAGTGTTTATGCGGGTATTTTAACTCAGGTTAGGCCCAACCCAGGTTGGCTAACCCGGGTCGAGATCTCTCGCATAAACTATAGAATAAGAGCTATCGTTTCCATTAACTCCTACGTGGGATTTTTGGTTCTGATGCATGGTAGTACTCAGTGCGTGCTATTAGAGCACTTTGATCACCCCATAAGATTTGATAGTTTCGTTTTTTGTTGCTCCCTAATTTAAAAAAAAAACCAGCGAATGCTGAAAAAATGAACATGAAATAGAATCACTACATGACGGCGGCGTGGTAAATATTTTCATGGCACGAGCTTATGTGTGAAAGTTTTCCGTATATTTGTGAAATGTTACGATTTGAATCTCTTTTTTTTTCTTTTTCTTCTTCGCCGCGTCCCCTTCCTTTCATTCAGCAGGAATTAGGCAATGAAGAGCGAGATAGTGGGGTGGAAAAGGGGGGAAGGTCTGGCGTGGTGAAAGCTGTCTGAGTTGAGTGTGAATCGCTGCGGTATTAATATGCAAATTCTCGCGAATAACACAAAGACTGTTTCCATAACTAACCGTCGTAATAATTAATTCAGCGAAATCTAGTCAGAAAATCGTACGTAGTCTTGGTAAACTATTCGAGGTTTAAGGTAGATACGCGGACTTGTGATGAGCCCGGAAGCAGGTTTGAAGTGCAGGGACGACCGTAGCCGGCCATTTGGCTTACAATGGCACAAACACGGTCATTTGATGGATAATTTACAAATATACTTTTTTTTTTTTTTTTTTTTTTTTTTTTTTTTTTTTTTTTTTTTTATATAGCTAGAAACTAAAAGAGACAATTAAAAGGAAGGAAATTAGATTATGAAAAATAAAATTTATGAAATAGGCCCATTGATTAAAATTCATGAAATAGGCACATTGATTCCCTCCCGAATGAACTGTTTTGGTAATCAGATGAGTATCATGAAAGCTACCCGTGCTTCGTTCAAAAGTGATTCATTAAAGCGGAAGCGAATCATGTAGGATCTAAAGTTCCTTTTTTCAAACTTTCGGAAAAATTGTGCTATATTTTTGACTGAGTTGAGTTTCTTCAACCATTGCTCAAACACAAGCTACTGACATAAGTATGCTCATTGTTAGACTGGAAATTTTCAAGAGCATGAGTTCAAAACAACTTTAAGTCGTTTAGGAATATAAGATCGATTTAGCCAATGTTGATCCCAATGGGTTTTGATCCAAATTTTGGAGAGATCAAGGGTAATAGAAACTGTGAGAGCGAGAAAAACACATTTTTTCGAAACTGAGAATTTTGGAGGGCCCTGAAGACGCGTTTTAATGACTTTAAAACGCCTGCAAAGATGAAGTTATGCAAAGCCAGTCACTTCGATATCAAGCTTGCAATTGTATATGTTATACCTACTTAATTATTCACTATGTTTATGTCAGCTTTTTGTATTTATTGTATTGGTTATCATGTACTTATTTCTAACCTGGCCTGTATATACCAAGCCTTCCACAAGGTTAAATCGGATGGAATAAATAAAATAAAATAAACTCAAAGTTTTGTCCAAAACCTAATTAGTCGCTTTACTTAGGCCAAAGTTTTCTTAGCACGTCGGTTTAAGAAGCCACTTTAGGCTTCCTTAATGAGTTTTTTTTTGGATTTATACATGAATACAAAAGCTTCCGTTTTCACAAATTCAAGATTATTTTTGTTCCTAACTTGTGTTTTTGACCACTTGTAAGACATGCAGTTAGTCAATTTTGATTCAGATTGAAAACATGGTTGGAGACCATATGAAGCTATTCAAAAAGCTGAAGAAATTCAAAAATATTCCACTGTTATTAACTCAAATCGTTCAAAAAATGGGGTCAAGCTCCTTCTAATCCTACATGCTTTAAGTATATACCATCCGTTTGAACAATTTTTGATGGACTCCGTTCTAAAATTTTACAGCAACAATAAAAGAGGGTCGACTTCAGAGCAGTGGCGTCGCGTGCCTTCTGGCAACAATGCAACTGCTCCATTTAAACTCATTAAATATATCGAATTTTCCTTGTGCACTGTGCACCCCTGAATTCGAAATTTTACATGCGTTTAAATGGATAGAATACATTGTTGCCTAATTGCACGCGACGCCACTGCTTCAGAGTGTAATCACTCGAAAATAACGCTGAGAGCATCAACACGTTCCAAAACTGACCCAAAAAACTTATTAAATGCTTTGAAACAAGATTCCGAGACAACTGTCATAGTTAGTAACAAGGGGGAATCCCATCTAATTTGTAGCTGTTACTCTATGATTTTCTCGCGTAGCACAGAAAAAGCTGCGATTGGATGGGACAACCCTATTGTAAAACTCTCTTTACGAAAGCCACCTATAAGAACGTTTCTGTGTTGATTATCTGAAAATATTACTCATTCCAAGCCTGCACAGTGAAGTTGTATAGTTGAAGTTGGCATACAAAATGTATACCGTCAGCAACCTGCATATTTAAGTCCAGCGCTATCATTTTTAAGCCTTAAAATATGACATTTTTTCCACTGTGCTGCCTGACAACTTTAAAGCGCATATCGTGATGTAGGATAACACCATAACACTTTTAGTGCCGCCGCGCCGTAACGGTGTTGCACACACAGGGATGAGGACTACAAACAGGGGGTAGCTTTATTTATTTTAGCACGCCGAGATTGCGAGCGTTCACCGTTCAGTCTATTTCAGCCGGGCGATGGTACCATTCTTGCAACGCTGCCAGTTTGAGCACGGGAAAAAAAGATTAGTGAAATTAACCATACAGATACCTGATTTTGGCACCTGCTAGAAGTTATGGTAAACTTGACCAGAAGTATGATACATTCGCCGATACGTTGAGTAAATTCGACATGCAATCAGGTAACATCACCTAGTTTCTAGTCAAAACATAGTATACTTCTGGTTAACATTACCATAACATCTAGCAGGTGCCAAAATCAGGTATCCGTATGGTTATTTTCACCGTAGTTTTTTTTCCGTGAGGCATATTTCAACACAGCCAGGAAACTTCATCACGGGTTACAACAAAAAAGTACAAAGGTGGTGAATTTTCATGCGCCTTTTTTTTTTTTTTTTTTTTTTTTAAACCGTTTTAGAGTCGGAATCAACCAAAACCTCTCTCGCACTTTCTTCGCAAAAAAACCTACTGATCGCGGAGTAGACATTTAACTTTTTCAACAAATACTAAAGAATCGATACAATATTATGGATTTATTATGCTTAAACAAGGTGAATGCATAACGTGACTTCAGTGTCTATCCCACGCCGCTGGCCGCCGCGCCACCCACGTCAGGTGGTGTGCAGTGGATATGCAGTTAAGGCAGGCAATACATTGTAAGGAGTATGTAGAGACTTATTTTAGAAACAAGACCCTTTCTGTTTTAAATTTCTGATGCGCAGAATTTAGTCGAGTGACGGAGAAAGTATCAAAAATTAGAAGGTTCATATAAGCTATTTGGGAAAATTTCAGAAAGTCTTGGGGCAGGCAATGTGACAGTGTCTGCGTTGCTTGCTATGATACCGTATCGCACGACACTACGCACGTATTCTAACGGGAAGAGAAAGTTATAGAGAAATGCCCCTCCCTTGAATCCGTCTCTGCAACAGCGGCGTAGCGTGCAATTTGGCAACGTTGCATTGAGTCCATTTAAACCCATGTAAAAGATCGAATGCTAAGGTGTTCACCAAACACCCTATTGTTCGATCTTTTTAATGGGTTTAAGTGGACACATTGCAACGTTGCCAAATTGCACGCTACGCCATCGCCACTGCTCTGCAAGTTCCAAAATCAAGTAATTAGGGAATCATCAGGGTATAAAAACTCTCCACGGGCAAGAATGTCACATTATTGAAGGGCTGCCGTTTTGCGTATAATCAATGCTATTTTTCTATTCACCGATGATTCCACCAGTTGAGAAAAGATTTCACAGTTCAGTTCAGTGTATGACTGTAATGCACGAAAATACTCTGATCTGTAATCTTTCCTTAATCGGTGGAAACTCCGTTGATTAATTAAAATATCCGCAAGTTTTTTATAGACATCGACGACTCCACCGGTTGAGAAAAGATATCAGATGCGAGTATTTTAGTTTATTATAGTCATGCACTGAACTGAACTGTGTAATCTTTTCTCAACCGGTGGAATCATCGGTGAATTGAAAAATAGCATTGATTATACGCAAAACGGCAGCCCTGCATTATTGTACAGAGGGTGAATTAAATAATGTTAGTCGACTCGACTCATATGGCTTAGGTATATAGGCAACTACTTAATTTACTGTGATCAGTATAGTACGGGTTGCGAACCTTAACCAAAATCTAAGGCGTTGACTGACATTCTTGATATAAGTAACAATATTTTCCGACTCTCAGAGCGTTCAGTTTAGCCCCCAAATAATCGTTCCTGTTGTGAATATTTAAACGGCAGAAAAAACGATAATCGATTTTCCGCAAGTCACCAGAACTATATACGCAGTCAAAAAAATCTGTATATTAATGTTTGCTTCATATAAACTCACGGGTAAGAATCGATCCTGACGCAGAACAATTATTGAGCTCTCAAAAATCGATACTTTTTGTGAGATCAAATGGAGGACAGTTTACAATTCACGAGCCACCTCTGGGTATTGCCAATCGACTCCCCGTTTTTGACCGTACGTGGGCTGCAATATCTCTCGAGTCTTTATGCGGAACAAAGGTTTCACGCGTTTTAATTTCCAGTGTTTTAGATATCCTTTGTTTGAAGAAAGTAAGGTCGTGGTAAAGCTTCCATCACAGAATTTAATCCTGTTCTCAATTTTTCCGACTAACCCTTTCAAGTCTAATCTAAAAATTCCAGGAACAAGTTCAAAGCTGGCCGACTACAAAGGACAATATCAAACTGATTTCCATTGGATGGGAGCTTGTTTGAAAGCTCTTTCCGTTGTTTAATGATCAAAGGTCACAAAATCCTGAGTTTTCGCGAGTGGATCTTTGTAATGAGTCGCTTTTTGGTTTGTTTGAGTAAAACCGAGTGCCATAGTGGGACCTTGAATTCAAACTACTAATTAAACGATACCGCACCGCAGCAATATTGGGTAAATAGCTGTCGCCAGAAAATTCCCGGAACTCCCCCATTTTACGCCCCGCATCGCCATAACACGAGGCAAAGACGCACAAAGGCACTCGTTCACACAACATAGAAATCGCTCAAGGTTCATTTGTTGCAGTGAAATTTCATTAAAGTCATTTCAGCAAGTCTGGAAGGGTCTGCATACGAGTTTACATTGTTATATGACTGCGCTACATTCAGGTTCATATGCGGGGGTCCATAGAATGAATTCTGAATGCGCTTACATGTTACAGTTATAACCCTTTCGTCTTTCGGGTTCCAGTAAATATTCTGAGCGTCTTCAAGCAGAAAGCCTGCGATACAAGTTCATTGAAAGAATTAAAGATTAATTTGCGATATATTTCGCAGATTTAAATGGACGAAACGCACTGTTGCCAGATTGCACGTTTAGCTATTGCTACACTACATGGGTGAGCCGTATATTAAAATAAACAGGTAAAATTGGTGAAAATGTTCACAACTTCGGACGGGGATAAAACAGACTTAACTTTAATTTCTTTGGAATTTTTATGGGTTAATACCTTTCTAATCCTTCATGCAGCTCGATTTGTCTTCGTTCAAAAATCGTAAAAACGAAGGCGAAACAACAGTGTTGCCATTTAAGCGATATTATGAGGTAGAAAAGGCAATAAATAATTGATACATTTTTTTATTTCTGTACCATTCACCCTTTTTTATGCCTTAGTCGCAAAATTAGTTGGCAACATAGTGAAATGGACACCAATATCTATAAAAGATCTATAAAAAATCTTTACCTCATATTTCTATTTTTAAAACTTCCTTTCAAAACAATAAAATTCTGCAAACAATTGAACTTGGATTATCAATAAATTATTGATTAAAAACGAATCTGCAAAGCGATTACTTAAAGGTAAGACTTGAATACACCCTCCTGAACAAAAAGTAGGCGTTGCATTTCCTATCGTTACCGATAGGAATAACATGCAGTTTGGCGCTACCCTTATTTTTTATGGTTGGGGTGGATCTCGTTGACTGTGGTCTTTATTGTTGTTGGATTTGGGTGCTTGTTTTTGGTTTTGTTGGTTAGGTTTGCGTTTTTTCTATGTATGCTGGGAAATGGTCAGAGTAGAAAGTTGGGATATTTGAGCGTTATAGTCAGTTAAGTTAGCGTATACACTATACAGGGTGAGTCAGGGCATACATACGCATCAGTAATTTTCTCGAGAACGGCTGGTTCAAAAGTTTTGAAACAAAAAAGTTAAAAAGGGCATTAACCCCAATTTTTTTCATTTTTGATGTTTTTTAAAGCCCCCAACAGCTCCTTTGGATGTATTTCGGGGGACTCATTGCCAGATATTTGTCATGGAGAAGACTTCGTTACGAGTCATCGCTGTATACCACTTTAGAAGTTATAATGATTCATAATCAATTGAGTTGCCGAATGTCATCGCCGAAAACTCCGAATTTTCACGTTCAGTTCATATTGTCAGTGGTGGCTGGTAAAGGTCAGTCCATAAATTTATAATGTATCTGTATACACCTACATAGAAAAAAATCGATCCTTAAGGTGGTTTTTTTGGAGTTTGCTTCCAAATTTCACCTCTGGCTCGTTGTATGATTAAAATTAATTATGAAATTTTGTTGAGAATTTTCTCAAAATCGAACCCTCGGGACCTAGAGAAGGTTTCAAGGAAGCTTCAAGTTGAACTTTACCTGGAATACATAAGAAATAATACGTATACTCTTGAAAAATCGATCACCATTATCGATTCGTGATAAAGGACCTGTCCCATTAAGGACTATTTTCTGTCCCCGTCCCTTTTGGTTAAAAATCAAAAGTCTGAAAAAAGTAACAAAAAAGAAAAAGAAAAAGAAAATGTGGATTACGTGTGCTTGGCTGTCTGATATAACAGAAATAATCGATAAGAGGGGTATTTATAATTGATCTGTTCATCCCATTATTGTTTGAATATGGCTCACTATGCAATTTTTTTCGGGAAAAAACGGCTCTTAGGCTGCTATTAAGGCTCTAAGATGTTGAGTTTGAGGTATGATCACAAGCTGGCGATAGCTTCTCCGGGAGATAAAATACTCATTTAAATGTAGGTAATAACACATTTCAAGTACTGTCATTCTCTTGTGCTCATTTACGTAAATTTGCACTTTTGTTGTGAAAATTAATGAATAAAGCTAACAATACATTTTATGACCTTAGTTGGGAGAGAGACGAAAACCGATTGTTCAGGAGTCATATCTCATTTAGTTTTCCGAACGAAGGCCTGCGGAATCCTTGAGATTGAAAAACGTTGAGCTCTTAACAGGTGTATGAATACTCACAGGTGAGTACTTGGAGATTTAGGTTTTGAGCATGCTCTGTTGGAGTCTGAACCACGCGCGACGTTTGTAGCGCGATCCATAGAAATCATGCGAATTGTGTTCTCCAAAAGGTTGAGTTTAGAAAATTTTACTCACCTGAAACAGAGGAATAAAAAATAAATGATATTATTATGAGAGTCAAGTTGACATTTAAATTCTTGCAAGATAAATCAAGAAGATAAATTTATATAAAGAAAAAAAAAAATAAATCAGTCTATTAGTTTTATTTCAGTAAAAGGGAATCGTGCGATCGAAACAAAAGAAAAGAAACTATAGTGGTCACAGAGCGAAAATTCATCGTCCAATTATGCTAGAGAGAATTTAATCAAATACCGTCAAAGTCCTACAAACAAACCTAAAACGTCCTGTGACTCATTACACGTGGTCACGTGACCCATTTGCAGATGCTTTACACCAATCTCTAGAGATTGTTCCAGACCCCTGACACAGTTCCTACTCAACTCTGCCAGGGGCCAAATCTTTGCAAATTTTTACCAAGGCTCTCTGCGACCGTTTATTAGAAAAATTGAGGTGGGGTTGTTTTCCTCTATACATTGTATATGCATTATATGATCACTACTATTATTTCCTCCAAATTATCGGGAAGTACCTTTACTGAGAGTGTCCATATTCAAACTAGTAACGGACCCGTCGAGAAGTTGATTCTTCAGAGGTTAGGTTTTACCTTGAAAACTTATTTGAATGCCTAGATATAGTATATAAGTCTACTCAAAATGATAAGATTCAGGTGGAACAGGGGTGGTAGGGAAGCATGGACCCGTGAACCACTTTCACACAGATTTAAGTGAAAAGAAAAGACGGGAAGTTGAGTAATGAGCGTTCCTTAATCGAGTAAATATTATTTTACCGCGTGATGCGCGAATTTCTAAAAATGGTTCGCGAATGCGAGTGAACCGGGGGGAAGGAGGGTCTATTTGAACAATATTTGAGGATTCCGTTTCATTTTTCTTCTCTCGGATATGAGAAGGAGAATGCGGGCTAACCGTCGCGAAGGGATGGATGGTGGAGGGATGAAGAGACGGATGAGGAAGGAACGGAAGGGAGAGAGTTAGGGAGGGAGGAGAGTCGAGTCGAGCGAGAAGTGCAAACGTATCAATAGCTGGCATCACGAAAATTGCGTGATGGTTTTTTGGCTCTCTCTCTCTCTTTCTCTCTCTCTCTCTTTCTCTCTCTCTCTTTCTCTCTCTCTCTCTTTCTCTCTTTCTTTCTCTCTTTCTCTCCCCCCTCTCTCTCTCTCTCTCTCTCTCTCTCTCTCTCTCTCTCTCTCTCTCTCTCTCTCTCTCTTCACGTCCTCACGCCATGAACAATGCCGAGATAGTCTCCAAGACTAGGGGTCGTGAAAACGACAGATGTGCTCTTTCCAAGAAAGCAGCATTATGCTTGTGCTTTGATATCACTTCAGAAGAGCTCACCTCACGTTTCATCCGCCCTCCTTCCGGAGATCGCCGCAATCACAGAGAGGAGAGAAAATGTAAATATTTACGCGACTCCTTCCTTTTTCCTCTGCGCTATATATTCTCCACTCTCCAGAAATTAACTTCCACCCCCCTCTTTGTCGTCGCCTTATCACTTCGCACGTTTTGCCTTTGGAAACAAGAGAAGAAACAAATCACTATAATTTGCTGAGCTCGCATCAATCTCTGTTCTCTCGCAGCTCGTTGCTGTTCAATTTTGGCGCGTCAAAAGGGATGCACTTTTCGGGCTCTTCCCGACCGTCAACCCGTAAGGTACCAGGACCGAGCATCGATTACTTTTATCTGTTTCCGAATTCATAATATTGTCAATAACAGAACTTTGAATCGTAGTACTTATTTCTAACAAAAAGCTTCGCCAAGTGCCTTCGATTGATGATGTAGGCAAACAAAAGTACAGCTGAGTTAGCATATCTACGTACTAGCTCGATGTAAATAACCGCGCGGTGAGTTGTTTGAATGATTGAAATTGTCACTTAAAGGGTTAATCCAAGCAAATTCTATCAAAGAGCGCGAGCGGAGTAGAGCCATGTATGGTGTGCTGTCACGAGTGGATACACAGACAAAACAGAGAAAAAAACGTTGGTAGCGCTGACAAGACCTTTGGTAGAAAAATGACCCAATCAAAAGGATTTAGTTGAGCAAACCAAATCTCTTTAATTAGGCGTCTGGCGTATACAACATTAAATTCACTCAACTATCGTCTTTTGCTGAGTTATTTTTCTTTCAAAAGTTTTGGCAGCGCTATCAAAAAGTTTTTTCTGATTTCTCTGCGCAGTAGCCCGACTAACCAAAAGAACATAACCTACAAACCGAGCAGATTCAAAATCTTGTTCTAAAGGGAGTGGCCGCCTCGGCTTTAAGTACAGCCATTTGATGCGACATAGCAAGCAATTTTGGGGTATTTTCTTTTGGAACATAAAAACACACATTTCTGGAACATACATTTCCGACGCTTTTAAAAGAGAGGCTCGCCCCTCCCTTGATCCGCCAAATCAAACTACCCCTAAGATGACATTAACCGCGGGGGTAGGACTTAAAACATTTTTCGACACCTTACATTAAAATTGTATTAGTTCAAATATAACAGAGGGATGAGTTATCGCTTAACTTTCGTCCTCACTTCCACCCCCTTCCAATTGTCCCAGTCGTATAACATTGACCATCGACCAGGCTTGAGAAAAACATTCTGAAACCGGTTTAACGGCTGACAGACTCTTTGATTGATCTAGTTTTGACTCTTCTTTACAGAACTAAACCTCATATTATTATGAGCCGATTTTTTGTCTTGTTTTTTTGTTTTTTTGCGTGGGGGGGGGGGGATAAAGAGATGTTTGAAGAACGACGGTAACGATTTCATCCGTCCTAGATACAAAAATACAAATACAAATTAATAATAATATATATAAACAAAAAAAGAAACATGAAAAAAATTCGCAAATTAACTTTGAAAGAAAATTTAGCTTATGATGAAACTAAAGCGCGGAGCTGCAATTAAACTGATGGAAAATGCTCAGTAAATGCGGAGCAAGAATCCAATTACATTCGGATGCGAGGATTTGAAGAGGCAGGAAACGATTTAAATGGAACTGTGATAATAGGTCACTTGGGCAGACGCAGACGTCAAGCGACTGCGATCCAGCTGGAAGCCAAATGCAGGCCAGTGGGACGTAACCGTGATGTTGTGACGGCGGCAGCGGGGGTTAGGGCCGAGGGCGACGGAATGAGCGGAAACAAGTGGAGCGCTCTGGCGAGATTTCACTGAACTTTACTGCGGAGAGAAAGTTGAGGAAATCGCCGATAGATGTGCTTTTAGGTCTTTCAAGCCACATTTGTTCGCGCCTCCTCCGTTTAAAGTTTTAAACTTTCACATAGTTCGCCTAAAACTGCCGCTGAAACACATCAATGAGAATTCGAACTTGTAGCAGAGCTGTCAAATCACATTTTTCCTTTCGATAGCTTGAATCATTTCCATTCGATGTCTGCCTTTATACACTAAATGACACTGTCAGTTTAAAGTTCAAGATGATTCCTATATTGCGTGTAGCGATTTGGATGGCCAATACTTATAAAGCAGTGAATAGGTAGCGTAGGATTTGGATATTTATTCAGTTTATGCAAAAGCATCGATTTGGAAGCTTGCTGGAGCCCACAAAGAGACTTAAATTCCAAATGTTCTTGTGTTAATGTAGAATAAATATCGATACAAAGGAGGTGTATCGATAATGGCCGTTTATCCCTCCTTCCACCTCTGGATTTCATAGCTACCTCAATTTTTGAAAGTCGAAGGCTTGTCGTTTCCGGAAATACCCATGATTTGGCCATTTCCGCCGCCAATATGTGTGACACGGTTGCCTAAACAACTAAACAATTATGTGAAGGCTCAATTTGGCCAAAAATTCAGGTTTTTCGACGTTGAAGATTTTTTATCGAGCATATAGGAGAAACAGCTTAAA